>OY992887.1:96628051-96825551 GCA_963921405.1 Cepaea hortensis | reverse complement strand
CTCTAACCGGCGGCGGCCTATACACGGACTGGGGTCAACACTCCGCCTGGCGTTCCACGGATCGTCTTGCCTCTACCTTGATGTGAAATTCCAGTAACCGGGATGGTTTCTGGGTTAGGAAACGGTGAGAAGAGCTGTGCACTACATCCCCCACATAGATGATACTTAAGTATCCGGGGAGGAAGGATATTATCTACTCCAATGTCACTTTCCAAGCAGGGCCTTTCGTGGATCAGACGACCTTGACTTCGACGTACCCATTTAAGAATTAAAACTAGCAGCCATCTAGAGGTTTCCAAACCAATCAACCAGCCATCCAAACAACCAACCAACCAACCGGCCACCCATCAACTAACCACCCAACCAACAATCCAATCAATTAACCAGTAAACTAACCATCCAACCAGCCACCCAAGCAAACAACTAACCATCCAACCAGCCACCCAACTAACCATCCAACCAGCCACCCACACACCCACCAACCAAGCCAAAGAAACAAAAAAAAAAAAAAAAAGCAGCCACCCAACCAACCATTTATTCATCAAACGATCCAGAACATAACTAACCAGACACCCAGCCAACTAACCACCCAAAACCCAAACCAAACCACCAAACCAACCAACCATCTAACGAATGAACCAATCACCTACCCACCCAACCAACAAACCAAGCATGCAACCAAACAAAACTAAAACCCACCAACTAACCAACTAACTAAAAAGCCAACAACACAACCAGAAAACAAACCAATTTTGCAAACAACCAACCAACCATGCAATCTGCTAAATAACGAATGAAGATCATTACACCAAAGTGAAGTATCGTCTTTCGACATAACACTACATAACCAATAATTGCATCCCATAATCTTAATTCCCCTTGAGTTTCTGGTTCCAATACCCACATGGCAACCACAAACTCCTATGTTGAGAAGTCAGTCCTCTGGACTAACATCGCCTGTACATCTTAAACCCCAAATTACCCATAAAAACGCTGTTAATTGTATATTTCTGACTGTTCGACTTCCGCCGGAAGTCATCAAGGAGAGGTAATTTTGGTCAATGATTTTCGGACTGCTAGAATTATCGCCCTTTCCACGGCCATTTACATGCCCTTGTCCAGAAATATTTGACACACCCGGGCAGTTGTGATGAGGCCAATACTGGCATAAAAACTCTCCTCGATAATGCCTAGATCATCGCATTATGTTTACAACACAAACATTCGTTGTCAAGGAAACATTGCGGCTTCTTCCAGACTGATCTTCCGTGAATGCATATTTTCTTATCTTTAACTGCAATTAATATCGATGTCCAGGCTAGGTTGTCAAAGGGCTCGAGAAGGATGCATTATTTTGCCACTGGTTGGAGAGTATTGATTGCAGGCAATGAGAAAGATCCACATTTAGTGGGTGCTGTTATTCTATACAGTGAAGATTTAGGGTTAGAAATAAATTGTAAGAAAACGGAGATTATGAGAAAATCAGTATGTAATATCCAAGCAAATGGGGGGTTTCTTAAAACGGGTGATGTGGTGCTACTGTCTTGGAGCAGCCATGACATTGGATGGAAGGTGCATTGTAGAAATTAGAATAAGAATTGATATGGCAAAGGTAACCTTCTACAATATGGAAAACATACGAACCAAAAAATATTGTGTCATTTGCAGTGAATGTTGAAGTGCTAAATACAACCTATATTTGTTGTATGCACGTGACACGTGGACGATAGCAAACAAGCTGAGAGACGTGTAATGGCAGCGGGAATGTTTATAAGGGAAATGCACATATTACCATGGGTCGACAGAAAAACAAACGTGTAACTCTGCCAGACTTCAAATAAAGTAAACTTTACATTCGTTCTCACATACTGTTGTAAAGTTTGCTTCAGGAGTCTGTACTCTGAGACTCCTAAATCTACCACACCAAACGTCAAGCTGTAGCAGACTCTTTACACCAAGAAGACTCATAAATCTACCACACCACACGTCAAGCTGTAGCAGACTCTTTATACCGAAAAGACTCCTAAATCTACCACAACACACGTCAAGCTGTAGCAGACTCTTTACACCAAGAAGACTCATAAATCTACCACAACACACGTCAAGCTGTAGCAGACTCTTTACACCAAGAAGACTCATAAATCTACCACAACACACGTCAAGCTGTAGCAGCCTCCTATACCAAACTGTGCCATCTCAGACTCGTAACTCTACTGAGTCACACGCCAAACTGTACCTATCTCATACACACTCCTTCTATTTCTCTCTCGCACGCAAGCATCATGCTAAAGTTAGTTCCTCTTACTCCCAAATCAAGTGATACCTATGTAACCCCTTCTTCTACACATCGAGACGTGTCTCCCTCATTGCATTCCTCCCTCAGACATCAAACTATTCTATCCTTTCTCATACAGCAAGCGTTATATTCCCTCTATCCATCCCTCAAATCACATATCAAGTGATGTGTACTTTCCCACATTTCTCTTAAATCTATACGTAACAAGCCCTCCATTACACACAGGACACTAATTCTCCTTACTCTGTAAAACGCTGCTCACACATCCAACTGTTCCTTAAACAACAGGGCGTCAGTCTCCCTCGCCGTGCTATGCATCCCTCTCTAACACACGAAGCTGTGACTTTCATACACCTCAAGTTGTGCCAGCCTCTCAGACTGTACCCCACTGTGCCTCATCACACACCAAACCTACTCTCTCAGACTGTACCCCACTGTGCCTCATCACACACCAAACCTATTCTCTCAGACTGTACCCCACCACACACCAAACCTACTCTCTCAGACTATACCCCCCTGCAGCTCATCACACACACACACACCAAGCTATATACTATCAGACACCTAACTGTACCCCATAACACACCAGATTGGGACCTCTCAGACCCTACCCCATCACATACTAAGCTGTACCCTCTCACGCACCGAGATGTACCCCGCAGACTTCTAACTGAACCCTCCCAGACTGTTCCCCTCTTTATACCATCACACATCTAGCTGTACCTATCTTACACATCAAGCTGTACTTACCTCGCTGATGAAGATGTCCGTGAGCTCATCTTCCAGAGACCCGTAGCACAAGGTCAGCCCAAGCTTCTCCTGGCTGCAGGCTCGCCTCAGTACAACTTCCTGAAATACAAACACAAAGAGTACAACGTGCTGAAAGACAAACACAGAGAGTACAACATGTTGAAAGACAAACACGTACCGTACCGATTATGGGCTATGTTCTAGATATCAATTTACATACTTCTTTTCGGGCATTCATTGACACAATTGCTCAGAACATCAATTTACACACTTGTTCTGGGCAGCAATTTACACATTTGTTTTGGACATCAACTTCCACACTTATTCAGGGCATCTCCCGGAAAGTTTTTTTTCATTTCGGTGACCACTACGACGACTCAAGTACATCCATTAAGTCTTCTTCTTCTTCTTCTTCTTCTTCTTCTTCTTCTTCTTCTTCTTCTTCTTCTTCTTCTTCTTCTTCTCCTCCTCCTCCTCCTCCTCCCCCTCCACTTACCTACGTGAAGTGTTGGAAGGAGATGTAAGAATTTTTATGCGCTTTTCTAATGCTCATCGTAAATGGTATTCAATTATCTTAGGTCGTTCTTGATACCATTACTCCATATTTTTACGTGGTCTTCCCCTTGTTCTGTATCCATTATGTTTCTTCAATGTGTCTCTTTGTGCCAGATGGCACCATGGCATTATTGTGAGGTGGCTAACCCATTTAATCTGTTGTTCCTTTATGAACTCCATGACTGGTTTCACACCTAGTCTTCTACTTTTCTCATTCCCAATTCTGTCTCTCACGGTTACTCCCGCGACTCTAACTAGGCATCTCATTTCTGTTGCTTGACTTACGCTCATCACATCAGCTAAGTCATTAAAAATTTTTTTTTTAATAAAGGTGTATTATTGTCTGTTGTTTGTATGCTGACGAAGGTTCTAACCGCAACGTCATTTCTATTACTTGTTATTATGTTCTTGTAAAGCTAACCAATTATACTTTTAGTTTTTTTGTTTTTTTTTTGCTCTCGCTCGCTTTGAACTCAAGCGTAGTCCATACACACTATTTATAGTAGTGATGGACCGAATTTTGCGTGTGGATTAGCTTTCCCTATTAACAGCGTTCCTCGTCAACAGGCGAACACACTCCGACTTCAGAGGTACTTGTAATTTACGTCCCCAATTCAAGGACGACAGGTCAACATTTTAGTCCAGCTGTCCGGTGAAGGGGTTGAACCGATTACCTCGGCATCAGCACGCCGGATGTTTAAGAACGTGCGTTCTTACCCATTCGACCATGCTGGCCTCTTTTCGTTTTCATTAATGTACCCCTTGTCTATTGTAATGCGGGATCTGTGGCGAAGGAGTTACGGTCGCTGTTCGTAATCCCGCCTACCGTGTTCGAAACACAGCTGCGGGCGATTTGGCGGCAGACCGCCTTGCACTGGTTTTTGTAAAATGGTATAAATGCCGGTCGTTCAGAAAGCTATGGCAAACTTCTAAACGTAAGCTTACCAAGAAATCAAAAACAGCCAAAATATGCTTGAGCTGATTGCGAAGTCCTGTAAAGGATATGCAACTAACTTAACTATTGTAATGCGTGTTGTTCTTTAAGTTTTCCATTTCCATCTTTACATTTGTCTGTTCTTTTTGCCTTTCATGCCGTTGTCTTTCCTATCTGTCCTAATTTCTTCGTTTTGTTTTCTCTACGTGTTTTCTGTCTGTCTGTCTTTCTTTCATACACCTTTAAAAAAACAAAAACAAAAACAACAGCAACCGGGATTTCTGTTTTTATCCGATAAAATTTCTGCAAATCAGTCCGACAAGACAGAGAGAGATGAGGAGAATGTGGTTTAAGAAAAAAAAAATTAAATTGGAATGTGACATGAAGAAAACAAGTACGGCTCTATTTTTTACCCCTCTTTTCGCGCCCTTTAACCCCAGCTAGGGGATTGGTCAATGCTATTGAATTGTCAATGATTGATTGGCTAAAAAATACACGGCCAGGCGTTGATGTAACGTAAGCCAAAATCAAAAGCAACATGCCAATATGGGCGACTTTTGCTTAAATTGGGGTGAATAGATGGCGGGCATAACAGCTCGGCCAGCGGCGCCAGGGAACACAGCTTCTTCACAACAAATGACAGTTGCAGCCAAGCTGTGACATATCGCTATGGGATGAATTATTCACGTCGGAGTATGGAAATATCACGAACGAAGCTTTCCCTGGCCCCCCTCTTTCCTTCATCCCAGCCTCTTTCCTGGCTTATTTTAAATATTTATTTGGAAGGGGAAGCAAAGAAAGAACATTTCTGGCTGTGACGTTATTAGCTGCGGATTTCTCTCACCTTTAAGCCAATATATCCTGGCGTGCATAACTGGGTTTCTGGACCCAATTAAACAGCCCCGTTTTGTTTTGTTTTTTTCTACGACCAAATAATGGATAATGGTGGACGTTGTACTTTCACGAAGCATCCAGTTGCCGGTGCGACAGTTTGGAGCAGGGAACGCGCTACGGAATTCGCCGACGATTTGAAAGAAGATCGCATTGTGTTGGTTTACATGATATGAGCGTCTGTCGTCCAGAAAGCAATGGTAAACTACTGAACGTAAAAATTGTCTAGTAATTCTCTCTCTCTCTCTCTCTCTCTCTCTCTCTCTCTCTCTCTCTCTCTCTCTCTCTCACACACACACACACACACACACAACACACACACACACACACACACACACTAAAGAAAATTGTAACGGACATGAACCTTAACATTTTAAAAGATTCGGCTACTTGGTGCACAATTATTGGACAACGGTGGAAATTATTTAATTGAAACATCCAGTTACTTGGTACAATTAGTGGGCATTGGTGAAAATTATTATGTTTTTCATTACACATCCAGTTTCTGGATCAATTAGTGGACAACAGTGGGAATATTCTTTCGTGAAATATCTTACTACTGGGCGTAACTAGTGGTCAATGGTTTATTCTTTCATTACACATCTAGTTCCTTGGGCACAATTAGTGGACACTAGTGGAAATTCTTCTTTCATTAAACTTACGATTACTTGTGGGTGGACACATACTGGGCAATGGTGGAAATTATTCTTTCGTTAAATATTCAGTTATTTGGTACAACTAGTGGACATTAAACTGTCATTGAACAACCGGTTATTGGGTACAATTCGTGGGTAGTGGTGGAAAGTTTTATTTCACTAAACACCTGTTACTGTGCACAATTAGTGGCAATGACTCCTTTATTAATCACCTGATTACTGTGTACAATTAGTGGCAATGACTAAGAAGCCAACATTTTAGTCCAATTGATCGGTGTAGGGGTTGAAGCCGCTCCCTCGGAATCTTTCGAAGCCAGATGTGGCGATAAAAAAAAAAAGCAAAATAATATCAGTTTCTCTGTAAACAGGCACTGATCAACCATCGTTATTTTCAGGACGGGTTAGAAATAAAGAGAGGAAGAACAGCCTCCAAGTTTCCCAGTGAAGTTAAAGACCATGCCAAGAAACGCGAGGCTGCGATTACTTCAGCATGTTACAGTTACGCCTGCGGGTGCCTCCCACGTGTTCAATCTGTATGTTTGGATCTTCCTTCTGGGCACAGGGTGAAGTCTGTTGACAAACGACATGTCTGGAACATGAGGTGGAGAAACACTGCCAACCCAGGCTTAATTTCGGCTTCCGTGTACGTGCTGGGCTGAATCATGCATGACCTGTGGTATCCTAAGCTACCGCTCAATAGACGTGAAGCTGCGGTACCGGTCCTACACACTCCGCTGCGTTTTGGGCTTTGGGGGGGGGGGGGGGGGGAAATCAGAGCTCTGTAGTCAAACCCCGCAGAGATAGTTGTTCGGGTCGGGAGAAAAGTGATTGCATCCCACTCACTTTCATAGATGCATGCCCGTTACCGGGGCCAGCAGTACCCGTAGTAACGGAATACTGGAGCCAGATACACAGCCAACCAGCCACACACCCACACACAGCCAACCAGCCACAACCCACACACAGCCAACCACTCACACACCCACACACAGACAACCAGCCACAACACACACACAGCCAAAAAGCAACACACCCGCCAGCCAGCCAGTCGTCCATCCACCAGTCTCATCCACCCATCAGTCAGTCAGTCACCCACCCACCAGTCAGCCAGCCAGCCATCCACCCACCATTCCCACCCATCCACCAGTCAGCTAACTAGCCACCCACTAGTCTCATCCACTCATCAGTCAGCCAGCCATCTACCAGTCTCACCCACCCACCATCAGCCAGTCAGCCAGCCATCTACCAGTCTCACCCACCCACCATCAGCCAGTCAGCCAGCCATCTACCAGTCTCACCCACCGATCAGTCAGTCAGCCAGCCATCTACCAGTCTCACCCACCATCAGTCAGTCAGCCAGCCATCTACCAGTCTCACCCACCATCAGCCAGTCAGCCAGCCATCTACCAGTCTCACCCACCCACCATCAGCCAGCCATCTACCAGTCTCACCCACCCACCATCAGCCAGTCAGCCAGCCATCTACCAGTCTCACCCACCCACCATCAGCCAGTCAGCCAGCCATCTACCAGTCTCACCCACCCACCATCAGTCAGTCAGCCAGCCATCTACCAGTCTCACCCACCGATCAGTCAGTCAGCCAGCCATCTACCAGTCTCACCCACCCACCATCAGCCAGTCAGCCAGCCATCTACCAGTCTCACCCACCCACCATCAGCCAGTCAGCCACCAGTCTCACCTACCCACCATCAGCCAGTCAGCCAGCCATCTACCAGTCTCACCCACCGATCAGTCAGTCAGCCAGCCATCTACCAGTCTCACCCACCCACCATCAGTCAGTCAGCCACCAGTTTCACCTACCCATTAGTCAGTCAGCCAAAAACCCACCAAACCACCCACCAAACCATCCACTAAACCAACGTCGAATTATCTTAGGACGTGTCGGTTATACCAACGTTGTAATGCAACATCTCCTAATGAGAGAGAAGCTGGTAGTGGGTCCCAATTCTTGCACTGAGACACACTGGAAATATAGCACTAACCTGTAATTTGAACAGATCAATCGGCACTCGAAGCATGGAAGTTGCCAGTATCCCACAGGCCCCCTTTACTTCCCACGACTCCCTAATACCCCTTCTAGACTGGGTCTACTAGCCAACCCTGGCCAATGTAAAATAACCACCTCGATTGGGATTCAAAGATATCTACCCATATGGGATAAAACCCAGTGCAATGAAATCGATCATTTCGCTGTTTAAACCCTTCTCAGACATCTTCAGACATAGAGGCCAGCGTGGCTGAATTGATAAGAGCATGCCCTTTTAAGATTCCTGTGCGCTGATGGCGACATAGTAGGTTATACTCCTACACCATTCAGACTAAAATGCTGACTTACCGACCTTGATTTGGGGACGTAAATTACAAGTACCTAGGAAGTCGGTGTGGGTTCGCCTGAAGGCGAGGGACACTTGTAGTAGGGAAAGCTAAGCCACACGCAAACATCAGTCCAGTGCACTTGCTAGTAGTAGCAATTACTAATAAAAGTAGTAGGTGTGTGGACTACGTTGGGTTCACCAGGTCTGCAAGCAAGCATCCAATTACTTAGCTACCGCAACCTCCACGTCTTGCTTACACCAACAGTTTAATGTTATATGCCCTATTTATACCTGCCAGTTACTGCAAATGTCCCGACTATATCTGCCCTGTGATGTACAGTTATATCAAACTTCCCGTTTACATTCACAAAGAAAGAAATCTTGACATGTAGCAACAGCAGTAACAAATCTTGAGTTGACCTAGGTCAGAAAAACGATATTTGAGACTGAACCACGCAGTAAAGATAGAAACGACTCCTTGAAGACAGCAATAAAACACATAAGATAGCAGTGAGATGTCGGCGGCAGTAGGGATATATGAAGGCAGCTTCTGTTCGGCCAAAGGCACAACGACAACCTGCTGGAATGTCGTGTAGGAAAGGTAAATACGGGAGCTGTGGTTGAATGGTTACGGTGACCGTCTCAGACCCAGATGGTACCAGGTTCGACCCCAGTATAGTGCTGGAAATTTTGCAAGAACCATTGGTTACTAATGATATCACAACGTCCCTCTGATCTCTTGGGGAGTGAGATCGGATACCTAGCCTTCTGGGATAAGGGCAAAAAACTGGAGGTTCCATCTGCAAGTTGTGTACGATCAAAATCCCACGTAGTTGTAAAACGTAAAAGGTAGGCTGTAAGCTCCCTGCTCTGGCAAAATTGTTATGAAAGGAACCTCCCCACGGCTCGATAAAGCCCGGACATTTGGGTTGAATCTGCCTGGAGGAAGCAAACCTTTTACAAATACATGCCAATGTTGGACACACTGACCACTGGGGAGCATAGCACTCCCCTCGAAGGTGGAACAAGGAAGAAGAAGAAGTAATCACGGGCAGCCGCGATGGAAAGCCCTGGACCAGGTTTAACAATGGTCATGATCTCGAGGTACCTCTTCGCGGTGGCGTCCATACACAGACTGGGTCCTGAGTGCAGCTAATGTTTTAATGATCATTATGTCTCTCCCCTGTTTCTTTTTTCTTTTTTCTTTTAGCTTGGAGAAGGGAATGATGGCGTTTCAGTACAGTCTGCGTGGAGATGGTACTTGGGTATCAGGTCGGGAGTAATGGCTGTGCACTGGCCTTACTTCAATAGACACAAGCCCATTCAGCGCTGAGACCACGTAAGTATCAATGCATGGACTTGGGAATTCAAGTCTGCAGTCTTCTATTTAGGTGTGCAGGTAAGTTGCGTAAATAGCGTATTGGTAAACGGAGAAGGGTAATTGGATAGACAACTAGGGTGTGGTGTTGAAGGAGTGGCGAGTGCCACCGTGAAGGTGGGGGTGGCCCTGGGATGTGGCGTGCCAACGTGAAAGTGGAGGTGGACCTGTGATTGGAGTGCCACAGTGAAAGTGGAGGTGGACCTGTTGTGTGAAGTGCCACAAAGAGAGTGGCGGTTCTGTAAATAGGATAGACAACTTGGTAATCAGAGTGGATGGTGCAGATAATTTGTAGAAAGATTACATTGTCGGCATGGAGGGTATGTAGATAGGGTGTAGTGTGGGGGGTGGGGGGTAAATAGAGTGGCGTGGTTCTGAACAAGTTACATAAAAATTACACTGTCAGCAAAGAGGGGAGTGTAGATCGAGTGTAGTGGGGAGGTAAATAGAGTGTAGAAGTGAAGTAAATAGAGTGGCATGGATAGGTAAATATGGTGTAGTGGGGAGGCAAATAGAGTGGCATAGGGAGGTAAATAGAGTGGCGTGGTTCTGAACAAGTTGCATAAAGATTACGTTGTCAGCATAAAGGCATATCTAGCATAAAGGCATATGTAGATAGAGTGTAGTGGGGAGGTAAATAGAGTGTAGTGGGGAGGTAAATAGAGTGTAGTGGGGAGGTAAATTGAGTGTAGTGGGGAGAGAAAGTGTCGTGGGGAGGTGAATAGAGTGGCGTGGGAAGGTCAATAGAGTGGCGATTGAATACAGTGACGTGGTTCTGTACAGGTTGCATAAAGATTACTTTGGAAGCATATAAAGGGAATATAGATAGAGAGTGGGGATGTAAATAGGTTGTAATAGGGGTATAAATAGGATGAAGTGGAAGGTAAATAGAGTGACATGGCTCTGATCAATTTGTAGAAAGATTTACACGGTCAGCATGGAAGAGGTATGGATAGAGCGGAGTGGCGGGAGTAGAGCGGTACATTGAGTGGAGCGGCACATTGAGTGGAGTGGTACATTGAGTGGAGTGGTACATTGAGTGGAGTGGTTAAGATGAAGTGGTAGAAGGACTACACTATCAGCATGGAGGATACGTAGAGAAATAGTGGAGTGAAGAGGTAAACAGAGTGCAGTGGAGGGGTAAATAGAGTGGATGAGTAAATAGAGTGAAGTGATTCTGATCAAGATGTAAAAAAAAAAAAAAGAAACCAACCGTTAGAGTGGCGAGGAGGACCCGGCGTACAGGCGGACACGATCAGATAATGTTTAGATGGGGAAAAACGGCTATGACTCATGCAAGAAGCGGCTAATCTGTCCGTCTCCCAGACGGAATGCTAATTTGAAACTAGGGCAGGGCGGAAGGCTGGACGCGTCTTCGTCTGACTTGTTGAAGCGCTCAGCTGATCTAAAGACGAGAATAATTCCTGGAGATTAATCCCTCAAAGTCTCCCACACTCTCTCTCTACTGTGAAGAAGAAATGGAAGATTTCTAACCACGAATCCCACACCTTCTTACCCCACGCATACATACACACATTCAGGTATTCATACGCACGCACGCACGCACGTAAAAAGGGAAGTTTTAATTCTGATGCCACCCTCCATTTCCTCAACTGCCGGCCACATCCACCGCGTCCACTTTGGCCGTCATCCCCATGTCTTGCGCCACTTAGCTGCCACGCTTTCATTCCTACAGCGGCTAATTTCCCAAAACAAGCCGTCAGTATCTCCAGCCCGTTGATTGGTCTTGATGGCTCTGTGAGAAACTGATCCATTTAAGAATGGCGCGTTGGCCCGTATTCCCCAGATATCATCTTCAGAAGGGATTCTCCGTGGCCAAGTCGTTACACCGCTTGCCTTGCGGTAAGAATGTTGCGTCGTTCGATTCGCGAGTGAAATTATCTAGGAGACTCATGGGGGTCGTCGCTGGAGCTACGGAGTTCGTGCTTTGAGCGACGCTTTCGGTAGGCTGTCCTGTGAAAAGATACCTACCTATATGGGATAAAACCCAGTCCAATGAAATCGATCATTTTGCTGTTTAAACCCTTCTCAAACATCTTCAGACATGGAGGTCAGCGCACAGGAATCTTAAAATTTCAATTCATGATAAGAGCATTCTCTTTTAAGATTCATGTGCGCTGATGGCGACGTAGTAGGTTCTACTCCTACACCATTCAGACTAAAATGCTGGCTTCCCGTCCTTGACTTGGGGACGTAAATTACAAGTACCTAGGAACTCGGTGTGGGTTCGCCTGAAGGCGAGGGACACTTGTAGTAGGGAAAGCTAAGCCACACGCAAACATCAGTCCAGTGCACTTGCTAGTAGTAGCAATTACTAATAAAAGTAGTAGGTGTGTGGACTACGTTGGGGTCAAGATGAAGGAACAAAATACCTGTAGAAATGCATTCACCCCAGAGTTTTGTTGTTCCTTCATTGTCTTGGTGAATTACATTTGTTTATTGTGTGCCAATAAATGTCATGACAGGGCAGACCAGGCTCTAAGCCTTGATTGACGACTGGTCCAAGATGGTCTTGGGAAGACCAAGAGATAAATACCTAGATGACTTGACCACCTGCATAACAGGGACAAGAACTCGGACCTTCTTCTTCGTCTGCGTTTATCCAGAGAGGCTTTTTTTTCCAGACTTAATTGCGGTGTGTCTCGTTATGCACCCTTGGGCCAAAACGCTTAGGCCAACACATCCGACTTTTGCGTGCGTTTTTTAAACCAGGTTAGAGCCCAGACCTGATCCAGCACTCTGACGATCGTGTGAGATGACGAACAACAACCTCCTATAATTGGCATGGCACATGATGATGCTTATTTCCCAATTGAGCATCTTCTGTGGTGCCTTCTGGGACTGTTTCACAGACACTCGTACTGAGTTACTCGGGCAATCACTTCTGGTTTTCTTATTGTCTGTGCCGTATGGCTTGGGTGATGTTTTAGTTTTAGTTTAGTTTAGTCGATGGATCAACTTCACGGCACACGGGTGTAACCCATAAGTGCTCCGTTCTCCTCCTAACTCAAACCTGAATCTGGAGAAACTCAGCTCAGTGCACGAACTCCGTAGCACCGGTGAGGATCCTGAAATACTTTGGGTAGATTTTTAACTCGAAATTTTGCCCGGGCAGCGCCGCTAGGCTACTCTTTTTCGATTTCCAACTGTCAAGGAATTTTTTACGTGCGCAACAACACACACGGGCGTCCGATCTCACTACCCAGAGACAGGGGAAATTTTGTTACTAGAAGTCCTCTTGAAAAAATCCCGGTCCTCACCGGGACCTGAACTCGGGACCTCCAGCACTCGAGGCGGACATCATACCTCGACCCCACGCACTGTCCACAACACCCTGTCTCGCGTACTGTCGATCATTTCTGATAACGACTTTCCTCCATGGCATGGTGTCAAGCCTCTTCTCTCTATGTCTTCCCTTGCCTCCTTCCCCCCAAACGTTAACGTTGTGACGACAAACTCCAGCTTTCCCCTTGTCACGAGACAGAATGTGGACTGTCTTCTTCTGATACAAGTAACCAGTTCCCTTTGTGAGTTAACTTCTTTCCAGATATCTTCATTACTCTTCCTATCCGTCCACGGTGTCACATAATGGTACAACATGATTTAACCAGTGATGAGAATAAAGGGCGATCTGAATTAGCGGATGTTCGAGGCCAAAGGTTGTTTCAACAAATCCAGAAAATGTAGCGGCACGTGTTTACATCTGGTGGACAGAATGGGAACACTCGGTGGTGAGTGAGACAAATCCCGGCATCGCTTTGACAGTTTGTCAACATTTGAATACAGATGGAACCCGGGGGATCATGGTGGCAATCGGATGTCGTCCATCACATGTCGGGCAAAATTAACAGTTGCAGATGTGTAGGGGAAGTGAATGAGCTGAATCATACATCGCTTTGACAGATTATAAACAAGTCGGATTGGAAGCGGAAGTACTCAGCTCGGAAGAAAACAGTCCGTCTGTCAATTCATAGTTTCCGGACGTAAAGAAGATTGGCAGCTTGTTGGGGAAAACTGTTGTTGGGATCATACAGTAACTCGTTAGTTTGTTGGGGGAGTTAAAACAACTGATGACAACTTTGACATTGATGGAGCCAGGGAAAATCAATTCTTGACAATGGATGATATGCCCAAATAACACCTGCAGGACATCAACCATGTCACGTGACCAATTTTAGGTTTGCCAGAAAACCATGATTGGAGAGGACAGTTAAACTCAAACCTTGGATTTTAGCAGACGTGCTTCGTCACTGTGGTTCTGATGGGAAAATGCCTACCGTGTGCGAATTGAGTTAATTTAATTTTACACGTGCCTGTCATGGCAAGAGTGGATGTAATTTGATCTAACTGCAGTGGTGCCTAAGGTAGAACCTATTATAATTAGTTCTAATTAATATAGGCTGTAGCCTTGTTAAAACTAAAGTGTGATGATTAGCACTGTTAGTGGAAAACTAGCTAGAGTAGGGAAGTGATACTTGGCTCTGCTAGTTGTTAATAGATTAGTGAAGTGTTGATAAGCTTTACTAGTTGAGAATTAAGTAATGAGGGATAATTGGGATATTCCCGTAGTGTCCCTGGTGGGCGGGGTTCCGCATTCTGTTTGTTGATTTTTTTTTCTTGTCTTGGCCTGATGATAACCTATGTGTTCAGTCATCTGTCTCTGACAGAGTAGGTTCATTATATTTTCTGAGCGAGGCCGATGGCCACGATCATCTAATAGAGATCAGTGACGGGGAGGCTATCACCGGTTATATGATTTATGTTACAGGTTTCCTCTGGTTGGAATGAAGAACACGGAAACCAGGAAAAATCTGATCCCGGATAGAGTTTGGCGCAGGAAGATTGACCAGCAACTTTACAACAGAGCTTATGCTAGAGGAAGGTGATCAACATTGCTCAGTGGAGCTGAATGGTATATGTATCCTACAGGATAAATACCGAATGAGTTTAGGTCATACCAGTTTTAACACACCAGTAGTGATGGATATTCAGTTCACTTATGACTAGAACAAAAATAAAGGACTCTATTGGAGTATAGACAATAACTGGTTAATAGTGAGAACTAGTGAACATTTATCAAGAGACAAAAAGTCTTGTTCATAGGTCAGTGTTCCATGTTTGTTTCACTGCGCCGGAATTATGAAGCCGGAGTTTTCTATAAACTATTAGGAACAGTTGCGTTAGGAACAATAATAGTTTTTTTTTTCCACGGATTATATATTTACATGAGATTCAGATCTCATGGTCATCAGAGTTCCTGGAGGAGGACATGTCTGGAGAGAAGGATACGACTTCGGTGAGGTCTAATGTACTGACTCGTGGGATGTCGTGTAATCCTTGCCATGATGTGTACACTATGATCCTGAACTTTGAAGGCTGACACATACATTTATGTTATAATACACGACACACATTGTCTTCGCATACACGTCTCATATACGTTACACTTTTCTTTTAATAAATTAATCTTTATTAATTTTTAGAAGCAAGAGTTGTGGAGTATGTTGCGTTGGGGAAGTATGAGAAGGGGGCATAGTACGACAGTGAGAGAGTGATAGGAAAAGGTGTCCACGGGCTGATGGAGTGTGTTGGACGGAAGCTGGTGGATTCTCCAAGATATTGAAAAAAGGAAGAAAAATATTATAATGTGGGTGTTGACTCTCTTCACTCCAGGGACGACACTTTAAAGGAGGACACGACACACGGTAACCTCATCGTGTTTCTATAAACCTCATCTACTCGGCTTCCACAAAATTCCTGCGAAAATTGTCCATGATGCGCTTACGTACATAAGGATTGGGTCGATATGACTTATTAGAACACCGTTCCTCACATCGATTATCAAAGATATTGCAGAAGATATTCTTCATCTTTTCAAAACCGTTTCATTAATATTCTTAAAACATTCTTATTATATATTTTTAAAACAACTACATGCCAGATGTATTTCTGAATTTACTTCAAACAGCCTGTTACTCGATGAACAGTCGGGCTTTCATTCCTTTCTCTAGCTCCAAACTTCTCAGAAATCTGGCCCAAATTCCCAGAACCATTCAAGCGGGTGGGAGGCGGGAGAGAATGCGCGGGCGCGCGAGTGTGAGTGTTTATGTAACAGTTTGTACAAGGAATACCATGTGGTAGCAACAAACCAAATATGGTAGTCCTTCTTTGTGCTTCTCACTCTCAAACATATGAGCGACCTCCCCACGCGAGAACTCATGAATGATGGGGAGTCAACTCTTGTGGACATGTTGACTAGCTTGTGACTCAGCTTTGGTCAAACGACATTCCCCCGACACGGAAACTTGGTGATGATTATCAATATTTGTTTCTAGTGTCAACATTTGTTCAACGCAACATTTGGTTTGAGTGGGTTACCGGCATCTGGCACAGATTCAACAGTTAGCGATTGTAGCTAGGATTCAACAGGTGTATGTCGTTGCCAGAATCATATATGAAGGAGTAAGATGAGGAGGAGGAGGAGGAGGAGAAGAAGAAGAAGAAGAAGAAGAAGAAGAAGAAGAAGAAGAAGAAGAAGAAGAAGAAGAAGAAGAAGAAGAAGAAGAAGAAGAAGGGTGAGGAGGATGAGGGGGAGGAGGAGGATGAGGGGGGAGGAGGAGAAGGAGAAGAAGAAGAAGAAGAAGAAGAAGAAGAAGAAGAAGAAGAAGAAGAAGAAGAAGAAGAAGAAGAAGAGGAGGAGGTAAAGGAGGACCATAAGAGGTAGAAGGGGGAGGAGAGAAAGAAGATGCTTATTGGAAGAAGAAAAAGTGGGGGAGGAATAACATTAGGAGAAGGAGAGAGCAGAGACGAGATAAAATGTGAGAAGGTGAAAGACGTTAACGTATCAAAGAGGCAAGGAAACTTGAAAGTGGAGAGTGAAGGGCGAGTAAGATGAGTAGGAGAGATGCAAAGATAATCAGAGCGAGAGAGAGAGAGAGAGAGAGAGAGAGAGAGAGAGAGAGAGAGAGAGAGAGAGAGAGAGAGAGAGAGAGAGAATGGGGACAGACTTAAAGGGGGAAACCACTCCTTGTAGCCAGCAAGATGACGGCTGATCAAAGTAAGCCAGGGGGGATAACTACTCGCAGTCAGTGTAGCGGCAGGAAGTTGGTTACCATGACAAATATGGTCAGCGGACGCGTGTGTCATGGTCAATACATGAGAAACAAACTAACACAGGAACCAAGAACATAATGATAAAACAGTCAACAGGGTTGTAGTAAAACAGACAACCAATGAGAGTATTCACAACTGAAGCCAAATAAATTTAGTTGACTTAATTGGTTTGGAAACCGGTCATGTGATGGATAGAGACAGTGCATTTCACGTGTTTAATACACTAGAAAGTCGATTGTTACAGTTTGCAGAAGCCATCATGATTAATCTACTTAGGCCAGATTTGTGCAAACAGAAAGACATGATAGTCAGTTTAAAATTACCGTGGTAGACAATTGACATTACTGTGTGAAAATGTGAATATTTCAGCTTGAAGGATTTATCTAGTTATTTTACTTTATGATGTGTGATTTTTGCAGTATGTACCTGACGAGATGCAGCGAAATATGCCAGGCAATAAACCGTGCATTCTATTGTTTGCGTCTACGTTATTCAAATTAACTGATTAAGTTCCACACAAAAAGTAGATTTTGACCTAACAAAAATGGATGGGGGATAATGCGAAGTAGTGGTGCGTCACAGTTATGACTTAAAAGTTGTTTGTATGATAGCAGGCATGTTGTATCATATATTAAATTAAAGTACGTTGCATAGGGGAAATTACTGTATATAAGCTAATGCCAGATCCAGATACGGGAAGTCGTTTAAGACGATTAAACATCCCATGCCACTTAATCATTTAAGAACCGACTTCACAGCACTCCGGACATTCTTATATTTGTTCGTTCCAATTTCAACAGTCAGCGAAGAGTCTCAATCCTGATTGTACAGGTTGCACCCCGACCATGTGCCAACCCCCCCCCCCCCCCTTTTCCCCCTCCGAGCAGCAAGCTCAGGCCATCTTGTCCATCTACCTTGTGATCTTTCTCTTCTTCGCTTCTCCGGTACTCCTCCCGCCACTGATATTTTTTCCAGACACTCGTGTCTTCTTTTTCTAACATGCCAAAAATATTTCATCTTCGT
This sequence comes from Cepaea hortensis, assembly GCA_963921405.1. NCBI lineage: Eukaryota > Metazoa > Mollusca > Gastropoda > Stylommatophora > Helicidae > Cepaea > Cepaea hortensis. The sequence goes on along the minus strand of OY992887.1, from coordinate 96,807,599 downwards.
CAATGTTATTTGTGTTAAAAGTCATGTGTGTGCAACACTGAGTTCTTGTTGAATCAGTATGTCTGTTCTTTTATTCATTGTTTTTAGTTTTTCTCTTTCGTCCAATAAATGTTCAGTTCTCTTCAGTAACCCTGTTATTAAAACGTGCGATTTTTATTTTATTTTATTTATTGTTTATTTTATTATTCTTTTTTGTCCAATGAATGTTAAATTTTGCGTTCGCTCACTTTGAAATCAAGCGTAGTTCATGCACGTGCCATTGGACTGATTTTTGCGAGTGGATATGTTTTCACTATTTCCAGTGTCAGGCAAACCCACTCCGACTTTAGAGGTACTTGTAATTTACGTCCCCAAGTCAAGGACGAGAAGTCAGCGTTTTAGTCCAACAGACCAGTGTAGGGGTTGAACCCGCTACCCGTGCTTTAAACACGATCGCTCTTAACCTTGCTGGCCTCCAAAATGTGCATATGAGCTTTCAACTGATTACCAAAATATCCAAGTTTCAGGCCCGTATGTTGAGAATGGAAATGGGCATGCTCTCCGTACTTCTATTTTCGTTGTTCTGTCTGTTCCACTCCATAAAGATTTTAATTGCTTTAGTTTTTGCTGAGCAATGTTCGTTGTTTTGTGAGTATCTGTCACCACATTTCCATCGTCCGACAGCGGTGAACCAAGATATTCAAAACTGCCTGAAATTGTTCTCCATTAATAAACATGAGGATGGCCTGGTACCATCTGCCACAAAGAGCCACACTGAAGAAATGTAATGGATAGCGAGCAAGGGGAAGACCACGTGAAAGAGAGTGGTGGTGTCAAGAACAATTCCAGGGAAATGAATACCAACTTACAAAGAGCATTAGAAAGAGTATATAAAAACAGGTAAATTGTGGAAGAGGGGGAGAAGAAGAAGAAGAAGAAGAAGAAGAAGAAGAAGAAGAAGAAGAAGAAGAAGAAGAAGAAGAAGAAGAAGAAGAAGAAGAAGAAGAAGAAGAAGAAACATATGTTTTGATCTATTTGTTTTAACGGTTAGCATTGTGTTCGTGTTTACTGCATTGAGATTTGACAGAGTTGAATATTCTAACTTTTGTACCGGTTTTGATTTCAGTTCAATTTTATAAGTTCCACAATAATTTGATATTTTCTCCGGTCTTTTGTATTCTTTAAAAACAACAAAAAGCTCTATCTTTCCCTAAGTTTACTCCCTTCACGTGTAATGGCAGCGGAACTCACCTCCTATTCAATCCACCCTTGTTATGTGTAGAACATTTTCCCCAGATCTGACATGCTCTTGTATTTTTTTCCTTGAGCAGAAAATCCAGAAAATTCCGGCCTGTCTTCTTCTCGATGATTAATGGGACATAATCATCGTACCGGAAGTGAAGTGCACGCTGGGTAGGATTGTGTTTGGGAAAGAAATGGTGCCGGGGTGAAGAATTTTAAGCAAATTCATAATTTTGACATGCACGTTGGGTTGGATCGTGGTGGGGTGTATTCATGGTTGTGGTGGGGGTGAATTCGTGGTTGTGGTGGAATGAATTCACAACTTTAGTGGGTGAATTCATGATTATGATCGGGTGGGTGAGCTCATGACTGTGATGGGATGGGTGAATTCACTGTTGTAACGGGGTCGGTGAATTCATGGTTGTGGTGGAGTGAATTCATGGTTGTGGTGGAGTGAATTCACAATTGTATTAGAGTGAATTTATAAGTACGCTAAAATAAATTCAAGATTTCATTGGAATAAGTTAATTATTATGAATGAAATAAATTCACGATTGTATAGAAATGCATCCATGATGCTGTTTGCTGTTGGAATGAATAAATAATTGTGTTGGCAAGCATTAATGATTGTTTTGGAATGAATTAATGATTGCGTAAGAGTGAAAGCATGATTACTGGAGTGACCTCCAGACTACCAATGGACTTAGTACTTTTTAAAAATCGATATATATATATATATATATATATATATATATATATATATATATATATATATATATATATATATATATATATATATATATATATATATGTTTTCACTGTTTAGTCTTTCATTGTTGCACAGTTGCATAATTTCGCCACACTAACAGTCTCAGTTCCTTCAGTTTCGTCAGTAGATTCAGGCAAGAGTTTATTCCACCCATTCTTTAGGTTAGACACTGTAAGGTCAGCCCAGGCAGTGGCCACATTGAAAATAGCGTCCTTTATGTTGTATCTCCCCACCCCTAACCCCTCCTCCAATTTTTTAAAGGACAATGACGGATAACAGAAACTAACGGTTAAACAAGTAACGGTTAATCGGAGTTTATATATATATATCCTCATTCTATGGGCAGGTCATGAGATGGGGACAGCCGGGGTATATCGTCACAACGGGATTGCTGCAGAGAGGAGAGGCAGGCGGAGAGAGCAATGGGACTGGTTACTTCACAGCGCAAGGTTGTACGCCTTCTTATATATACTGTGAACGGATATTTACAGCGCGAATTGGCCTTATCAGTCACATTCGCTACCGCCATAGGTAAAAGTTATTATGCCTCATTAAAGCACAAACTATCGTCTGTCAAGACGGCAAGGTGTCAATGATTATATATATATATATATAAGGGAGTACAACCTTGCGCTGTGTAGTAACCAGTCCCATTACTCTCCAGCCTGTCTCTCCTCTCTGCAGCAATCCCGTTGTGACGGCATACCCCAGCTTTCCCCTTCTCATGACCTGCCCAAAGAATGAGGACTGCCCTCCTCCGATGTGAGCAACCAGTTCTCTTTGTGAGTCAACTTCTTTCCGTCCACGCTGTTCTTCTCATTCTTGAATAAAACCACATCTACGCAGCTTCGACATCATTCCTAATGTATCGACTAATTCTCCATGATTGGCTTCCCTTACATCAGTGTTGGCTCATTATAGCTCTAAAGAACTCTGTTCCTCCCCTCGACTGACAAAGTTCTATTGCAGACAGTATTTCCCATCTTGTGAAGCGTTGTTTTTTGTTTGGGTAGTTCCACAATCGTATTCAAATAATATTACCACGGAAGTTAGCATGGCGCAAGGACAAGAGCGCTCACTATTAAACATCCGGTGTGCTGATGCCGAGGTAACGGGTTGAACCCCTACACCTGTCAGTTGGACTAAAACGTCGACTTCTAGTCCTTGACTTGGGGACATACATTACAGGTACCTCAGAAGTCGGAGATGGTTCGCCTGTTAAGCCCAGTGTACTAGACATAGCCGGCTCCGTGGCGAAGGTGTTACACACGCAGTTCGTAATCCGGCATACCGCGTTCCAAACAGCTGCGGGCGAGTTGGCATTGCGTTGTTTTTTTCGTTTTTTGTTAACGAAATGGTATGGGTGCCGGTTGTTCAGAAAGCAATGGCAAACTACTGAACGTAAACTTGCCAAGAGATCACCACCAGGATAAAAATGCTGAGGTTGACTGCGACGTCCTGTAAAAAAGGATATGCAACTAACTTTAGACACAGTAGCAAGTGTACGGACTACGCCTGATTTCAAATGGAGCGAACGTACCAAAAAAAAAAAACACTATCCCTATCCACAGCGCTCCTACCACTATAACCCCCCCCCCAGACTATAATCCATACCCACGTAAAACCAAATAAGATAAACTGTCTGACACATTAGTCCAACAGAGCAACACCTCCGACGATCAGATCGCCCCGCTGCCTTAGACTCTACAAATGTTAACAGGAATTACCCAGAAACCCAAACACCACAATATCGTTACCTACACGTTTTCTTGTCTCAAGCCCAAAGACATTGGAAGAAGCTCCTACATCGCCCCCCGAGTGACCCGGCGCCCCGGGAGACTGAGACCCACATAAAGCAGTCGCCAGCGGTAAATAATCTGATCTCGTTTGTGCCGAGAAGCCAGTCTGGAACCACCAAAGGAAGGTGTCAATGCGAAGGTCATTAAGCCAAGACAATTTGCTCACGCAGTCATTTTGACGAGATTACCGGCACTGGGCGCCTCATTCTAAGTGGATCAGGAAAGTGAGATCGGACTGGGGTGTTCGATAACCAAGCAGCGGACAGACACGACAAGCTGGCTGGATGCTGGACTTTCTTCACGTACTAGTGGTGGTAGAGGGAGGGAGGGAGAGGGAGGGAGGGAGGGAGGGAGGGAGAGGGAGGGAGGGAGGGAGAGGGAGGGAGGGAGGGAGAGAGAGAGAGAGGGAGAGAGGGAGGGAGAGAGAGAGAGAGAGAGAGAGAGAGAGAGAGAGAGAGAGAGAGAGAATGTCTACGCAGAAACGGCAAGTTAGTTAAGAAAGGGTGTAGACAGACAAATACACAAAAAGACAGACAAAAAAACTGAACCTCATCATCCTCATCAACAAGTGCCTTGCCGGCTGGCGTGGGCCACTGTGCTTCTCCACATCTTGCGATCTCCAGCCGCATGGATCAGTTCATGTGTTGGCTCCCTTCCGTGCCATGACACAAGACTGTCAAGAAATGTCTCCTCCTGTCTTCCTTTATCTCTCCATTAATCTTGCCGGTTGTGACAACATATTCCAGTTTTTCCAAATGACGACTGCCACTATCTGATGTGTGTGTGATAAATTGTCTTCGCGACAGAAACTGTACATGGAGAAAAGGCAGACATAAAATAGGATAAGCAGACACACAGACATCACATGAGTAAACAGACAGACATTAAGATACGTAGCAGACAGATAATAAGATACGATAATCAGTTAAGTAAGAAGACAGACAATAAGATAGGTAGACGGACAATAAGATAAGTAGACAGGCAGACAATAAAATAACATTTTTTGTTTTAAATTTGCATATCCTTTACAGGACATCGCTGTCAACAGCAGCATCTTTCAGCTGTCTGTTGATTTCTTGGCAAGATTACGCTCAGTAGTTTGCCATTGCTTTCTGAGCGGCCGGCTCAGTACCCCGCAAGTCACCAGCGGGGGTCGAACCGCTCCCAGTTCTCGCCCGCTACGAGACTCTGCGTGATAAACGGGATTACGGAGAAAGTGTTGTAACCCCTCGGCCAGAGAGACCGGCAATAAAATAACTAGACAGACAATAATATAAGTAGACAGGCAGACAATACGATAAGTAGACAAGACAATAAGATAAGTAGACAGGCAGACAATAAAATAAGAGGACAGACAATAAGATAAGTAGACAGGCAGACAATAAAATAAGTGGACAGACAATAAGATAAGTAGACAGGCAGACAATAAAATAAGTGGACAGACAATAAGATAAGTAGACAGGCAGACAATAAAATAAGTGGACAGACAATAAGATAAGTAGACAAGCAGACAATGAGCTAATCATAACTACAGAAGGAGATTCCCCCCCCCCCCAAAAAAAAAAAAAAAAAAAAAAAAAAAATACAGTCTAGTAAAAAAGCAGACAAAGAAGGACAAATGTATATAAACAGCTGAAAGCCCATAAACAAAAGCAGGAGATAAACAGATCCACATACTGACAAAGGCATATACATACATCAAAGAAGTAGCGAAAAACTATTGGAGGCCGCATGTCCGAATGCATAAGAGCGTTGGATCTTAAACTGCCGGTGCGCTGGAAGAAAGGTAGGGGGTTCTATCCTGGTCAGTTGGCAGTTGGAAATAACGTTGACATCTTTACTTTGGACGTGGGGACATAAATTAAAAGTATCTCAGAAGTCGGACAGGGTTCGTCTGATGGCTGGTTCACGCGTACAAAACAGTTTAGTGGCACCCACGGAGTGCCAGTTGTTTATAAAGATATGGGCCAAGCCCCATGTATCCAAATGATGTAATGGGGTCGTTAATTTACTTACGTATAGTTGGCCGCGCATCAAAGTACACTTTGTTCTTCAGCAAGGATGGTGGGCATACAGAGTCAGAAGGTTCAAATCTTGGTCTGGCACTATAGCTTGCAATTTCTAAGTTGCCTAGTGTGTACTCTAATCTCTACTTCTTTCCTCTAATTCTATTAATGCAAATCATTAACTGCGAATAAATTTATCGATATAGAGATTTGTTAGCCTAACATCTTCGACTCCATTCCACTTGTCAATGCAATATTAAAACGATAGTCGCATGTCCTTTTACAGGACGTCGCACTCAGAAACAGCATTGGTTGGCTGTTTGGGGGGGGGGGGGGGGGGTTTCTGGACATATTTACGTTCAGCAGTTTGCTATTACTTCCTTAACGACCGATGCTCACGTCATTGTGAAAAGCTGTCCCTGTGATACAGCAGTTTCACTCTACGTGGCTAGACTTAGTCAGAGCACCGGAAGTTCAAGGGCGAGCGGTCTTATCATTTCGGCCACGCGACTTTAATAAGTTTTCCGGTATGTCTTTTCTGTAGGTATATTTGTGTCTGTCAGCACGAGGATCTGTGTATCACTAACCAATTGATGGTTTAACTCAGTGGTTCTCCACCGGTGGGAAATACGGGGGTGGGGAGGGGGATTTAGGGTTTCCAAAAGTGGGGGAGGGGGGATTTAGATTATTTCAAGATCGTGTTAATACAAGAACCGATTACTTGATATTGTTTTCCCCTCCATACTTTACAGTTCTATACCTCTCGCCCTTCTGAAATTCGTTTTATAATGTAAGTAGACCCACAAATCGCATTTTATGTTAGATGTCTAGACTTGTTCTAGTATGTGTTGCTAAACATAGGTTCCATTTTTACATATACTGTGTAGGGTGGTGGACATTGCGGGGGGGGGGGGGGTGACATTCTGAGCATATGGCGAAGGGGTGTATGGTCCAATAAAAAGGTTGAGAACCACCGGTTTCACTCTACTGGCAGGAAAACAAGTCTGGCTAATATGGTGTGAATGTCTTGGCAAGTAACAGCTCCCGACGTGATACTAACAGGATCACCCAGGGAGCGTCAATTGTTTATACAAATATGGGTCCAGCACCATGTACCTAATGCGTGTTAGTTAGTTGCATAGCTTTTACAAGACGTGGCAGTCAACCCCAACGTTCTTTGAGTCTCTGTGATTTCTTGGCAAGTTTACGTTGAGTAGTTTCCCATTGATTTATGAACGATCGGCATTCATACCGTTGTATAGCAACCAACGCAAGGCTATCTACAGCTGTGTTTCGAACCCGGTTTGCGGGATTACGAATTGCATTCTTAACTCCTTTGCCACAGAGCCGCTTTCGTGTAAAACGGTCCTTTAATTTACTTCCACATAGTTGGCCTACTTAGGTATAGTTGGATTTGAGAAATACATACAATGATATCAATGACGATGGTGATGATGACGAAGAATTCAGCATGTAGAAGAGAGGATAACTCACCTCGTAAACCATCTCGTACTGTCTGTCATCAAAATAGGGATCGTCGACGTCACAGTTGTGGGCCATCTCGATGTCGGTGAGGCCCATCTCGGCGCTGGGGGAGAAGGCCACTGGTCGCCGTGACGACAGCTCGTATAATCTGCAGACAGACATATCGATAATGAGGCGTGTGGAGGTATGTGTGTGCTGGAATACGAGGAGTGTGGGGAAATTTGAGGCATGGACTGAAATATGAGGTGTGGTAGGGAATTTGAGGCGCGGACGGAAATATGAGGAGCTTAGGGAATCTTAAACATGGATTTAAATTAGGAGTGTTATGGAATTTGAGGCGCGGAATGAAATATAAGGCGTGGTAGGGAATTTGATTCGTGGACTTAAAAATGAGTTGATGGAATCTGGGACGTTGACTAAAATATGAGGAGTGTTATGGAAGCTGATAGTCGGAGTTTGGTGTAATGGTTAGGGCGTTACGCTGACAATAGCATAAGAGCAGGCGGACAAGGGTTCGATGCAATTCTCGTCCTTCGCTACGGGAGAGAAAGACTGGTCATCTATCCATCAGTGCACTCACGAGTACAACAAATGTGATGATCCTAACACTGGACATAGCCACAGTAGGTCCCTACTGCGGGCCTGTTTATTTTTCCTTTTACGGAATCACAGACGTGGACTGAAATATGAGGCGGGTTTGGGATCGGAGACGAAGCAGAAATTTATGTCGTGTGCTGAAATCTATATACCACAACAAGCAATGATGTACAAACCCGATGGAAGCAGAGGCACGTAAACGATGGACGGAGGGAATAGCAGAGTCCATGGGAATATCAATACATGAAGCCCATAAGCGGGCACTCTCCCGGTGTTTATACTTCATCTCGACTCCGCAAGGTACAAGAGGAACATGATGAGAGGAGATGAGCTGAAATATGAGGCGTTTAACGTGTATATACTGCTGTACCTAGAGTACAACAAGCTGGAACATATATCATATACTTTGAACTTTTACACTAGAGGCACACACGTGTTCTAACTTTTTCAAGGCAGCTTCAAGCATAGTTTAACTCTCAGGACACGGTTTCGAACGTATACTTTTAACTCTCAAGTATTGATACCCAGATGCAAGTGTGAACAAATGGATACAAGCATCACAACTATACACAAGTATGAACAAATAGATACAAGTATGGGCAAATGGATACAAGCATGAAATAATAGATAGATACGAGTGTGGACAACTAGATACAGGTACGGACAAATAGATACAAGTATGAACAGCTAGATACAAAGATAAACAACTAGATATAAGTATGAACAACTAGATACAAGGATGAACACACAGATACAAGTAATAAAAACAGATACAAATATAAACAAATAGATACAAGTATGAACAACTAGCGACAGTGAAGGACAAACATAAAGAACAAATATGCACAAGCATACAGCCAAAACTATCTCCAGACAGTCACAGATAGACTAGACACACAGCAACAACCGCACACGACTATGTCTAACATTACTGTAAGACAACCCCACAACCGTACACGACCATGTCTAACATTACTGTAAGACAACCCCACAACCACATACGACTATATTCAACAATACTGCAAGACAACCCCACAACCGCACGAGACAACATTCAACAATACCACAAGACAACCCCCATAACTACATATGACAACATTCAACAATACCGCAAGACAACCCTACAACCATATACAACATCCAACAATACCGCAAGACAACCCCACAACCATATACGATAACATTCAACAACACCGCAAGACAATCAATCCCATACGACTCTATCCAACAATACCGCAAGACAACCCCACACGACTCTATCCAACAATACCGCAAGACAACCCCACAACCATATACGACAACATTCAACACCACCGCAAGACAATCCCACACGACTCTATCCAACAACACCGCAAGACAACCCCACACGAATATATCCACCATACTGCAAGACAACCCCACCAAGAAATGTATTGTGGACGACCTACTAATATCCAAGTCTGACACAGGAGCGAGTGGCGGGCAGGAAATGAACTAAGGAAACCCAAAACGTCACCTGGAAGTGTACCCGCACAGCTGAATGATATTATCTATCGATATTCTCATCTCGTCTGCTACTCGATAGCGCGCCGGAAGTGAGGAAACGGAAATGGGAAGGAGAAGGTGACAATGTGTGGAAATACTAAAGGGAAATGCTTTCGGGGAAATTCCCTAGTATACGTAACTGGACCAGGATGAAAACGTTGTACGCGGGACAAATAAATGCGACAGACAGGGGGCGAGTAGACGGGACAAATGAAAGCATTAAGTTAGTTAGTTCCATTCCTTTACAGGACGTTGCAATCAAGCCCAGCATTTATTGCTTGTTAGTTATTTACTATTCAAGGCGTGTTCAGTAGTTTGCCGTTGATTTCTGAACAGCCGACGCCTCATACCATCGACATCAGCACAAAGCGGCCTGTTCCAAAGCGATCGCAGCTGATTTCTAACCACCCTCGATTTGGTCAGTCGGGGCCTTATGAAACGTCTTACTATTTCCTACACCTTAGGCCCGGGTAAATGAAAGCCACATAGGAGAAAATGAAAGACACACAGGGGAAATGAAAGCCACATAGGGAAAATGGAAGCCACATAGGGAAAATGGAAGCCATATACGAGGGTAAGTTAATAAGTAAGTCACAAATGGCTGTAGAAAAATAACTAAATATGATAACATCTTGAAACCAGTTTATTTTTATACATACATTGCCCCTTTATTTCTCAACATAATTTCCAGCAACATTGATGCAATTATCCCATCGTTTTATCAGTCCATCCAAACCGGCTGCATAGAACTGCGTGCTCTGTTTTCTAAACCACGTTTTCACTTCACATTCAACTTCGGCGTCATTCGCGAAATGTCTCCAGCCAAGGTGAGTTTTCAGTGTTTATGCTGACAAATGTTTGTCCCGTAAGGTGGTGCATAGCTGGGTAGAATATGTTAGGAGGGCGAGTCAATAAGTAAGTCACACAGTACTGTGGGATGGCAGGTCAATGAAAACAAAGCATGCAGTTCTATGCAGCCGGTTTGGGAGGACTGATAAAACGATGGGATAAGTAAATCAATGTTGGTGGAAATTATGTTAAGAAATAAAGGGACAACGTATGTATAAAAATAAACTGGTTTAGAGTTGTTATATTTAGTTATTTTTCAACAGCCATTTGTGGCTTACTTATTAACCTACCAGCGTAGAATGAAAGCAACATAGGGGAAATGAAAACGGCGAACGGGGAAGAGTCGGCTTATAGACGAGCTGGACTTTCAAGTCGACGCAGACTAAACTGGGTACCGAGAAATGTTTTGGGAAATAAAGGCGGCCGGTGGGATACTGTCCATTTCACCCACCGAGTGCCGATGGGTTTATTGAAAATATGAGTCTAGCACCAAATGCCAAATGGTCTTTAAAGCGTATAAAAGGATTCTTTACTTGATGACTTTATAGTGGATAGAAAGACATGATAGTCAGTTTAAAATTACCATGGTAGACAACTGAAATTACTGTGCGATGTAAAATAATTAATGTGTATATTTCAGTTTTAAAGATTTATCTAGTTACATTAGTTTACGTTGTATGATTTCTGCATGTACCTGACGAGATGTAGCGAAATATGCCAGGCGATAAATCGTGCAACATATTGTTTGTGTCTTCGTTATTCAAATGTAAGACGGTTGGCGGAAGCGGAAGAAGGCAATGCGCGGGAAAATGGAAGATATAGAATGAATTAAATATGGCGTCGAATGGGACAGCAGTGCTGTGTGGGTCAGAAACATGACGAACAAGGAAGACGATTACAAATAAACTTCAACCAATCACTAATTGATGTCTGTGCAACAATAGAAGGAGTAAAATATGATAAAATCGCTAATATGTGGAGCACACTGAGAGAACAGGACAAATTCCAGCGTGGATCTCACGGAGAGAAATATACAAATAGCAGTGAACCAAGAGATGAAGAAAAGATGCAGGCGCTAGATAGGACAGACAGTGAGAAAATCTGAGAATAGTACAACTAGAAAGACCTTCGTCTGGAATCCCCAGGGCAATGGAAACAGACGAATCCGTAATCGAGGTTACTATTGCCAGGTTTCTGGGAGAAATGTGTGCCATTGGACACGCAATGGGGAAATCGTCGGCACGCTTCGGCATGGAATAAACACACACACCAGTGCCGGAATTTGCCTCGGGAAGTGATGGCGGAAGGTGTGACCACACGACCCACTGAGTGTTGTATGTTCTATACAAATATGGGTCTAGCAACATATGATCAATGGGCACTGGGCGTGTAAAAAGGACATTTACTTTACTTTACTTTGCAACGGACCCCCAGAGCATGCTGAAAAGGATGAAGACTGGTATGGCTTCGTGCAGAGTGGCTTGCTTCATTAAACAAAGACATCAAAGATAATGGAGCATCGGTTAGCCCCTTTCCTCAGGACTTGCGCTGGTGTGTTGGGAAACGAGCAGGCGGACAGATTGGCTGGGTCTGCACCGCTAGGTGGGGTATTGGTGTACAATAAGGCAGATGTGGTCAGGGCTCTTTGGTATCGCGTGTATAGTGCAGAAGAACAGATTCGCCGCCATTGTCTGGAGAAAATGGTGCGGCAGGGAATGACCAGGGGATGTGGCCGACACTCAGTTCCCCGAGGAAAAGCTAGATGGACACATAATCTGGTTGTAACTTCTTCTTCTTCAGCTTTCCGAGCCATTTAGGTTCTTTGCTGCAAATACAATCCGTCTCCATTCGTCTCTTTGGTGGACCTTCTCTTGCCAGTCGTTGATTCCAAGTGCTTGTAGGTCTGTACATGTATTATCTCTCCACCGTCTTCTTGGTCTACCTCGGGGTCTACGGTCATTTATTTCCTGAGTGTAAGCGAGTTTTGTTTCCCTATTATCTTCCATTCTTTCTATATGCCCCAGCCATTGTAATCTATTAGCCTTCATGATGATGATGATGGTTGTAACTGAGACCATTAATATTGGAACTCTTCGCTGGCTGTTAAAGGCAATAACGGAACGGGTATGTCTCGAGTGTTGTGATTCAACTCAACTTGGTCTTGACTTTCTGACCAGGCAACATTATATTTTATCTCCAATCTGCCGATTCCCTATTATCAAATAGTTGCATTGTTCCAGAGGATTCGCCATCAAGCCTTTGTGTTATCTGTTGCCAGGCCACAATCACAAGCACGATCAAAATAGCAATCCTTTGGTCGAGCTATACTTTCTGGCAACTAGTGAGTGGTCTCAGTTGCCAGGTAGCTGTAAACGAGACAGATCAATATTAAACCCAAACAAGAAAAATTTGGCTTCCTGTGTAACCATCGGAATTCCATGTTTTGTACGAGGGTACGTTAATAAGTAAGTCACAAATGGCTGTAGAAAAATAACTAACTATGATAACAACTTGAAACCAGTTTATTTTTATACATACAATGTCCCTTTATTTCTCAACATAATTTCCGCCAATATTGATGCACTTATCCCATCGTTTTATCAGTCCTTCCAAACCTGCTGCATAGAACAGCGTGCTGTGTTTTCATTTACCTGCCATCCCACAGAACTGTGTGACTTACTTATTAACTCACCCTCGTAACTTTTTCTGCCCAGCTATGCACCGCTTTACGGGAAATCGCTAGGGCCTAAGTCCACTGAAAACCCACCTTGGCGGGAGACGTTTTGCGAGTGACGTCGAAGTTGAATGTGAAGTGAAAACGTGGTTTAGAAAACCGAGCACGCAGTTCTATGCAGTCGGTTTGGGAGGACTGATAAAACGATGAGATAAGTGCATCAATGTTGGTGGAAATTATGTTGAGAAATAAAGGGACAATGTATGTATAAAAATAAACTAGTTTCAAGTTGTTATCACAGTTAGTTATTTTTCTACAGCCATTTGTGACTTACTTATTACCTTACTCTCGTATGAACCAATGGCGAGGCAAGATTTTGTTGTAGACTTTGTTTTGTGTGTGTGTGTGTGTGTGTGTGTGTGTGTGTGTGTGTGTGTGTGTGATGGAGTTCTACACGAAAGTTTATGTATATAAGTGGACGAGTGGAGGGTCAGTTGTTAGTCATAGAACAAGTGTTCTATAAAATATTAAGGGTGGAATAATGTGTATTATAGTTGACAGGAATAGAAAAAAAAATGTCTTTATGAAATACAATGGGAAATCAACAAAAACGAAGAGCAGAATCGGTAAGCTAGACTAGAATTCGGTCACGAGTGACAGAAAGGACGTTACGGCTAAAACCTTCATCAGCACACAAACAACAAACATGCACTGATACTACTATATGAAAAATCTGCATATCTCTCTCTCTCTCTCTCTCTCTCTCTCTCTCTCTCTCTCTCTCTCTCTCTCTCTCTCACACACACACACACACACACACACACACACACACAGGTTACTCATCTGTTTCCTGGTTATAGACGTGACTGGAGTGTAGTTCAACGCCTCATGTACTGGTGACGGTAATTAGTGTATAGACATATAAAATATAGGCACAAAACAACTGTTCTATACTAGGCAGGGATGGAACAATTGTACGTTAGTAGACAAGAATGAAATGTTAAAAGAAAATTGTTCTATAGCAAGAAGTGACTGAACAATGTTTCTATAGTTAATTCGACATGCCGATCAGTTAATGAAATCTTCTCATTCAAACAGCAGGGGCAAACTACAAAACGTAAAATACAAACAGCCAATAGGGGCTAGGGTTGATTGCAACGTCCTGCAAAGGACATGGAATATGTCTTTAACTGACTGAAGACTGGATTGTGAAGACTGGATTATAGAGAATGGGTTATGGAGATTGAGTTATGAAGACTGGATTATGAAGACTGGATTATGAAGACTGGATTATGAAGACTGGGTTATGAACACTGGATTATCAAGACTGAATTATCAAGACTGTGTTATCAAGACTGGGTTATGAAGACTGGATTATGAAGACTGGATTATGAAGACTCGGTTATGAAGACTGGGTTATGAAGACTGAGTTATGAAGACTAGGTTATGAAGACAACAACAACTGCCACCAGAGAGAGAATTCGATGGACTCCAAGCAAGCAACTTGATGAGCTGAGCTTCACACACGGCACCAGATGCAAGATCAATTAAATGCACGCGATGGGAGGTCACAACAATTAATTCTAAAAATTCATGAAATCTTCTCAAGGGTTATGAGAGGCGCGGGTAATGAGGATAAATCACGCACACGTGAAACCCGGATCTGCCTCGTGGTGAAACCTTGCTTCCAGAGGTGTGATTGTAAACATGGGTGGCAGTGTGGACACGGGTGGGAGGGGGGAGCACACACACACAGACACACACAGACAGGCATCCAGAGAGAGGGAGAGAGAGAGAGAGAGAGAGAGAGAGAGTATAAGTAGTAATGTGTACACAGACGGAAGAACGCACACTGACACACACACACAAGCAGACATCCATAGAGAGAGAGAGAGAGAGAGAGAGAGAGAGAGAGAGAGAGAGAGAGAGAGAGAGAGAGAGAGAGAGAGAGCATACACCCTATCATACGTAGTAATGTAGACATAGGCGGAGGAACACACACACAAGCAAGAAACTATTTCTTACTAACCCTAACCCTAACTATACATCAAACACAACAAACTCTTTATTAAGAGACATGGATGCAAACCAGTGTCAGAAATGGAAAATTTTAATTTGTGTGATTAAATTTTAATTAACATTTAAAACTAATAAATCGCAATTTTATTGCGCGCTTTACTTAATATACAGATATAGCCTAAATATAGGTATAAGTTAGGTATAGGACGTATATCGATCTTACCTCTTGCGCAATAAAATTGCGATTTATTAGTTTTAAATGTTAATTAAAATTTAATCACACAAATTAAAATTTTCCATTTCTGACACTGGTTTGCATCCATGTCTCTTAATAAAGAGTTTGTTGTGTTTGATGTATAGTTAGGGTTAGGGTTAGTAAGAAATAGTTTGTTGTGTTTGATGTATTTGATGTATATAATGCTCGATGTTTCTTAGGTTCTTTTAGGCGATCAGAGTTAGGTACTCTGGTAGTCCAAGGATTTCGTCTCAGGAACACAATCTCTTGTGTTGTTTTCAAGTTCTTCTTAGGGGTGATGGTTGATGACCATATTCGTTGTCTAGAATAGCGCCTAGTATGTTAGGGGGGACACATGATTTATCTCCATTGGGTTGGAAAATCTGCCCAGTCAGCAGAAAATCGGCTGCTCTGTAATAAAAGATAGTGTTAATATTATTTGGTATGAAACGTTGAAAGTCGGTTAGAAGATGTGGTAGAGGGTATTCAAGGGTTCATTAAGGCAGACGTGGTTTTAAGAAAGGTTGATTTCATAACAGACAGTGTTGGTTGCAGACTTGTCAATATTTTAGCTGTGAAACGACAAAGTGTGAAAGCGGTGGACAAAGTACGAAATGTTATGTTAGCTAAACTTCGAGACCACCCTTTGTATTGTTGAAAGATGGAACAATGGAAGGTTAATGTAGAAGACATTGTGGTATAGAAAGTTGAAGATGTCAGCCATGGGTAATGGCTCTTTGCTGATGACTACTTAGCTGATATCGAAACTATCCTAGGTGGAGCCACAGATTGCATTGCCATAAATGTTATGACTGATTCATTGGAGCTCGTGTACAATGGCGGTTTGGAGTATCTTGGTGATGTGACATGGAAAAGTTGTGAAGTTATCTATGAAAGACAGAGACACTTTGTGTTAGAAAGAAAGAACAAAGAGTGTGAAGAGATGGTTGATTATTATGTATAAGTGTTTCTTTAGCAGATACGTTGGAATGGTAAGTTGAAACTTTCGGTAATGTAAAAACGGGAAAGTGCTGTCGTTGATGATTGTGTCTTGTGAAATGTCTGTTCAGATAAAAGTTCAAGATACTTTTGACATAACTACAGAAGCAATATTTTTTTCCTAGTTATTTAAAAGTTTACACGAGATATTTATAAGTCTGGTTGAGATATTTCATGTTTTGGCCAACCTTTTCCCCCCTTTGGCTAACATATTTTCTTACTTGGGTCAACATATTTCATAGTTTAGCCCATATTTTTTCCCCTTTGGTTAACAAATTTTCCTACTTTTCATAAGTTTGGTGTAAATTTTTCTTCACTTGGGAAATAATTTTCTCATTAGGTTAACACATTTTCCTAAGTTTATAAGTTTTGTGTAACCTTTGCTTCACTTGGGAAATAATTTTCTCATTAGGTTAACACATTTTCCTAATGTTTATAAGTATGGTTGAGATATTTCTTCACTTGGTCAATATTTTTCTCCTTAGGTTAACATATTTTCATAATTTTTATAAGAATGGCTGAGATATTTCTTGACTTGCCATCAACATGTAACACCCGCTCACCACATGACACTCATATGTACCGTCAACACTAAAAACCAACAAGTGAACGCACTTATAATACATAAAACTGTTTATTTTACAGTATTTCCAGAAAAGTTCACACACACACAAAGGAACAAGCGTAATACCAGTATACAAAACGGATGGTTAAATATGGAATGTTATATCTAGTATGACCATGCACAGTGGTGCCTAACGTGGGTCATAAAAGGGGCGTTATTTATTAAACAAGCCGGAATTCTGGGATATGATAGACATAAAAACATATAGCTGGAATCGTCTCTGTAGTGTATTTGGTATTTGGACGTTGTTGCATAGCGTAGGTAAGAACGTCATGTTCGTGTACTATTTTGATAAAATCGTCAAAGTCTTGTCTATTTGTGATTAGTTGTGGAAGTTCTAAGACAGAAGCATTATTTGAAGATGCGTGATACAATCGAAGAGCGTCTGTTTCGCTGTGCCTAAGGACTATATGATAACTAAAGTTGATTTTGAATATGCTCTTTTGAATGGTAAAGATCTTGTTCAAGGTAGATGCCCAGTCTTTAGGGTGGATTGTGTGTGGGCTAATATAAAATGTATAGACAGACATATATTTGTTTATCTTGTGATGTGTTTTGATACTACTCCAGTTGTCGGTGTATACTTGTCTAATATCATCTGGAAGAGTGTGTAAAGAAGCCGCTTCATCCGTGGGTTGGGTGTCACTGACTGGCTGGGAGTTTTTGTCTTGTTTGGTCTTCTTCTCGCTGACTGCCACATCACTATTAGTAGCCACATGTCTCTTACGTAGTGTTGCTGAAGCGAGTGTTGAAGCGTCTGCTGGTATTACACTGTGTGATACTCCTGGGGTAGTGTGTTCCTTTGTAATGTGACGTTGTAGGTTGTCTTTCCTGTTAAATATATGACCACAGGTGTGACATGAATACACTTGCTCCTTGGTATTGTGACTGGTCCGAGTATGGCGAAGCAGATTGCGCTTTTCAGAGAAACCTTTCCCACAGGTTGCACATAAATGGTTCTCAGATGATTGCCTTGTTGACATCTTTGTATTTTAGGCGTGTTCACTAGCGACTTGCTACTGAGACAAGCAACAGTCGACTTGACACACGTTCACAGCGAGCCGATGAATATAGCGTTGAATATATTTAGTTTCTATCTTTCACCAAAGGTAGATGACACGATGTTGGCTAGATAGGTAAGTCAAATACTCAAACAACAAGATGTATGTTCACTAGTCTAGTAAACCGTATCAATCCCGAACACTTTTTCTCTTTCTTTGTTTCAAACGCCGATGACTTCTTTGCAGATGACGTTGTAAACTATGGCAGAATAATGAGGTTGCTTACACTTCGGATGCGTCTGGGTAAGAATCTGGTTGATAAATCTTCCAAGGCAGTTGTGAATGTCCAAAAAACTGGAAGAAATAGCCGCTAAAGCTATAGGTCCGTATATGGCTGATAGTCCGTGGATACTGAGACAAGACGGTAAATGGCAAACTTTCTAAACTTGAAGGCAAATTGTCATTGAATAATCACAAAACTGAAGACCCAATCTTTCGTCGTTCTTGCGTACATCACAAAGTGAGTGAGATGTGGTGAGTTGGATATATATTAATACAGTAAGCCCCGCCCACCGCATAGTTGACAGCCAATCAATACTTGTCTACCATAAAATGTGGGTAAATTCTAAGACAATTAACCTGATTGGTTGTATACCACAAGTGAACAGCCAACCAATGCTTGTCTAACATAAAATGTGGGTCAATTCTAAGACAATTACCCTGATTGGTTGTATACAACAAGTGAACGAAGGAATGTAGTGGTATGCAAACAGGTAAGATACATGGTGAAAGATACATGGTAGTTATTACCACACACACATTTCTGTTGGTTACAGACATAACTTCACACGAGTTAGGTCCCGTAGCGGACTTGGCGGTATGTTGTATGGTCCATTTGTATGTAACTAATACACAAACGTATTCATACCCTTGTGCTTTGTACTTATTTGCTAATGTAACACGGGTGTGTGATATTTTATACATATCACTATATTTAATTTACCTTGTAATAATGCAGTTGAATGCTTTCAACTACTTCCTATTTAGTACTATATTTATATTGTGGGATAATGTGTATTGCTTCATTTTTGTATACATTGTGGTAATATATGGCTGTATTATGTGATGTTGGTTTACTTCTAACACACTAATACAGACGAGTAGAGACATGAAGCTTGACACGGGAAAAATGTAGCCAAGAGACTACAAGAAGTTGTCTTTAAGAGGATAGACCAAGGTTCGATATGTTGAAGATAGTCTTTAGTAAGGTGGAAAACATAATGACTAATATAAAGACGGCAATTACAAGGAGAAAAAGAGTGTTTAATCACTACATAGAACCTATACTATTGTATGAATGTGAAGCGAGGACAATGGGTAGACAAGTTAAAAACCATCTAATGACACTGGGGTGTGGATTCTGATTGGGGAAAAATTAACTAGACAACCACATGAAACTCCATTCAAATACTACAAGGCAACAGAACAAAACATACTGCGTAACAGACACATAGATACTATACAAGCTCTGTAAGGCAGCATACTCTGATAATGTATACATAACGGCCGCTTTCCAATAATACTACACACGTCTATAACCAGTGGTAAATGCGCATACACAAACATACATACTTTCCTAAAGTAGACTCTAGCCAAGTTCGCATTGCAGCTATATAGAGGCATGTATATTGAGTTGATGTGAAATATTTTTGGTTATTTCTCGCACCCGGATGTAATAGGCGACAACTCACAACACAGCTACGATGCGCGGACAGAGGTAACCTTATCAACTTCGCATATTGATCAATCTATATAAACCTCCCAATAACATAGCACACCATCCTTCTTCAAACCCCAATCGTTTTCAATGTCACAAGAATAACAAACTACTGATATTTAAGATCAGAGTGGCATATGCTGATACTGTTTGTGATATCTCCTACTCATACCACCTGTTTTAACTGAATGAGGACACATACACCTAACCCATAATTCCCAACCGCCACATATGAGAAAAATCGAGAGTAGTGCTATTGATTTTTGTTGGATATCGCGACAATAGGTGTTAATCTCTTAATCCCCTACCAACCTTTATATGAACCTTTATTAATAACGCGAACTATTTGCAATGGCGGGGATATCAGGAATATTATTAACCTGACTTGGTCATTACGAGGATGATAATCCCATGGATTAGCCGTTATGAAGATGCGTATTGATTTTTTGTAACACCTGTTATGGTATTGGGTATATCATATTTTGATTTTTAAGTTAGGTTATATTTTGTAACTCGTAGGTACAAGGGTGAAATCTGCTGCTTGTGTTTTTCATCACCGGTGGGACTTGTGGCTGCGGCGACACGGGCGGATAAAGCGACCCTACACCTTATGATCACCTAGACACCCACATGTTGATGAATGGCAATTTTACCAACGACAAAGTACCGAGATTCGAACCTGTCACTTCCACAGTGTCTGGGGTACCATCTAAACATACTCCGCAACCAGCACACCACCTCTCCTATTCTAAATATAGCCGGGTTAATAACACCAGAGCTCGAAATCACAACTAAGTAACCAAATATTATTCTACCACTAGACAACCCCACTGGGATTCGAACCCGATGATAGTGTTCAGAAGCGTTTTTCTAATTACTCATCCACTCACCCCACCCCTTAACAATGAATGTCACTAAGCCATATCCACTACATCCAGTGCTAACCACCATCTTTACTTTTTAAAGCTTTCATTGTTAATCTGTATGATGATAGTGTTTAAACCACTACGACCGTCTACGGCTCACTAGTAACCGCTACCCACTCCTTAACACCGACTTTCGCTAAGCCATACCCATTAAAATCAATACTACTGGCCATTTGACATTTGTAAGGTTTTCATTTGAAGCTCTAAAAAGATATGATGATAGTGCTCGGAAGCATTTACCTAGCTACCTCGCCACTCACCCATCCCTTAACAACTAACGCCACTAAGACCCGCCGACTACAACCCATGATAACAATAATCATTAAATTTTAATTTAAAAAAAAAAAAAATTCTTCAAAAAGGGGAGGTAATATCACAAAAACAGACTATTATTTACTCATGAGTTATGTCCCGCACTTGCTTCTTTGCGCTTACTAAAAAACGACCGCTCCTCCCGGCTCCTACCGCTCCTCCTTCTTTATTCTTAGTAAAAGAGGAGCGCTCCTTCTCCAGGGGGGGGGGGGGGGTGTAGGCATCATATAATACTACTTACAGGCCATTAATGATTACCAATGTGCCCATTAGTCCATGTTCAATTCTGGTCATGCATGGGAGAACTCCCACCAAATTCTCCCCCTCATTTCTTGCAGACTTCCCGACCATCAGGGCTACCGATCATGACCTATAACACCGGAACTATTTGTATGGACAGGGGGACTGCACTCTAAATAACTATCTCACAAAATAATCTTCCTTGTCTATGGTAAGGTTTACTCCGAGGGTCTGTTTGGGAACAGTTTTTCTCACAAATCCACCCCCACAGGTCAAATCAACAAATATGACCAGCCATGGGTCAATGCTCTTCCCATAGTTTATGCGGTTATACCAGTACTGGCCGCCTCACACTGAGCAGATAGAAACAAACGGAGCTAAGTTTATCAGTAGGACGCAATCTGTTGTATATATGTTTACAATAAATGACGTTATAGACAGGTCTGTGCCCACATCATGGGCACCGCTGGCTTGGTGAAGCCTTCACTAGACCGCCATTACCGCAGGTGGGATGTGTCGCCATCACGTGAAATTCTACTCGCAGAAAATAGCACGTGCACAAGAGTGGTAAAGTACCGATATAATGATCTGGTCGACAACCGCGTATTGGCATGTTTATCTCGACCGATATCTACAGATGCTGACATGTCTACAGATGCCGATAATATCCTCTAGATCCGGACATATATCTACAGATCTCTACAGATGCGGACATATATCTACAGATGTCTACAGATACGGACATATATCTACAGATGCCGACAATATCCTCTAGATCCGGACATATATCTACAGATCTCTACAGATGTCTACAGATACGGACAATGGCCTCAAAATCCCGACAGAAGTCTACAGATCCCGACAATATCCTCTAGGTCCTGAAATACCCTCTAGATTTCGAGAGATATCTACAGATCTCGACAGATATGTACATATCCCGAAAATATCCTCTAATTTCGGATATATATCTACAGATCCCTACAGATGCCGACTATATCCTCTAGATCCTGACATATATCTAAAGATCTCTACAGATCTCTACTAATGCCGACAGATATCAACAGATCCCGACAATATCCTCTAGATCCGGACATGTTTCTACAGATCCCCTACAGATGCCGACAATGTCTTCTAAATCCTGACAGAAGTCTACAAATCCCGACAATATCCTCTAGAACTTGAAATATCCTCTAGATTTCGAAAAATATCTAGATATCCCAGCACATATCTATAGATCCCGACAATGACCTCCAGATACACAATTCCCTTGGTTTCTTCTCCCCACCCTCCAGAGATCCCACCGCCTGGTAAACGTGGTGCAGAGAACTGTTTACTGAGCCCTGTCGCGCCTCAATCACTGAACCTCGTTCGCAGATGAACACCAGATTACGAAGAGCGGTAATGAAGTTAGGACGCGATGATGCGGGGACTAACCGACGCATCCAGGGACGATATTGGATTCTCTCACTTAGTTGTCTTCTCATCCGGAAAAATCGGGACTATTCGGTCTTTTGGGGACTGTACTGAATGGGTTACTGGGTGTGTGGGCGTGTGTGTGTGTGTGTGTGAGAGAGAGAGAGAGAGAGAGAGAGAGAGAGAGAGAGAGAGAGAGAGAGAGAGAGAGAGAGAGAGAGAGAGAGAGGAAGTTGTGATGGTAGCTGGAGTGACAATATCGTTGCGTGATGAGACAGTGAGAAAAAGTGAGGCGACTGTGAGCGAGAGTGAGTAAGAGGGAAAAGAGAGGTTTGTGTGAGATGCATGGACAGACAGACAGACAGGCAGACAGACAGACAGACAGATAGACAGCATAGATACATAGATACACACACAAACAGACACCACGGGCACACACAGACAGACACCACGGGCACACACAGAGACAGACACACAGACAGACAGGCAACCATGAAAACATCTCAAGTACAACCAACCAAGAACACAAAAGACGGATTGGTGCGCTAGGTTAGTTAGTAGTTAGTTAGTTAGTTAGTTAGTTAGTTAGTTGGGTAGATAGATAGATAGATAGATAGATAGATAGATAGATAGATAGATAGATAGGTGTTAGTTAGTTAGTTAGTTAGTTAGTTAGTTAGTTAGTTAGTTAGTTAGTTAGTTAGTTAATCGCGGTTCCAGCTTCATGGCAACGGGTCGTCCCCATAATGCTCCGATCCTGTGCCTATGAATATCACATAAAATAATACTCACTGTCCCGCGTAAAAAGTGGAACAGATAGGAGCCTCGACAAACCAACAGCCCGCACAGGTATACTATGCATAAGGCCGCTGCCAGAATGTCAACACAAAAGTCCGTCACGAAAAATACAGTTCATCTTCGACAGAAGCGGCAGTCACTAGAAAACCAGCAGCCACACATTACTGCACAAGGCAAACCCAGTTAGTTCAGCAAACGGCCAGCCGCCATTTTTCTGAACATGCAGGTAACGATACAAACAATGTCATCATCATCAAGTTCCATGCCGGCTGGTGTAGGCGTTCATGACTCTCCACAGATCTCGGTTTTTGGTTTTTTGGGTCAACTCCGCTGTTGATATCCCTCTACGCCACCGTCGCAATTCACCCAGCATCTTTCCTCTTGGTCTGCTTCAGCCTCTCTTCCCCTCGATCTTTCCGGTTGTCAAGATATTCTCCAGCGCTCTCTTCTCATCACATGACCAAAAATAAAGATGTTTGCCTCTTTCTTATTGTTGAATATAATGTTCTAGTTTCGTTAGCCTCTTTCAGGCAATCGTTGTTAGTTACTCTGGCAGTCCAAGGAATTCGCAACATTCGTCTCAGGAACCACATCTCTGTTGCTTCTAATTTCTTCTTAATTTGTTCATTTACATTCCAAGATTCACTGCCATACAGCAAAACTGCTTCTATATAGCATTTCAGCACTCTCTTTCTTACATTCAGTGATAATGACTTATTGCATAAGATATTCTTCATTTTCTGAAATGCAGCCTTTGCCTGCCCTATTCTGCTCTTATTCTCTGTTTTGCATCTTCCATCTGATGTTATAAATGCCCCTAGATATTTAAAACTATCCACTTGGTGAAGAATTGTCCCTTCTATCTCTATTTCACATTTGGGTGTCACCTTTTTCCTTGATTTCACCATTTCTACTGTTTTCTTGATATTGAAGGCGAGTCCTTTCTTTGCACTCTCTGTTACTACGTATCCAACAATTATTGTACATCTTTTGCATTATCCGCGTCAGGTACTGAGCCCAATATGGCCATACATCCCTGAACACTCGACGATGACGTGGTCAATATTACACCAGCCGCCTGTACATCCCTGAACACTCGACGATGACGTGGTCAATATTACACCAGCCGCCTGTACATCCCTGAACACTCGACGATGACGTGGTCAATATTACACCTATCGCCTGTACATCCCTGAACACTCGACGATGACGTGGTCAATATTACACCAGCCGCCTGTACATCCCTGAACACTCGACGATGACGTGGTCAATATTACACCTATCGCCTGTACATCCCTGAACACTCGACGATGACGTGGTCAATATTACACCAGCCGCCTGTACATCCCTGAATACTCGACGATGACGTGGTCAATATTACACCTATCGCCTGTACATCCCTGAATACTCGACGATGACGTGGTCAATATTACACCAGCCGCCTGTACATCCCTGAATACTCGACGACGACGTGGTCAATATTACACCAGCCGCCTGTACATCCCTGAACACTCGACGATGACGTGGTCAATATTACACCTATCGCCTGTACATCCCTGAACACTCGACGATGACGTGGTCAATATTACACCAGCCGCCTGTACATCCCTGAACACTCGACGATGACGTGGTGAATATTACACCAGCCGCCTGTACATCCCTGAACCATTTTTGGTGCCCAGTTGAGGCTGGGTAGACCTCGGAGCAGAAGTCATGTTTAAAAAACCAGGGGAGAATCGCACACATGGCCAACGCGCTGACAAGCAAACGTTCCAGCCACGGCAAGCACAGGCATGTCTACTACACACTGGACAGGAATACTTATCAAGCGTGTATTTTTGGGAGGGGGTGGGAGGAGGAGGCTAGTTAATTGCACGTTCTTTACAGGACTTCGCAATCAACCCAACATTTTTTGGTTCTTTGTGATTTACTGGAAAATTTTTGGCGTTTAGTGGTTTAACATTGGTTTCTGAGCGACCGACGTTCATACTATCGAAATCATCTCAAGACGGCCTGCTTCCAAATCGTCTGCGGTAGACCTCCAACCCTCAACACGGCGTGTCGGGGAACTGTGAAACGCGGACGCTACCCTATAACCACAGCGGCGGCAATCCAACATTTCTTCTGTTCCTTATTCTAGTGTCGGTGATCATGTCTGTCCACAGCCCTCTGTCTCGTCTGCCACCAATCGTATCTAATACTGATGTTCCTCAGTGCCATGATATCATACTGCCCCGCATCCTCTATCTTTGTCTTTCCCTACCTCTCCTCCCCTCCAATTTCCCTGTTGTGACGACATACCCCAACTTTCCCCTTCTCATGACTTTCCCAAAGAATGTGGACTGTCTGTTTCTGATGTGAGTAACTAATTCTATTTGTGAGTTAATATCTTTCAATATATCTTCATGGCTATTTCTGTCTGTCCAGGGCGTTCTCGTCATTCTTCTATACAACCACATCTCCGCATAATTCCTCTCTTGTCTGCTAATTGACCACGATTCGCTTCCATGCACCACTACTGGCTCAATATTGGTCTTAAGGACTCTTTCCTCACCTCGATTTTTAAAGTCAATTGCATATCTTTTACAGGATATAACAGTCAACTCCAGCATATACGTGTGTGTGTGTGTGTGTGTGTGTGTGTGTGTGTGTGTGTGTGTGTGTGAGAGAAAGAGAGAGAGAGAGAGAGAGAGAGAGAGAGAGAGAGAGAGAGAGAGAGAGAGAGAGAGAGAGAGAGAGATCTAGGCAAGTTTACGTTCAGTAGTATGCCACTGCGGTCTGAACTACCGGCACTAATACCATTTTCATTTTTAAAAATACCTACGTAAGGTGGTCTGCTGCCAAATCGCTCGCAGCTGTGTTTCGAAAGCGGTATGCGGGATTATGAACTGCACCCGTAACTTCTTTGCCACGGAGCCGGCCACGTCGATTAACAATGAGAAATTAAAAATCTTCTTCATCTTATGAGCCGCTGCCTTTAGCTTGGGCAATGATATCAAGCATATACGTATAATAAAACATACAAGTATAACACATACAACAATATTATCATAACGATTGCAAACTGAAGCAACCAGCCAGGAGCAGATGAACCCGGCGGCCCAACAAGTCACCCGCTTGAAGACAGCAGCAGCAAGTAGCTAACAAATCTATGAGCCGTGCAGGCGGACTAATTCTCCACATATCACCGGTGGAGCGGATGGCGAGACGGCGTGCAATGAAGAAGCTAGTGCATAGAGGAGAACACACGACGGATATCACTGCGCTACAAACGATGATTCTCTCTACAAGATGGCTGCAGGGGTGTTTCTGCCAACATTACCACTTGATAAATGTGCTGTATCTCGAACATTCCAATCATTCATCATGTTTTCACATCAGCAGATTTCGGAGTTTATGCCAGCATCTCTTCCACGTCTGTTTTCTTCCGTTTAAAAAAACAAAACATTTCCGCCTGACATGTTCGCGATAAAATTTACACTACCACCTCTTCTCCAATTCATCATCCTCCTTCTCTTCCACATCTTCTTTCTCATCTTATCCCACTCCTCCCTCTTCTTCTTCACTTTCAACTCTTCATCTTCTTCAGTTCCTCGTCATCCTTTGTCCCTTTCTCTCTCTCTCTCTCTCTCTCTCTCTCTCTCTCTCTCTCTCTCTCTCTCTCTTAACCCTTTGAAAATAAAGTTTGTTCGTTCGTTCGTTCGTTCGTTCTTCTTCTTTTTCTTCACTTCTTTCTCCTCCTCCCTTTTTCACTTCTTCTTCTGCTAATTATCTCCCCCTTCTTCACCTTCTTCTTCTCCTCATAATCCACTTCCTCCTCATCTATTTCACTCTATCTCCGAATGAAGCACACCTGCTCAACCATCTCAAGACGAACGAATGGACGGAGAGAGAGAGAGAGAGAGAGAGAGAGAGAGAGAGAGAGAGAGAGAGAGAGAGAGAGAGAATAGACAGACAGACAGACAAACAGCAAACAGACTAACAGACAGACAAACAGACAGTATGTTTAAACATGAACTACAATCCCCATATTTTGGGTGGATTTAGCAAGCATTGCTTGATTGTTTGATTGTCTGATTGTTTGATCAATGTCTGTGGAAATTCTATCACAGACACAACTTCAATAAACAAGTAACTCAATGTCCCTAGCCATCAGATTTCTGGGTTCTCTTCTGGCCTGGGGGAACCACGAAACTGCACAGGGGGCACATTATGTCTTGCTACGCCCATAAAGGATCCCAGCCCTCCACTGTGCGTCGCCACTGGAACACCATAAATGCCAATCTTTCTATGAATGTTGTAAACAAAGTCGCCGTTTTCTGCCGAGTGCAGATAAGCCTCAGATAGGACATTCCGAGGAGCAGCCGAGGGCGCACTGAAGACCTACATGAGAGCATCCTTACAATGACGGATGGGAGGTAGGAAAGTGAGGCGGTGGAATTAATGAGGAGGGTTGCAGATAACAATCGGGGCTAGGTCTAGTGAGGTACTCACTCACTCAACGATGAGATAAGACGGGGTAAGGTGAGTGCTGTGGTATTATCTAAATACCCGAGTGTAAACACTGAAGAAATGCTTAACTCGGCGAGTGACAAAAGTGGTTTGTTGTTGTTGATGATGATGTTGTACAAGCTTCATCGTTCAAGTTGTTGTCTCTTATACGACATTATGAATTTGGGAACCTACTGCGTGGGTGTTCATACTTTTACACATCTTGCGAGCTCCAACGACGTGTATCAATTCCTGTGTTGATGTCCTTCAGCACTATGATACAAAACTGTCAAGAATTTTCTCTCAATGTTTTTCTATCTCTCTTTCCACATATATTTCCAGTTGTCAAAACATGATCCAATTTTTATCTTCTCATAATGTAGCCCACAAATGAAACCTGTCTCATTCTTATGTGTGTGATAAGTTGTCTTTGCGACTTAACCTTCCTGAAAATGATCAGATTAATCATTTCGGCGGCCCAACGAATTGTCAACATTCTTCTATAAAACCACATCACCAAAGCTTCCAGTGTAACTACATCGACGTGAATACAAAAGCCCACAAATGAAACCTGTCTCATTCTTATGTGTGTGATAAGTTGTCTTTGCGACTTAACCTTCCTGAAAATGATCAGATTAATCATTTCGGCGGCCCAACGAATTGTCAACATTCTTCTATAAAACCACATCACCAAAGCTTCCAGTGTAACTACATCGACGTGAATACAAACAGATGCACAAACATAATATATACTTACCCAGTAACTATTGGCACGGGGTAGAGAGCAGGTGGCGGGGTAGGAGGTCGGTTGTAACAGTAAAAATCCTCTTCCGTTTGTGTCCCGATAGAAACCATGGCCGAACAGCGACTGCTAATCCCTTTACTGCCGCTGCTTCCGTTTCCGGCGCCACAATGGCCGCCACTGACGCTGCTTCTGCTGGTGCGACGCAGGACTTCCACTACGATTGGTTCTTTGGCGGATCTGAAGGCTTCCACTGCTTCATGGTGGCTAGACTGTGACAAGTCCTGGCCATTTACCTGAGGAGTGGAGTATAAGAGATATGTGTTGATAAATGTACACGAGGATTAGATTAGAATAAGGAATAGATAGATAGATTCATTCCATTCCATTTCATTCATTCATTCATTCATTCATTCATTCAGTCAGTCAGTCAGCCAGCCAGCCAGCCAGCCAGCCAGTCAGTCAGTCAGTCAGTCAGTCAGTCAGTCAGTCATTGTATAGGATGTCCTTTGCAGAGCCTCGCTCCCATAACAATCATCCGGAAAACTTCTCGGTTATAAGCAAGATGCGCCCTCTTCTCCCCCCCCCCCTTCCCCACGTCCGTATACCCCTTCCATGATTGTTTTCTCCAAACTTTAATGACGCTTCGAGTGACCAACATATTTTAATTTTCTTTGTTTCATGGTCTTTAGTAGCCAACCTTCTTCAACATTCAATTATTGTCGTATGGATACATTTGTTCATTACTGTATACAAGATATTCTTATAACCCGTCCATAACATTTATATTCAAAAGCATTTATGCGCTGTTCAGCTTGTTTAGCAAGTGTCCAGGTCTGACAGGCGCATGATGCAAATGGGAAAGATGCATGCTCTTAAAAATCTCAATTTTTGTAGTTCTATCTGTAACACTACAGAATTTGTTCATTTGTTTTAGTTTCTGAAGAGCAACAGATATTCGTCTTTTAATTTCCTTCATTATGTCACCGTTGTTGGTAATTAATGACCCAAAATATTCGAAGATTTTCCAGCACCCCCAATTTATCCTCGTTAACATATATTTCTTTCTCCATATTAGTTTATATGGATGCATTATCTTTGTTTTTGCTGTGTTAAGACATAAGTTGTGATTTCCAGTATTCTCCTTGGGTGAGGTTATTAGTTTTTCTATACCATTCTGTGATGTGGATAATAAAACTGCACCAACAACATATCGAATCTCTGGTATTTTATGACCACCGATATTTAGGGCATCATATTGCTCCTTAGTTATATTATCTCTATCATTGCTCATTATATTTTCGGCGTACAGATTAAACAAATAAGGGTTAATAAATCTGTGTCAATAAATCTACACGAGGATTAGATTAGAATAATTAATAGACTCGAACAGTGGTTCTCAACCGGTGGGGAGTTCACAACCAGGGGGAAAATTTAGGGTTTCCAAGGGAAAAGGGGGGGGGGGGAAGATTATTTCAAGATCGCGTTCATACAAGAATCGATTACTTTATATTGTTTTTCCCTGCATACCTTACGGTTCTGTACGTCTCGCCCTTCTGAAATTCGTTTTATAACGTAAGTAGACTCGCAAATCACGTTTTATGTAGACGTCTAGACTTGTTCTATTATGTGTTATTAAATTTAGCTTCCATATTTACGTATACTATGTGGGAGGGGGGGGGGTGTTTATAAGGAGGAAATACGAAAGGGGGGAATGACATTCTGAACATATGGTGAAGAGGTGCATGGGCCAAAAAAGATTGAGAACCACTGGACTAGAATAAGGAATAGACTATAGTGAGGAATATGCTAGAACAAGGAATAGAAAAGAATACGGAATAGACTACAACAGTGAACAGACTAGAATAAGGAATAGACTAGAATGAGGAATATGCTAGAATAAGAAATATGCTAAAGGAATAGACTAGAATAAGTAAAAGACTATAATAAGATATAGACTAGAATCAAGAAAATGCTAGAAGAATGGATAGAGTAGAGATAGGAATAGACTAAAATAAGGAATATGATAGAACAAGGTATAGAAAAAAAAATCACAACAACAGAAATGAGGTTTCTGAGAAGAATACTCAACGTATCAAGAAGAGATAAGATCAGAAATGAAGAAATCAGGACTAAAGTAGGGGTTAAAGCTGCTCTAGATTTTATTAGAAAGCAGCAAGTCAAATGGTTTGGCCATGCAAGTAGGCTACCAGTCAACAGCATGCCACAACAAGCAATGATGTACAGACCAGATGGAAACGGAGGAAGAGGCCGACCACGTAAACGTTGGATGGAGGGAATAACAGAATCCATGGGAATGTCGATATACGAAGCCCATAACCGGGCACTCTCACGAAGTTTATACTTCACCTCGACACCGCAAGGTATAAGAGGAACATGATGAGATGAGATGAGAAGGTATAGACTAGGATACACGTGACTAAAACATCTTCATCGATCACGTGTCACCGGAAACCTTTGTTGAAGTGAAGCGCAGTAACATCGGAGCCAACCATGGGGCGTTGAACAGAACTACAGAGAGAGCGCAGTAACACAGGAGCCTAACATGGGGTGTTGGACAGAACTACAGAGAGATCTAGAGAGAGGGAGATAGGGAGAGAAAGATAACTAGAGAAATCGAAAGATGCAGAACGAGAGAGTACTAGAGAGAGCTTGAAAGCTAGGGCGAGAGAGAGAGGGGGAGGGAGAAAGAGATCCAAGGAAAGAAAACTAAACAGGAAGAGAGAGAGAGAGAGAGAGAGAGAGAGAGAGAGAGAGAGAGAGAGAAATAGAGAGAGAGAGAGAGAGATCAAGGAAGGGAAAGGGAACTAGTCAGGAGGAGAGAAAAAGAGAGAGATATAATGAAAGAGACAAAACAAGTGATAAGAGAGATCAACAGAGAGGAGTGAGGTGGGAGGAGAGAGAGAGAGAGAGAGAGAGAGAGAGAGAGAGAGAGAGAGAGAGTGTGTGTGTGTGTGTGTGTGTGTGTGAAAGAGAGAGATATGGAAAGAAAGTGTGAAAGAGAGAGAAGCAATGAGAGAATGAATAAGAGATGCAAAGAAAGAGACAGACAGACCTACAGACAGCTGTAGCAGTAGTTCTCGACCTTACCGCTTAGACAGACAGCCAAGCACTATCTCAGTGGCCAGCCCGACCGCGCGGGACAGTTATCTGACTCAAACATGCAGCCACGAGCCGGGCAATGTATCAATATTTCATGTTCAACGAATGATTCCCGGGACGACCCGGATCTCACCGTTGGCCTGGCCTACCCCAGGGAGAGATCGCGTGTCATGATTAGACAGTAAGTCAGTGACAGCTGCAGGTCACATCTGTTGCGGGATCCAGTGACCTGCCAGTAGGATACACTCAACTTCATCGAGCCGGTCATGCTTTGTCTCGCCACCCTACAAATTAAGTACCGGAGGAGCAACATTTTGAACTCACAATCCATAACGTAACATAGAGATGAATTTGGAAAGATTGTTAACAGATTGTGTGCCGAACTAAAAAGTAGGTTTGATCCAAACAAAAATAGATGGGCGGAAAATGGGAAGTAGGGGTATGTCACAGTTAAGACTTAAAAGTTGTTAATACGGTAGCGGACATGTTGTACAGTGACAACACTTCGGCGATATATAAGCTCATGGAAGATGCGTGAAGTCGCTTAAGACGATTGATCATCCCATGACAATTAATCAGTTAAGGAGGCAAAGGTCTGCAAGGGACACATGCCACTGGATGATGATGAATATTTGTACAAGTTGAACAAACTGTAATGTTTTGAATATCAGTGTTGACTGCAGAGTCCTGTAAAGGATGTGCAAATAAACTGACAAATTGTAATGTTATATATGTTTACATTGGATAAATTGTAATGTTATCTTTGTCGGGGTTGGAAAAATTGCAATGTGAAATATCACGTAGTTGTACAGATTTGTAATGTTATCTATGTCAGAGTTAAACCAATTGTAATGTTATCTATGTCTGAGTTGAACCAATTGTAATGTTATCTATGTCTGAGTTGAACCAATTGTAATGTTATCTATGTCAGAGTTGAACCAATTGTAATGTTATCTATGTCAGAGTTAAACCAATTGTAATGTTATCTATGTCTGAGTTGAACCAATTGTAATGTTATCTATGTCAGAGTTGAACCAATTGTAATGTTATCTATGTCTGAGTTGAACCAATTGTAATGTTATCTATGTCAGAGTTAAACCAATTGTAATGTTATCTGTGTCTGAGTTGAACCAATTGTAATGTTATCTATGTCTGAGTTGAACCAATTGTAATGTTATCTATGTCTGAGTTGAACCAATTGTAATGTTATCTATGTCTGAGTTGAACCAATTGTAATGTTATCCACGTACGGGTAGGGCAATTTGCAATGTAAACTACTTCACGTTTGGGCAAACTGAGTGTAATGTTATCTGTGTAGAGATACGCACTGTTAGCTAAGTGACAGTTATTGTTACTATTGAAGTAAGTAAACATTGTTACTCAGTTATGTACAACTTTGTAACTGATGTAAGTAGATAATTTTTTTTCGCATATCCTTTACATGACATCGCTGTCAACATCAGCAACTTTCAGCTGATTGTTGATTTCTTGGCAAGATTACGCTCAGTAGTTTGCCACTGCTTTCTGAGCGACCGGCTCACATACCCCGTAAGTTACCGACGCGGGTAGAACCGTCACCGATTCTCGAGCACGTCACGTTACTCACGAGAGTGTACGGGATTACGGAGAAAGTCGCTAACACCTAGGCCAGGGAGGCCGGCGCTAGTAGACAAGTAGACATTGCTACCCATTTATGTACAACTTTATGACTGATGTAAGTGTAAGTTGTAACTTATTCAAATGTAGGCTGAAACTGATGTAAATGCAGGCTGATGTAAGTTGAGGTTGTAACTGATGTAACTGCACGATGTAAATGTTATCATTAACGTAAGGACTCGGCGCCACTGAGGCAAAGGCAAACGTTATCAGATTGATTGGTGATTCTAGTATCAGATTATTATTTTGTTGGTGATTCTAGTATCAGATTATTATTTCGTTGGTGATTCTAGTATCAGATTATTATTTCGTTGGTGATTCTAGTATCAGATTATTATTTTGTTGGTGATTCTAGTATCAGATTATTATTTTGTTGGTGATTCTAGTATCAGATTATTATTTTGTTGGTGATTCTAGTATCAGATTATTATTTTGTTGGTGATTCTAGTATCAGATTATTATTTTGTTGGTGATTCTAGTATCAGATTATTATTTTGTTGGTGATTCTAGTATCAGATTATTATTTTGTTGGTGATTCTAGTATCAGATTATTATTTTGTTGGTGATTCTAGTATCAGATTATTATTTTGTTGGTGATTCTAGTATCAGATTATTATTTTGTTGGTGATTCTAGTATCAGATTATTATTTTGTTGGTGATTCTAGTATCAGATTATTATTTTGTTGGTGATTCTAGTATCAGATTATTATTTTGTTGGTGATTCTAGTATCAGATTATTATTTTGTTGGTGATTCTAGTATCAGATTATTATTTTGTTGGTGATTCTAGTATCAGATTATTATTTTGTTGGTGATTCTAGTATCAGATTATTATTTTGTTGGTGATTCTAGTATCAGATTACTATTTTGTTGGTGATTCTAGTATCAGATTATTATTTTGTTGGTGATTCTAGTATCAGATTATTATTTTGTTGGTGATTCTAGTATCAGATTATTATTTTGTTGGTGATTCTAGTATCAGATTATTATTTTGTTGGTGATTCTAGTATCAGATTATTATTTTGTTGGTGATTCTAGTATCAGATTATTATTTTGTTGGTGATTCTAGTATCAGATTATTATTTTGTTGGTGATTCTAGTATCAGATTATTATTTTGTTGGTGATTCTAGTATCAGATTATTATTTTGTTGGTGATTCTAGTATCAGATTATTATTTTGTTGGTGATTCTAGTATCAGATTATTATTTTGTTGGTGATTCTAGTATCAGATTATTATTTTGTTGGTGATTCTAGTATCAGATTATTATTTTGTTGGTGATTCTAGTATCAGATTATTATTTTGTTGGTGATTCTAGTATCAGATTATTATTTTGTTGGTGATTCTAGTATCAGATTATTATTTTGTTGGTGATTCTAGTATCAGATTATTATTTTGTTGGTGATTCTAGTATCAGATTATTATTTTGTTGGTGATTCTAGTATCAGATTATTATTTTGTTGGTGATTCTAGTATCAGATTATTATTTTGTTGGTGATTCTAGTATCAGATTATTATTTTGTTGGTGATTCTAGTATCAGATTATTATTTTGTTGGTGATTCTAGTATCAGATTATTATTTTGTTGGTGATTCTAGTATCAGATTATTATTTTGTTGGTGATTCTAGTATCAGATTATTATTTTGTTGGTGATTCTAGTATCAGATTATTATTTTGTTGGTGATTCTAGTATCAGATTATTATTTTGTTGGTGATTCTAGTATCAGATTATTATTTTGTTGGTGATTCTAGTATCAGATTATTATTTTGTTGGTGATTCTAGTATCAGATTATTATTTTGTTGGTGATTCTAGTATCAGATTATTATTTTGTTGGTGATTCTAGTATCAGATTATTATTTTGTTGGTGATTCTAGTATCAGATTATTATTTTGTTGGTGATTCTAGTATCAGATTATTATTTTGTTGGTGATTCTAGTATCAGATTATTATTTTGTTTTTATTGCGCTCGCTCGCTTTGAACTCACGTGTAGTCCATACTAACTACTTCTAGTAGCATTGGACGGAATTTTTCCTGTGGATTAGCTTTCACTATTAACAGTATTCCTCGCCATCAGGCGAACCAACTCCCACTTCAGAGGTACTTGTAATTTACGTCCCAAAGTCAAGGTCGAGAGGTCAACATTTTAGTCCGACTGCCCTTTGTAGCGGCTGAGCCCCTTACCTCGGCACCAGCACACCGGATGTTTAAAAACACTCGTTCTTATCCATTCGGCCATGCTGCCCCCCCCGCCCCCCGTCTCCCCCCCCCCCCCCGTATCAGATTTTGAAACTCTTTACACGACCAACCCGGTCTTTCTTACAGTGGTCAACCCACGAAAGCTTGCAGGCCGCCAGATCAACAGTACAAGGAGCTGGCTACGACCCGGAGCATCATCAGACGCCAAGTTTCTCTAATCCACGCTACCGATGAATTATTGATGTAATATCTCACAAGGTTCTCTGGGCGACACCAGGGTCTGTCAAAGTTCCTCGCTGGTGGTCTAATACCGGCTCTGAGATCAGAATGACACATTCGGTTAGCTGGTGCTTTAGTACTGTCCACGAAAAAATGTGTTGCATACCCATGTTGGAAGTATAACATTTATGTTTAATAGATGTTGGTACTATAGCATTGGTGATGGGGTAAGTCTGTCGCATACCCGTGTTGGTACTATAACAGTTGTAACTGAAAAAAGAAGAAGAAGAAGAAGAAGAAGAAGAAGAAGAAGAAGAAGAAGAAGAAGAAGAAGAAGAAGAAGAAGAAGAAGAAGAAGAAGAAGAAGAAGAAGAAGAAAGAGAAGAAGAAGAAGAAGAAGAAGAAGAAGAAGAAGAAGAAGAAGAAGAAGAAGAAGAAGAAGAAGAAGAAGAAGAAGAAGAAGAAGAAGAAGAAGATGAGGAAAAGGGAAAATGAAGAGGAAGAAGAAGAAGACGAGGAAGAGGGGGAAAACGAAGACGAAGAGGGAGAAGAAGCAGAAGCAGAAGAAGAAGAAGAAGAAGAAGAAGAAGAAGAAGAAGAAGAAGAAGAAGAAGAAGAAGAAGAAAGAAGAAGAAGAAGAAGAGGAAGATGAGGAAAAGGGAAAATGAAGAGGAAGAAGAAGAAGAGGAGGAAGAGGGGGAAAACGAAGACGAAGAAGAAGAAGAAGAAGAAGAAGAAGAAGAAGAAGAAGAAGAAGAAGAAGAAGAAGAAGAAGAAGAAGACGAAGAAGAAGAAGAGGAAGAAGAAGAAGAAGAAGAAGAAGAAGAAGAAGAAGAAGATGAGGAAAAGGGAAAATGAAGAGGAAAAAAGAAGAAGAGGAGGAAGAGGAAGAAGAGGGTGAAAACGAAGACGAAGAGGGAGAAGAAGAAGAAGAAGAAGAAGAAGAAGAAGAAGAAGAAGAAGAAGAAGAAGAAGAAGAAGAAGAAGAAGAAGAAGATTATTCTCTATGATGCTCCATAGTTTCTGGTCCACGAGGTACACAGATAAAATATAACACACGAAATTGTAACATAGAATATAGCCTATCATATTTATCAGACGAAGTTAAAGCATAGAACAAATAATCGAACATATCTATAGAATATATTCAAACACATCTAACAGACGAAGCTATAACACAGACAAAAATACTCTAACACTAATGCAAGTAGTCAGACACAGATAGAATTCTAACAAACGCAATTAATAGAATCCAATTTAACACACGTAGTTAGACACAGGTAGAATATAACCTAACACATGCAATAAGACATAAACAGAATGTAATTTAACACACTTATATAGACACAGGTAGAATGTAATCTAACACGCGCAATTAATAGAATATAATTTATCACACGTAGTTAGGCACAGATAGAATGTAGAATATAACATACAAAAACAGACATATATAGAATGTAATCTAAAATGTGCAGTCAGATACGATAGAATATAATCTAACACACATAGTTAGACACAAATATAAATAACACATATAGCTAGACACAGATAGAGTGTAATCTAACACACGCAGTTAATAGAATGTAATCTAACACACATAATCTGATACAGATAGAGTGTAATATAACACACGTAGTCTGATAAAGATAGAGTGTAATCTAACATGTCTAACACACGAAGTTAGGCACAGATAGAAAGACACAGATAGAAAGGGACAGGTAGAAAGACACCGATAGAAAGACACAGGTAGAAAGTTACAGACAGAAAGATACAGAAAGAACATAATATAACACTCGGAGTTAGACACAGAGAGAATATAACCTTACATCTAATACACGAAGTTAAAATATAGAATTTAATCAGACACTATAACACGAAGTTAAAATATAGAATTTAATTAGACACTAACGCACAAAGTTAAAATATAGAATTTAATCAGATGCTATAACACGAAGTTAAAATATGCAATTTAATGAAACGCTATAACACGAAGTTAAAATACAAAATTTAATCAGTCGCTAACACACAAAGTCTCACCTCCAACTAAAACCACTGCCAATATTTTGTCAACACTGAGTGCACAAGAAAATCGGTTTCCCAAACTTCTAAACAATTTCACAAAACAAGCAAGACACGATACCTTACTTTAAAACAACCGCCTTCATTTGGATAATGAGTGGAAGTATTGCAGCATCCTTCCACTGCAGGAATGCTGGTAGCAAGGAGGGAGGCGCTCCGTACAACCAGAAATGGACCCAGCGACCAGACACAGTTAATCAATGGCCATCACACACAATGAGTGCTAATAGCTAATGAAATGGGAAAACCCGCTGGGTGAGAGATTCAGGACTTCCCGGGCTGTGGTGTCGGAAGATGGCCGTGTCGCCGTTGGGGTGGGGGTGAGAGAGAGAGAGAGAGAGAGAGAGAGAGAGAGAGAGAGAGAGAGAGAGAGAGAGAGAGAGAGAGAGAGAGAGAGATTGGCAATGTGTGTGTTTTGGAACAGGCGGAGAAGGGCCTGCAGTAGGCAGGCAGTCTATGAACTGTCTTTTTTTTCTCCCGCATATCCTTTTACAAGACATTGCAGTCAACACAAGCATTTTTCAGCTGCTTTTGATGCCTTGGCAAGTTTTACGTTCAATAGTTTGCCATTGCTTTCTGAACGACCGGATCACATACCCTCCGTAAGTAACCAACGCGACGCGATCCACTGCCGAATCTCGCGCAGCTGTGTTTCGAACGAGAGAATACGGGATTACGAACAACGTCCTTAACCTATACACCAGAGAAACTGTCTGAGGCAGTAAAATAACTTGTCTGAGGCAGTCTAGGACCTATCTAAAGATAAAAGCTGTCTAAGGCATTCTGCGGACTATCTAAGGCAGTGGTTCTCAATCTTTTTTTGGCCCATGCACCCCTTAACCATATTTTCAGAATGTCATTCCCCCCTTTCGTATTTCCTCCATATAAATCCCCCCCCCCCTCTTTTACAAGAATACGTAAAAATGGATGCTAAATTTAATAACACATACTAGAAAAAGTCTAGACGTTTACATAAAACATAATTTGCGGGTCTACTTACGTTATAAAAGGAATTTCAGCAGGGCAAGAACTACAGAACAGTAAAGACTGGAGGGAAAAACAATATCAAGCAATCGGTTCTTGTTGTAATGCGATCTTGAAATAATCTTGCCACCCCCCACGCCCCTGGAAACCCTAAAATTCCACCGGGAAGGGGGGGGGGGGATTCCCCACCGGTTGAGAACCACTGATCTAAGGCACTCTAAAAACAGTCTAAGGCAATCTAAGAACTGTCTAAGGCAGTCTAGGAGCTGTCTGGGGCAGTTTAAGAACTGCCTACCAACTATTTAGGATTTGCATACCAACTATACAATACGACCGGTGTAATAATGATCACAACTCCCCCAGGGGTGCCGATTGCTCTTTCAAAATAATTATGTAGCACCACATGCCGAAAACGTCTAAAAGGCCTCCCCCCCTCTCTCTCTTTCTCCCTCTCTCTCCCTCTCTGTCCTTCTATCACTCCCTCATTTAACCACCCACACTCTATAACTAACTTACTATGTCTCTCACTTTACCTCCTCTCCCTCTCTCTCTTTCTCTCGCTTGCGTCGTGGCGAAGGAGGTACGGACGCAATTCGTAATCCCACATACCCGCGTTCGAAACACAGCTGCGGGCAATTTGGCAGTAGACCGCATTGTGTTGGTTTTTACGAAATGATATGGGTGTCGGTCGTTCAGAAATATACGGAAAACTACTGAACGTAAACTTGCCAAGAGATCACAACAGCAAAAAATGCTGGTGTTGACTGCGACGTCCTGTAAAGGATATGCAACTAACTCTCTCTCTCTCTCTCTTTCTATGTCTCTCGCTATGTCTCTCACTTTCCCTCTCTCTCGTTCTCTCTCCCTCTTTCTATTTCACTTCTCTCTTTCTCTCTCTCAATCACCTCTCTCTCTCTCTCTCTCTCTCTCTCTCTCTCTCTCTCTCACACCTCTCTCGGTTTTCCGAAGGATTCAGAAACAATAGCAACAACAAAATAACAACACCAACTACTACTACAAAAAATAAAAAAACAGCAACAATACGTATAACACCAGGACAACAACAACAACTACTACTATTACAAAAACAGCAACAACAAGTACAACAACAGGACAACAACAACAACTAAACAATAACAGTAACAACAACAGCAACAGCAACATCAGCAGCAACAACAACAACTAAGGCGGAAACACTAAATTACTTGGTGCCTAAAAGCAAGAACTGTTCGGCCCTAAAGTGATCAAGAAAGCTGAAATGTCGTGGGTCAGTGGGCAACAGCTGATCACGAGTGTTGCCTCGTTCAATGTGGTTCATTTGTCTGTGATTTCTGTATTTACATTCACTAAGGTAACATGTCA
The DNA here is from genome assembly GCA_963921405.1 of Cepaea hortensis. Lineage (NCBI taxonomy): Eukaryota > Metazoa > Mollusca > Gastropoda > Stylommatophora > Helicidae > Cepaea > Cepaea hortensis. Next base: position 96,767,477 of record OY992887.1, on the reverse strand, counting down.
AACATTCACCTGGAGATGTCTACCCCGAATTACGGATATAAAACAATTTTAGACACAAAAAATAGACAGTGCATTAAAAGCACTTTTAAATGATGATAATAAAATGACAGGAGGTAGAGGCAACCGGAAACAGCCGAGATAAGCGAGGGAATCTAAAAGCTTTCGAGCAATAGTTCCAGCCGCAGTGCACAAGAAATGCCTTCGAGATGATGTGTAATTCTCCGAGCTTCTTTCTCGCGCACCGATATCGCAGCGCAATACAGAGGTTCTAAATCTGGCGAGTAAGTGCCACACAACCGAATACAATTAAGATGTTAATAGATAGCCGGGTGTTTAGTAAACCTGAACTGGTAAGTGAGTTGAGTTGAGACAAGAATCGGCATTACAGCACTCGTGACATTTCCATACGTGCTCCGTCCTCTTCTTCAACAGCCAGTGAAAAGTCCCAATAATAGTAATGGTCCCAGTTGCAGTTTGATTGTGTGTCCGTCTGGCCTTTTCCTCGCACTAACTGGCAACTGTTGGGTGGAGTTAGATAATTTGAAAACCAGGAGAACTTTCAATCAGGTAGCGGTGGGAACGATTAGTAGTGTGACTCTTCGCTGGCAGTTGAACGAGGGGACGGAGCGCGTATGGGAATGTCCCAAGTGCAGTGATGTCGATTCTTAGCTCAATTCAACAACTCAACATTTGTTCCTCCTCATGTTGTCCAACTTAACACAAAGTGCCCACAACAAACACAAACATCAAACATAAAGGATGTTGTGGCTGAGTGCGTAAGGTGTTCGCCTCGGTTCAGAAATTACCGGTTTCGAATCGATCCTAGTATAATGCAGGGGATTTTTACAAGAGCCATCCTCCCTTCCCCCTTGCTCTCTTGGGGAATACGATCTAATACATGACCTTCTCAAATAAAGACCAAAAACACGAAACCCGTATTTCCAATGATATGATGCCTACCATCACCCCTGTTCTCTTGGGGAGTATGATTTAACACCTATCTTTCTCAAATAAAGACGAGCAGGTCAGCATGGTCGAATGAGTAAGAACGCGTGTTATTAAACATTCGTTGTGCTGATGCCGAGGTAAGCGGTTAAACCCCTACACCGGACTGCTGGACTATAATGTTGACCTGCCGTCCTTGACTTGGGGAAGTAAATTACAAGTACCTCTGAAGTCGAAGTGGGTTCGCATGATGGGACACTGTTAATAGGGAAAGCTAATCCACACGCAAATTTCAGTCCATTACTACTATAAAATAGTGTGTTTGGACTACGCCTGAGTTCAAAGCGAGCGAGCGCAAAAAAAAAAAAAAAGACGAGAAAACACGAGATCCCGTGTGCTAGTTTTTCTTGTTTGTTGCCTATCCCTTACGGGACGTTGCAGTCAACACCAGCATTTTTCAGCTGCTGTTGATGTACTAGGCAAGTGTTACGTTCAGTAGTTTGCCATTCCTTTCTGAACGACCGGCGCCCATACCAGCACGTTATAACACAACGCGACACGGTCTGCTGACACACTTTGTGTGCTAGTTATTCCCATTAATAATCCCCCAATAGTGTACAATTGCAAAGAGCAGACCATTAAGCTGCTCATCATCAACATCATCAACACGTAGAAGATTTGCAAAACATCGCTCCCACAGAAACACATTCGCCGCCCCTTGTCTCGTGTATTCTCAAGCCAAATGTGTCTTACATGTCTCATGAGTACCATCGTGCTGGTCGGCACCTGTCAGCTTTTTTCGATTTTCAGATCTGCTGGAATGCCAGTGTTTTCTTCTTCTTGATCCCCGAAATTCTTAGAGTGTTTCAATAACATATAAGTTCGAAAACCCCAATCTTTTTGTAAAATGTAAATTCCTGTCGTTATCGGGCGCTCTCTATTAAAGTTAGTTGATTGTCCTTTACTGGATGTCATAATCGCTTATTTTACAACTGGGTGTGTCGAAGCGATGTTCTGACCTGCTTCTCGTGCCCAGCTGATCATATCCTGGTAGAGAGGCCAAAAGTGTCGTTTACCACGTGTTCCATATAAATAAGCGGGCGCGTTTGTGCAACCGCCCATAGGCTGCGCTGATAATGTCGTGAGTGCGATCCGGCGAGGCTTCGAAGGCGTTCCATGTCCCCTAAATGAGAGAAATACTGGCCACATATTCCTCAGTGCAACCAGGCCAACAATATGTGATGGCCTCAGCACATCGCCGATCTATAGCAGGTTCCTCTTCGGGGCACGCACGCACGCACACCCACCCACACACACAAACACACACATACACACACACACACACACACACACACACACACACACACACACGAGTATATACAGGGTGTATTTTTAATGACTGTGCAGTATTTGAAAATATTGCCGGTCCAAGTTTTGTATTTACCTATTATGTTGCATGAACTTTACAGAGGGTGAATACAAAACTTGGACCAGCAATATTTTTACACACCGCACAGTCATTAAAAATACACCTTATATATATAGTGTGAGGAACACTGCATGGACAAATCAGTAATACAGTGTTTCAGATAATCGTAGTGCGAGAACCACTGCCTGAAATAACGGCGGTACAAAATATGAACCTCTGCGTGGATGACGTCATAAACTTCAGGTTCCCGGCGTAAATAGCCTCAGAACCCTTGAAGTTTTGTCTGGTCTGTTCGATAACATGCATGCACGGCTGTTCATTATGTCAGATGTGTGCGTTAAAGTGCATGCACGGCTGTTGATTATGTTTGATTTGTGCTGTAAAGTGTATGCACGGCTGTTGATTATTGCTGATTTATGCTGTAAAGTGCGTTTATGGCTGTTGATTATGTCTGATTTGTGCTGTAAAGTGCATGCACAGCTGTTGATTACGTCTGATTTGTGCTGTAAAGTGCATGCACAGCTGTTGATTATGTCTAACTTGTGCTGTAACATGCACAACTTTTGAGTGTGATTGCTTTATGCTGTTGCATGCATGCACACCTGTTGATTATGTCCGATTTATTTTGTAACATGTACGCACAGCTGTTAACTCTTCTGATATGTTCAGGAATCTGATTTTTTTTTTTTTAATCGGCTGTTTTTAGGTGGCGTGGGTAATGATCATCTCATTTAAATGATATATGTTATTTTCTTGTATAATTCTCAGACCCAGAAGATGACAGTAGGAAATCATTCAAAACGTAACTGCATGTTACTTGTTCAAAACTTGACTGCATAGGCTTGCATTGTCTTTACATACGAAACTACTGTACCGCCTATTTGTCATTGATGTTAAGCCCATTTCAAACTTGCCGATGTTTCTCAGATGTTGCCATGTTCAGGACATTCATGAGAGACATGAAAAAGTTAGAATTCGTTCGTTTGTTTCAAGGGCTGAATAGCAGTAGTAGATGATGGCTTCTGGAGACCCTTGAGGTTATGGTTGAAAGGTTACATCAGCGTGGCTTGTTCGGGTTACAGCGTCAGCTTAAGCAGGATGGGCGATGTGCGACAGGAGTCTGCGAGTGTAATTGTTTGAAATTATGTAACTGTCTAGAGAGTCATACTAAAGCAGTGACTAGTAATCCCAAGCAAGGAACGGATTTGCTAAACACCTACCGGGGCTCCCAGCTAGATCCAGCTTAACATGGGAACTAAGATTTGTGTAAGGAAGTAGAGGTGCCAGGTGTGATATTAATCACATCAAAAATCGAGGGATGAGCGGTCCATACATTATGGGCTAGTATTATAAACCCTTAGACACCTCATCGTGAACTGTACTTATTATAGCCGATATAACTGTCTGTAACCGTACGTGCATGTTGATGCAAATGTCTGTAATTGTATTGAGTGAGTTAGAATAATCTAGCTGTATGAGGTTTAGACTAACAGTAACTGAGGGAGTTCTTGAATAATTGTAACCGTGTGTGTTCCAGAATAAATTTATTTCTAGAATAAATGTGACTATGTGAGTTTTCAAATAACTGTGAAGGTTTAACCTTTGGAATAACTGTAACTGTGTGAGTTCTTGAATAAATATAACTGTACTTGTTGTAGAATAACCGTAACTGTGTGAGTTCTAGAATAAATTTAACTGTTTGAGCTTTAGAATATCTTAACGCCTTCACCAATTGCTTGAAGGAAATAATATAAAGAAAATGGGAACTCTAGGATACAGAAATACGGAATGAAAAAAGGATGTTAAATAATAACACAACAACAACAACAACAACAACAACAACAACAACAACAACAACAACAACAACAACAACAACAACAACAACAACAACAACAACAACAACAACAACAACAACAACAACAACAACAACAACATAATAATAATAATAATAATAATAATAATAATAATAATAATAATAATAATAATACTGTACTGTATTGGCACCTTGCCGTCTTAACAGACGATAGTTTGTTATATTGTGCCTCACAAAAGACTTAATAACTACAACACATGGTGATGGTTCCGTCGCCCTGCTACTGAGTGAGTGCGTGGCGCGACACTGAGCTGTGAGTTTCGTGTGAAATGCTTTTGAATCTGCCCGAGGTTTTTTGGACCGTGACTGCGTGTTCGGAGCGATGGCAGATGACTATGTCCCAGAGTTTATCGGTTTTTGCCTTATGCAGAAATGCGTGGCTGCTGGGCTTCTGGTTGACTGCCACTGCCATCGACGATGAACTGTATTTCGTGGACTGTGTGGGTGAACATCTAGGAAACATTCAGATGGGAAAATGACTGCCGATTCCATCAGAAATGAACTGGGTGTTTTGTGGTGGACTATTGTGTTGACATTCTGGCGGCGGCATTATGCACAGTGTATCTGTGCGGGCTGTTGTTTGTCGAGACTCCTGTCTTTTTCACTTTTCACATTGGGCAGTGGGGAGCATTTTGTGTGATATTCACTGGCACAGGAACGCAGCATAATGGGGACGACCCGTTGCTGTGAGGTTGGAACTGCGACTAACTAACTAACTAACTAACACATGGCGGTAGCAATTGACCGCTACATAGCACAAAACCTGGGCTGAACTGAAGAGACCATGTGTTGCCCATGCTGCATGATCCCCCTCTCTGCCTACCTAGTTCACCCCAGAGGAAAAGTAACACCATTTCATCTGGAGCAAGGCAAGTTGCAGAAGCTGTCGGGTTAGCAAAGCAAAGTTCTAACTGTCCGAATACAAATAAAGGTAAATATTGTGGTTAAATGGAAGCCGCGGTAGCATAGTAACCAGTCCTCGCGGGCCTGTCCGTTCACCATGGGATCGCTAGCGCACTGGCGCCAAGTTTTAAAATTGTTCTTGGTTCCCAGGCATAAAATGGGTGCCAGGAAATATCTTGGAAAGTAAAGGCGATCTGTATTCTTCTTCTTCTTCTTCTTCTTCTTCTTCTTCTTCTTCTTCTTCTTCTTCTTCTTCTTTTGCTGCTGTTGCATTATTCCGAAATATTTTTGGGCGTAATTCGTGATTGCGTTGTGCCTGTTTGCAGCAGAGCTTGGATATATGCACCTTTAGGCCGACACATCCGACTTCTGCCGGCATTTGGTGACCGGGTTAACCTTCCCGGGTGTTTCGTAGGACGGTCAAGCGTCACTGTTGTGGTGTCATCCCCATCTCAGCTGGTCCGTTCAGAACAGCCGGAGACATAACGGCAAGTCCTCAAGAGAAGGCAGGGGCAGACCATGGGCATTCCCCGCCATCCAAGGAGGCTTCCATACTTGCAGAGCCGACACATAGCGCTCTGGTACTTTGCTCACCCAAGGAATCGTCACGTCCTGCACATGACTGCTTAGCCTCACTTCCATATATTGGGCTTCTCGTCCACCACAGGCTGTTCCACCGGAAGCCAGGGGAGATCCGTCTGCAGATGACTACAAAGCGAGCTTTCGATTCGGACTTTTCACTTAATGATTTTACTAGCCAAGCAATAATCCATTGTGTGCTAATGGGATGCTTTTCCCACCTTTGACGAAGCCCCGCGACCGGTATTCTACTGACCCCATCCCGCTGAATGCCGATTGGTCTACACAAGTACAGGTCTAGCACCATATGTGCAGTGGGGGTTGAGTGGTCTCGAGGTATGGTGTCCGCCTCGAGTGCTAGAGGGCCCCGGTTCAAGCCCCGGTGAGGGCCGAGATTTTTTTCACGTGGACTTCTAGTAACAAAATTTCCCCTGGTCTATGGGTAGTGAGATCGGATGCCCGTGCGTATTACTGCGCACGTAAAAACTCCTTTGGCAGTTGGAAACCGAAAAAGAGTAGCTTAACGGCGCTGCCCGAGCAAAATTTCGAGTTAAAAATCTACCCAAAGTATTTCAGGATCAACGCCGGTGCAACGGAGTTCGTGCACTGAGCTGGGATTTTCCGGACTCAGGTTTGAGTTAGGAGTAGAACGGAGCACTTGTGGGTTACACCCGTGTGTCGTGATGTTTATTGACTAAACTAAACTAAAAACTAAACTAAACTAAAAACTAAACTAAACCGTATGTCCAGTGCACCTTAAGGCGTGTAAATGTGTCCTTTACTTTACTTTACTTTACTTTATTTTACTTTAAGCGGATACATGTATCTTCTTTAGTAGTCAGCTTTCGTATCACTTTGACCACAGCATAGAGCGATGTGGGCGAGATTCTATTTTCTTGCCTGAGCAGTTATTTTGAGGCATTATTTCCCTTATGTTCCCATGAACAGGCCATGCTGGACATAACCGCGTTGTTGCTGGTCACTCCACGTGCCGCGGCGATGACTGACAGGCGTGACAGACAGCTGGCTCCCAGACGGTTCATGACTGGCTGGACATCCAACTGGTTGAGACTGGTTGGTGAATTGACCCTCGTCTGTCACCCTCGTAGTGGAGGTCCCTGAGGGACAAAGGGTGAACACCAGGGAAGGAACATTGACCAGTGCCCGATGTAGTTACAAAGAGGTCTTGAAATTAAGCGTCCAACTTAATTGTGGTTACAAAGAGGTTTTGAAATTAACTATTAGAGACAGATATGACTTACTAGTTATAAAGTTAGCTGCAAGCTGCATATTATTTACGGGCGTAGCAGTCAACCCCAGCATTTTTTGACTGTTCGTGATTCCTGGGCATGTTTACGTTCAGTAGTTTGCCATTGCTTTCTGAATGACCAACACCCATACCGTTTCATTAAAAAAAAAAAAAAAATCAACGCACCTGCGTTTCTAACGCGGTATGCGGAATTACAAACGGATTGTTGCGTGCAGTGCTGAGAAACCCCTTGTGGGATCAATGAGAGTGGGGGGGGGGGGGGGGGACTGTCGCAAGCTTATACACGTGGATATACTTGAACATGTGACGCTTCAGCAGTTGTAAATATACCCACAAAAATGTCAAGTCTACAAATGTAAATATTCACGAACAAATGTCAGTTTACAAATGTGGATATACACGAACAAATGTCAGTCTACAAATGTAGATATACACGAACAAATGTCAGTTCTACAAATGTAGATATTCTAGAGCAAATGTCAAGGAACAAATAACAAATGCTCATCTCATCTCATCATGTTCCTCTTGTACCTTGCGGTGTCGAGGTGAAGTATAAACTTCGTGAGAGTGCCCGGTTATGGGCTTCGTATATCGACATTCCCATGGATTCTGTTATTCCCTCCGTCCAGCGTTTACGTGGTCGGCCTCTTCCTCTGTTTCCATCTGGTCTGTACGTCATTGCCTGTTGTGGCATGCTGTTGACTGGTAGCCTACTTGCATGGCCAAACCATTTGACTTGCTGCTTTCTAATAAAATCTAGAGCAGCTTTAACCCCCACTTTAGTCCTGATTTCTTCATTTCTGATCTTATCTCTTCTTGATACGTTGAGTATTCTTCTCAAGAACCTCATTTCTGTTGTTGTGATTTTTCTTTTCTCTTTTTCTGTCATTGTCCAGGTTTGGCATTGGTAGCACAGAGTTGGTAGGAAGATTGTGTTGTAAAGTGCTTTCTTAGTAGTTATTGATACATGTTTGTTCTTTAGTATTGGTGCCATTTGTCCAATGAGTTGATTTGCCTTATTGCACCTATTTTCGATCTCGTCTTCTGATCTGCCATTTGATGATATTATACTTCCTAGGTACTTGAAGCTCTTTACTTGTTTCAAGGGATGTTCGTTTAGGTGAATTGTTGCTGTTTGTTCTTCTTTAGTTATAGTCATTACCTCTGTTTTGCTTGTGCTAATTTTCATGTTATGTTCCCTACACATTTCGTTTAGACTATTCATGTGGTCTTGTAATTCAGCTTCTGATTTTGCTATTAGTGCTTGGTCGTCCGCAAACAGGAGTTCTCTAATGGTTAGATTTGCAGATGGTTCTTCTTCTGTGTTCTCGTCATGCGGTATTCTTGCTGTCTCTGCTTGGCTGGTTTCTTTACATATGTTGTCTATATATGTTATGAACAAGAGAGGGGACAGGACACAACCTTGTCGTACTCCAGATCTTATGGTGAAGGGTTAAACCTTAATAAAATAATATATACATACAAGATAAATAACAAATGCAAATGTAGATAAACACAGGAACACGTGACAAGTCTATAAATGTAGATAAACACAATAAATGACAAGTTACAAATATAAATGAAGATAACACATGACAAGTATTCGTGCCTGTCTGTGGTGGGATAAATGAATAGACGGGTATTGTCCGGTCACCTGACTGCTCGTCCGGGTACATAAATTGAGGTGTGCTCACGAGAGAGTAAAATCTCCAGGGAATACATTCTGGTCCCGCACCGACGGTAGCCTTTGATCAACAAAATCCTCACTTCCCCATCCCCTCCCCTTTACGCTTTCCCCACCCAACCCTCTTTCCTTCGCTTTCTAACTATGACACACCCACCATTCAGGGGAGTTTCTGCAGGGTGGTGCTATATTATTCCTCCCCCCGCTCCCCTGCCCCGTTCAACAATAAAGTCCCACCTGTGAACATCCAATGGTTCCAGCGCCTTTGATCTGTCGGCGCGCGGTGATACCTGAGACAGGATCTGTAGTTGACCCAGTCAGCCTCTCCTGGTGTCAGCCCCCCCCCCCCCCCCCCCACCTTGTCTGGAGAAAATCCTGGGCATGTTTATCGGTTCTCCACCCCCAGGGACTCGACCATGGGCGATCTTTTGTTCTGGTATCTCAAACAAGTTATTTCAGCGATTGACTTTCGTGGACATCAAAGAGCGTCGGCAGTTATAAATCTGTCAATATTATGGCCACTGCACACTTCAAACCTTAGTTAATATCCTAGGGTAGAGAAGCAGTCTGCTGGTTTTATTTGTAGAGCGGGTGTGTTTTGCTAGTCTCCCTTTGAACTCCATTTAACACACAACTGCTGCTGCTGCTGATGCTGCTGCTGCTGATGCTGCTGCTGCTGCTACTACTACTACTACTACTAATACTACTACTACTACTACTACTACTACTACTACTACTACTACTACTACTACTACTACTACTGCTACTATTACTACTGCTACTACAACTGCATCTGCTGCTGCTACTGCTACTATTACTACTGCTACTATTACTACTGCTACTATTACTACTGCTACTATTACTACTGCTACTACTACTACTACTACTACTACTACTACTACTACTACTACAACTGCATCTGCTGCTGCTGCTACTACTACTACTACTACTACTACTACTACTACTACTACTACTACTACTACTACTACTACTACTATTACTACTGCTACTGCTACTATTACTACTGCTACTACAACTGCATCTGCTGCTGCTGCTACTACTATTACTACTGCTACTACTACTACTACAACTGCTGCTGCTGCTGCTGCTGCTGCTGCTGCTACTACTACTAGTACTACCGCTTCGATTTTCGTTGCCTTCATTTTTCGTCAATTTTTTTCTTCCGCGAAAAATTATCTCGGTTTTCGTTGGTTGCCTCGGATTTCGTCGACGGGACCCACGTGTTCTTCTGCTCTTGCGTTGTTTTACGTTGTGTGTTTCTTGCTAATAATAAAATACGAGAGCGGCATTAAGATTGCTGACATCGGCTGCATGTACAGGAAGTTGTCATCCACGATCTGTTCCATTGTAGAGAAAGAGGAAGCAATAGGGGAGGATAATGTAGCGAAAGGCGTGAATGTGCTAACGAAATATGGATCGTAAACATTTGAAGATGTCGAATAGTTATTATTAATTTGGATAAATCAAAAGCAGTTACGATTAGAAGGCAAAAAGGTCAGTCTGTTGTATGCTCATCTCATAAAAAAAAAATGCCTGGGACGAGTGTTAGTGTACTTAGTGATTTTAAGGCCAGCAGAAGATGGTTTGAAACATTCAACATACGCACTGGCATACAGTGTTACTAGGCAAGGGGAAGGTGCTAGTTCGGTCAAGTTTGGGGCCGGAAGATAGTATTAAACACTATATTTATTCTCTATAAAATGTGTTTTTGGTATATATTTTGGAGTGTCTAGAGCGAATTAATTGGATTTACAATGATTCATTTGGAAATAATTGCCTAGGTATTCGTCGGCTTCGGATTTCGCCGATTGTTTCGGACGGATTATCGACGAAATCCGAGGTTTGACTGTATTTGATGAACGCCTGTATGTATCGCAATGAGCCAGCTTTGCTGAACACCTTTGTCAGAAGGTTCAACTTCGCTAAATTTTAGATGGAAAACTAGTCCTGTTTGCGGTTGCTAAATTTCGGATATTGCACAACCAACAGCTAAATTTGCAGTTACGCAAGTCAGGATTTTACACGAACGAAAACGGAATTTGCAATTACACAAGTTAGGACTTTACACGAACACTTACATTTATACAAGGATTGCTACACAAGAAGAGGAAAGATGTTTCAACTAAAGTGTGGCGTGGCGCCGATTTCGATGGTAGGTTGCCGGGAGCATCGACACTCTGCAGCCAGTCTATATTATTACACGAGACAGGCAATCCGTAGATAAAGTTCGGATACCGGCGATTAAACAGCTGTGATAGACAGTACTGGTTCAACGTTTCGATTTTCTTCATAACTACCTGTATGTAGAATACACAAGATGAATCCCGTGTTCTTGGTCGATTCTTTCTTCATACAATCATCTGTTTATAGACATTTTATGGAGATCGGGTTGATATGATAATTCCTTGGCTATGGTGGATTCTGGGGGTTTTTTTGTCACTGAAAATTTCTCATAACCATAATAAACCCAATTCCAGGGAAAATGTTTCTGAAAAAGGAGAATACTCACTCGCAATGTGGGACAGAGTTTGAACTGAGAGGAATTATACTTTCTATGCCACCATTTTTTCTCCGTAATAATCTCCCTGTGGTGTTTGCGTAATTAAAAAAATTGAGGTTATTAAATGATAATTGAAATAGCTGCCAAAGTACCACATATAGGAAACATTATTGTCAAACAATCTGGTACACGTTGTTACATGTGTGTAAACATGTCACAATAGTTAACTAGTTATGCGATGTTTACAACCTTCCCATGTATCAGCTCTTAATCGTATTTACCCTGAGGGAGAATATGTCTTCAGCAGCTCGTCTTCCAGTGATTCCGCTTTTTGATGGAGTCGTCAATAAACTTAGCGATTATAGGTTTCCTTCGGATGTTGATCGACTCTCCAGCAGCAGTCTGATTGGTTAACTGCATTTGGGTACTTTTATGTTACACAAAGTATTGTCAAGTGTTGGAATCTCACACCCTACTTCAGCGACTGTAGAGCAGCATATGCTTTATAAACTCTTTCCCAAGTAGTACCTTTAGTGACAACAGAGCAGCATAACGCCTCATATGCTCTTTTCCACGTGGATAAAGCGTGTACAAATTTCATTACACTTTACATTGTTGTTTGTTTAAGTCTATTTCATTCACACGCAGGGCTTTTATTTCGCGAGGTCTATGTTCATTTCTGCTTGTTCATTCTTCCTTTTATTTGTTAAAACAGATTGAAGTTAGCGCTGCTCTGCTGCAGTCATGGTTCTATCTATTTACATATTTCTAGATATTGGTGCTTTCTCCTCCTTTCTATTTCTAGTTACAGATGCGTTCTGCATTTGTTTATTTAGCTGTTTCTAACTACTGCTGCTGTCATTGTTCTGTCCTTTTACGCATATTTAGCTACTAGTTCTGTCTGTTGACTTGTTTCTAGCCACTACTGTTGTCTGATCCTGTTTGTTTACGTGTTTCTAACTATTGCTGTTATGATTCCACGTTTATGCGACCGCTTGCAACTTTCTGTAGCTTGTTCTTCTTCTTCTGCGTTCATCCGTAATTTTTTTTCCGGATGTGACTGCGTTGTGCCTGTTTACAGCAGAGCTGCGTTCTTGCGCCGTTAGGCCGACACATCCGACTTCTGCGGGCATTTGTTGACCGGGTTAACCTTCCCGGGGGTTTCTTAGGACGTTTGACTCTCACTGTTGTGGTGTTATCCCCCATCCTAGCTGGCCCATATAGAACAGCCAAAGACATCCTGGTCAACCCTCAAGGGAAGGCAGGGGCAGACCATGGGCATTCCCCGCCATCCAAGGAGGCTTCCATACTTGCAGAGCCATCACACAGCGCTCTGGTACTGGGCTCACCCAAGGAATCGTCACGTCCTGCACATGGCTGCTTAGCCTCACTTCCGTATATTGGGCCTTCCGTTCACCATAGGCTGTTGCTCCGGAAACCAGAAGAATGCAGTCTGCAGATGACATCCACACAGTGAGCTTTCGATTAAGACTTTCCACATAATGGATTTGCTATCCAAGCAATATTCCATTTTGTGCCACTAGGACACATATTCCACCTTTTATGAAGCCCACACAGTGAGCTTTCGATTCGGACTTTTCACGTAATGGATTTGCTATCCAAGCAATATTCCATTTCTTGTCACTAGGACACTTTTTCCACCATTTACGAAGCCCACACAGTGAGCTTTTGATTCGGACTTTCCACGTAATGGATGTGCTATCCAAACAATATTCCATTTCATGCCCCTGGGACGCTTTTGTAACCGACATACCTGTGGTATGAAGTGTGGCAGTCTAAATACATCTTCATGCACCTTTAGATGTCAACCTGAATGTAGTTAAAGTAAGCTGTAGTCAACTTGAGCTTGTTGATATCACCATAGAGCTTTCCTCAAATGAAGCGGGCGTGGGCCAAAATATCTTTCTCTGTTCTGCATATATTGGACACTCCTGCAGCAAATGTTTAGCTGTCATTTTACCAGTTCCACAATTACATTCATCGGTATCTCCTATCTTTAGTTTATTGAACAAGTGGTGTTTCAGCCTGTTATGTCCTGTGCGGAGTCTGAAGATTGCTGCGTGTTCTCTTCGGTCGAGTTTGTAATATGCATCATCCTTCTGGTGGCCTGGATGCTCTGATTCCCATTTGGTTCTATAAGTGCTTTTTATAAACCTTTTTGCCTCATTATAGGTTATGTCTATGTCAGGCTGTGGTAATCGTCCACCCTCTTTTGCTAGTCTGTCAGCCTCTTCATTTCCAGGTATACTGCAACGTGATGGGATCCACTGTATTACAACTTTTTTTTTTATTTCTGGCATAGACCATGGAGTGCTGCTCTTAGGTCAGCTAGTTCTGTGCTGTTTTTGCTCTTCAGTATTGAGACAGCTGACTTTGCATCTGTGAAGATAGCTATTTGCTTCTCTTTATTTTCCTCCATCAAGAGCATTTCTGCTGCAGTTTTCAAAGCCTCTACCTCCGCTTTGAAGTTACTTGAAATTTTTCAAGTTGCCACTGACTGTGTTTTTATCACTCCATTTTTTAAATTAAGGATAATTCCTCCTCCTCCATTTTTAATTGAATCTTTGGCTGATCCATCTGTATATGCATGGGTCCAATTGTTGCTTGGGTAATGTTCTTTTATGTAGTTGAGGGTTATTTTTCTTCTTTCAGTTTCATTCTGAGTGTTCTTTTTCTCAATACCAGGAATGTTTTCTATCATCTCAGTCTTCCTTTTCCAAAACCATTAAACCTGTTATAAATAGGGTGGTCTGTCAATCTTCTAAATTTTTCTGCTTGTTGCTGGGCTCTGCTATCTCTTCTGTCCTGCATTGGTTGTAAACAAGTTATCTTTTCTAGTTCATTAATAGGCGTTGTCTTCAGGCTTCCAGTTATGATTCGCATTCCTTGGTTTTGGACTCTACTTATTTTGTTAAAGTTTGACTTAGCTGCTGTTGCCCAAGCTGCAATGCCATATTCCAGTACTGGCCTCACCCGTCCAGTATATAATTTCTTGAGAACTTTCTCATCTGCTCCCCACGTTGTACCAGCAAGCTTTTTCATGATTGCCATTCTCTGCCTTGCTCTTGTTCGATTTTTCTCAACCTGTGTCTTCCATGTCAGGCGACGATCAAAGGTGACTCCTAGATAGTTTGGATTTTCTTCATGGCGCAATATTTTTTCATTCAATGCCAGCTTAGGTTGCTGAGTTTTATTTGAGAGGGAGAACACTGTGCATGTTGTTTTCTCCTCACTTATCTTCACTAGCCATGATTTTGACCAGTCCTCTAGCGCTAATAAGGCTTGCTGTATTCTGCTGTTATCTGTACTAATATATTCTTCAGATGTCCATATGGCTAGGTCATCTGCAAAGGAAGATGTGTGTACTCTGGCTGGAAAATTTTCTGTGATGTCATTTATATATGCTAGGAATAATGTTGGTGAAAGAACTCCTCCTTGGGGGACACCTCGCTCCAACAGCATCATTTTGCTTGTTTGTCCTTGTACTTTTGTCCTGACAGTTCTGTTCTCAAGGTAGTGGCTGATCCATTTATACATTTTCCCACAAACATGCATTTTTTGCAGTTTTACTTTCAGTCCTTCCTTCCATACTTTATCAAATGCTTTTTCTAAATCTATCCAGACTGCTAGTGTGTGCTTTTTCTCTTGGAAGGCATCGTCTATTTCCTGAGCTATATAGGTTATTTGATCTTCAGTGGATCTGTACTTTCTGAATCCTGCTTGGTGTGGTGTTAAGAGTTTGTTTTCTTCCAGGTGCCATGTTAGCCTGCCATTGATAATGCGTTCCATTAATTTTCCTACACAGCTAAGTAGACTGATAGGTCGATAGCCATTTGGTTCTTCCAAGTCTTTTCCTTTCTTTGGGACTGGTATTAGTATAGCTTCCTTCCATGCCTGTGGGACTATTCCTCTCTTCCAGCTGTTATTTAGGACTGCTTGTAGTTTCTTCTTTGCCTTGGTGCCTAGTCCTATTAGCATTTCATTTGTGATTCCATCCTTTCCTGGTGATTTCTTCTTTTTTAGGGTATTCATTGCCTGTTCCATTTCTTCCATTGTTAGATTTGCCATCATATATTCTGCTGCTGTCTCTGTATTTCTATGATGTATCTGTTTGTCTTTGATTGCTTTCTTCTGTTCGGTTGTAATATCAATGTGGTTTGCATTTGCATAGTGTTCCATTAGTGCATTTGCAGCTTTTTTTCCTGTAAGCAAGGCATTTCCTTGTTTAATTGTTATTTGTTTGTTTCTAGGTCCTTCATTGTTCATGGCTTTCACTAGTTTCCATAGTTTGTTTCCATCCCTGTCAAAATTCAGGTTTTCTGTTTTTTCCCTCCAACAATATCTTGTTGTTTGATTTACTGTTCTTTTATATTTTGCTGAGATGGCTTTGAGAGAGATGTTCGCTTCAATTTGTTTGTTCTCGCTCTGCTGTCTTCCTGGCATCTTCAACTTTGTCCTCCAAACTTTGTAGTTCTTCAGTCCAGTATGGTTTGTAATTTTCCCTCGCTCCTCGTGGAATGGACTCAGTGGCTGCCTGTATTATCGCTCTGTTTAGACTTTCCACCATTTGCTTTATGTTGCCATATCGTGTATTTATGTTTTCACAATATTTGTCTGTTAGTATGGCAAATCTGTCCCAATCTGCTCGTTTGTAATTCCAGCGGAGCAAGGGCTTTTGCTCCTGTGGAACATACTCCATATTCATTACAAGCTTGATTGGTCTGTGGTCACTACCTGCTAATTGATCCAGCACATGGCGATCGATTTTGTGGAGGATGTCTCCTGTGCAGAAAGCTAAGTCTGGAGTAGAAGTGGTAAGCCATCTTCTGGAGTAGAAGCTCGGTGTGTCATCCGCTTTGTTGAGTAGATGGAGATTTGAGTCTATTTCCCAGTCCTCCAATTCATCTCCTCTTTTGTCAGTATCTGGGTATCCCCATCTTTCTGAACGGCTATTAAAGTCTCCGACAATAATGCAGTTTGTGTCAGTTATTTTCATGTTTGAGAGTGTAAGGTCCTTATCTGCTGGGCTATACAGATTGTAGATTCTTATTTTCATGTCCTTTATCATTATATCAACACCTATAATTTCCGTTTGGTTGTCAGAGATCACAGATACTTCGCTGCAAGGTATTGTATTTCGTGTAAGTATTAGAACTCCTCCTTTGTGTCCTTCGCGGTCCTCTGACTGAGAATTTGTGATTGGCGTTGAGGTGTCTCTCTTGAATGCATGCCACATCTATTCTATCTTTATGAAGACGCTGTGTTAGGGAGTCTTTCTTCTTGTAAACTCCTTCGGCATTCCACTGTAGTATGTTGAGTGTCCGGGGTATTTGGTCAATAGCTCTTAACCTACTCCTCTGTGCCTTGACTCCACAGCACAGGGGAAGGTGACCACCAGTAGTCATGGGTGGACCCCTCGAGGCATGGGGCCCGGCACTATCGTCGCCTGATGGGACTTCACGGGATTAGCACCATAACAATTAATTTTGATTTGTGACATCATAACCACGCATAGAAAGAACAGATGGTTCAATCAAAAATGTGAAGAAGCAGTCATTAGGAAGAAGAATGCCAGACATGTATGGTTAAATGACATCAATAACATCCAAAAGGAAGAGCATTATAGAAATGAATGTAAAGAGGCTACAAAAATAGTCAGACAGCAGAAGCGAGAATATATGAGTAATATAATCAAAGATATGGAAACTAATCACCAGAAAAATGAATCCAGAAAATTTTTTAAAGAACTGAAGTCAATGAAACGAGGGCACCAACAAAACACATATGGTTTAAAAGACAAAAATGGGAATATGATAAATACCAATGAGGAAATGTGCAACACATGGAAAGAATATTTTATTGAATTACTAAATTGTGAAGCTCCAAGTAACATTTTCTCACAGGAAGAGGTTCTAACATGCGAACCACAAATTGAAGAACCTACATTTGAAGAAATCCTATATGTAATCACACGACTTAAAAACAATAAGGCAACTGGGACTGATGGAATTGCTGCTGAATTTATAAAGGCAGGTGGCCATGCATTACATCTAAAGCTATACGAACTAATAATAAAAATCTGGAGGACAGAAGAATTACCCCATGACTGGAAAGAGTCATTATTGATACCTATCTTTAAGAAAGGAGACAAGTTCCAATGTGGAAATTATAGAGGAATATCACTACTGTCCACAAGCTATAAGATACTATCCGCAGTATTACTAAATAGACTAAAACCATATTCAGAAGACATATTAGGTGACTACCAGGCGGGTTTTAGACAAAACAGATCAACAATAGATCAGATATTTATCTTACGACAAATAGCCGAGAAACATTGGGAATATAAAAGAGATCTCCATAACATTTTTGTGGATTTTAAAAAGGCTTATGATAGTGTCCATAGGAATAGTCTATGGAATGCTATGCAGGAATTTGGAATACCAAGGAAGTTAATCAACATGACCAGACTATGCATGGAAGATACTTATAATATAGTAACATATAAAGGCAGGAAATCAGACCCCTTCCAAATAACATCTGGCTTGAAACAGGGTGATGCACTATCGCCGCTACTCTTCAATCTGGCTCTAGAGAAAGTTGTAAGGAAGGTAAAGGAGGAATGTGATATTGGAGGAACATCCAAGCTGCTTGGTTATGCAGATGATATAGATATTATAGGGCAAAGTGAACAAAAGACATTGGAAATATTGACTCACTTAAAGGAAAAAGCCCAACAGATGGGGCTGGTTATCAACCAAGATAAGACAGAATATATGGTAATTTCAAGAGACGGAATGGCTAGAAACTCTGGCCACATACAAATAGATAATATGACCATTAAAAGAACGGAAACATACAAATACCTGGGTACGATCTTCAACTGCTCCAACATCATAAGGGAAGAAATACAAACTAGAATCAACTCTGGAAATAAGATATACTATGCACTACAACATCTACTAAAATCAAAGGCGCTATCTCGTAACACCAAAATCACAATATACAAAACACTGATCAGACCAGTTGTGCTGTATGGCTCTGAAACCTGGAGTACAACGAAAGGAGACGAAGCCTTGTTACAAACCTTTGAGAACAAAATTTTAAGACGCATCTTTGGACCCATTAGGGATACACAAAGTGGAGAGTGGAAAAGAAGAAGTAACAAAGACATTTATGATCTGTTTAAGTCCCCGCTAATCACTGGTATCATGAAGGCTAATAGACTACAATGGCTGGGGCATATAGAAAGAATGGAAGATAATAGGGAAACAAAACTCGCTTACACTCAGGAAATAAATGACCGTAGACCCCGAGGTAGACCAAGAAGGCGGTGGAGAGATAATACATGTACAGACCTACAAGCACTTGGAATCAACGACTGGCAAGAGAAGGTCCACCAGAGAGACGAATGGAGACGGATTGTATTTGCAGCAAAGAACCTCAATGGCTCGGAACGCTGAAGAAGAAGAAGACATCATGAATTAAGTTACGTTGCACTGCTTTGTCAAGCCTGTGGCTCAGTACATCCGATTTCGACAAGCATTTATTCGGGATGCTTTCCCTAGCCTTTGACTATCCCCAGTCTACCTACAAGGCAGCAGGTTTTACGTTGCACTGCTTTGTCAAGCCTGTGGCTCAGTATATCCGATTTCGACAAGCATTAATTCGGGGTGCTTTCCCTAGCCTTTGACTGTCCCCAGTCTACCTACAAGGCAGCAGGTTTGTGTGTCTCTTCGTCTGGTCCTTCTCCCTTGACCTGTCCGACATGGGTGGCCCTACCAGTAGCTATGCTACCGTCGGCATAGCTCTTGGGGTCATTGGGACGCACAAGCCCCTCTACCTCGTCACGGTGGACACACAGCAGAGGGGTGACATCCATTTTAAAAAGACAGAAGAATTAGCGGCGCTGTATCCACCTAAGGACACTACTAAGATACGAGATTTGTTAGAAGTAGTTACATCGACATTGAATTGCTTTTTGTTACAACTTAACAACTTATCGGGCTTAACAACGGATGGTGCCCCAGCAATGGTTGGGAAACCCGAAGATTTAGTAAAATTGATTGAAAATTAGGCCTCCAAAGTAGGTAACACTTCAATGCTAAATTTTCATTGCATTAATCATCAGCTGAATTTATTTTCGAACCCCCTCAAAATGGACCATGTCGTGAAAGTAGTCGTCAAAATAGTGATCTTCATGAAGTCGAACGGGTTGAGTCACCGTCAGTTCCAAGAATTTCTATTCTTTGGACTCAGATTATCATGACGTTACATTTTATGCAGAAGTAAGATGGCTGACCCGTGCCAAATTGTTGAAAAGATTGTTTGATTTGCAACTCGAAATACAATCATTCTTTGCAAGCAAGTCGAAAAGTATCCCAGAGTTTGAAGACAAAGAGTGAGTTTGCGACTTTGCATTTCTGGTCGATATAACTAGCCACCTAAATGACGTTAATAATAATACTCATCTACAAGGGAAAGGTAAATTAATTAACAAGATATATTTTTTTGGTTTACATTAAACCAGGCAAGCGTTTGAGCACGATCTCACCTACCGGGAAGCGACTATGTGGTCGAAGTTGTATCACGCTTGCTTATTTACTTTAATTAATAACAACAATTAAAAAAAAATTAGGTGCGTGGCCCGGCAGGAAATATTATTTCCGAAATTTGGCCCGCCTGCTGAAAAGGTTGGCCACTCCTGTTCTAGCATCTTCCAGAAATCACCCGAAATGTGACGTCACGGACTACTTTAACTGGGGATTTGCCTAATTATAGTCACAATTTCAAGGGAGACCAACCCGTCGTATTCCGACCAAAGGGAAATAATGCAGAGGACAGACTGAATCTAGTCGTTTCGTCACATATAAACATAAACCAAGACAACATATAAACACACGAGACACAACATATAAGCCCACAATACACAAGATATAAACACACAAGGCACAATACATAAACACACAAGACACAACATATAAACACACAAATCATAACATATAAACACACAAGACACAATATATAAACACACAAGACACAATATATAAACACACATATATAAACACACGAGACACTAAGATACATTTCTAAGCATTTAATAAATATTTTTGTCAGGCCTTTGAAGATCCAAAATATTTTTAAAAAAAGATATTGCCGTTGAACTGTTCCGACTTAACATATTCGGTGTAACAGTAAAATGAGGTGCAGTGATCAGTGTTCTTCCGCGATCCCTCTCCATATCAGACAATATACAAACATGTTCCACATTCTAACAATATCAGTGACTATTTATTTAGTATTTGAGCCAAAGTATTATTCTTTTTTTTTTTCCCCACTTCATACGATTATAACTCTGCAGTATGCACCCGACGAGATGCAGCGAAATATGTCAGGCAATAAATCGTGCAATATTTTGTTTGTGGCTTCTGTGTTTACATTCACTACGGGAACACATTGTTGTAAATATCCAGACAGTTGGCAGGAATATCTGAGAACTGCCAGGTACTCATTCTATGAGGCTTCATCAACTCCAGGACCGTACTGACCATAAAAACATAATCTTGGATTTGAATATAGACGATTGTTTTGCCAGGCGAGCTCACTAACCATAAAATCACGGCGGCTGCAGAGAAAGTTAGATAAAACGTGAAGAGAAACATCACCTGCGAAGAGAACACATAAACTACATAAAAAAGTCACTGGTCGAAAAGATAATAAACTCTAGAAGATAACGCAAACACATAATCAAGTTGTATGTTTCGTTCTCTCTATATACTCAAGCGTTGTCCTTACACGCGACACTACTCCTAGTGCACTGACTGATTCTTTGTTTTTTTTTGTTTTTTTGCGTGCGGATTAGCTCTCCCTAATACCAGTGTCCCTCGCGATCACGTGAACTCACTCTGACTTCAGAGGTACCTATAATTTACGACACCAAGTCAAGGACGAAAAGTCAGCATGCCGGCCTCCCT
Organism: Cepaea hortensis; assembly: GCA_963921405.1. NCBI lineage: Eukaryota > Metazoa > Mollusca > Gastropoda > Stylommatophora > Helicidae > Cepaea > Cepaea hortensis. Next base: position 96,746,278 of record OY992887.1, on the reverse strand, counting down.
GGCCAAGATGTTAGGACGTTGGTCGTAATCTCGTATACTCTCGTACGAAACACAGCTGCGTGAGATTCAGCAGCAGATCAGGTAGCGCTGGTTGCTTACGGAGGGTATGTGAGCCGGTCGTTTAGAAAGCAATGGCAAACTACTGAACGTAAAACTTGCCAAGACATCAACAGCAGCTGAAAAATGCTGATGTTGACTGCAATGTCCCGTAAACGATGTGCAAAAAAAAAAAAACAACGTGTATAGGTTGAGCCTGATACCTCGGCACCAGCGATGTTTAGACAGGTCACTGAGGATACAATGTACTCCAGAAAACACGATCTGGCCACTCTGTTGACTTTAACGGCTAGACTCGGCCACAACCACGTGCTTCTTGTCTCATGGGAACTCATTAAGCCGACGTTGTTCATTGTGTTACATAATGACCACATGTCGAGATGTCCACTTCGATCATTCCCTGGCCCCCACCGGCGGCTAGCAGTCGCCTGTCCAGTCCTGGACACAAAGCCGTTAATTTACTAATGCCCTTTCTCAGGAGTCCGCGCCCAAAGACATGCTAACTCGCCTGCCACGCTGTTCTTGTCCGTTACTTTTCCTAGGGTTTTCTGTTCTATGTGGGCTGAATCGCTGTCATTTGTAGCTTGTTCATGGAGTCGGATATTACTAATAATTTATTATTATTAATTATATATATATATAATTATTACGTATGTACGTAGTGTTCATAATACGTCAGTTTTTTTTTTTTTTTTTTACCCTGTCATGATTTCCCTTCTATTCGTCTGTATAACCACACTTCCTATAACCACAAATGTGTATAACCCCACTTCGTATACCTACAAGTTTGAATAATCACACGACTGTAAAACCACATTTCATATAACCACACTTCATATAACAAAACATCTGAAAAACCACACTTCGTATAACCACATATCTGATAACTACACTTCGTATAACCACACATCTGTATAACCACACTTCGAATAACCACACATCTGTATAACCAAACTTTGTATAACCATACATCTGTATAACCACACAGATATATAACCACAAAGATGTATAACCACACTGTATAACCACACATCTGTATAACCACAAAGATGTATAACCACACTGTATAACCATACATCTGTAAAACCACACTTCGTATAACCACACTTCATATAACCACACTTCATATAACCACACTTCGTATAACCACACTTCATATAACCACACTTCATATAACCACACTTCGTATAACCACACTTCATATAACCACACATCTGTATAACCACACTTCATATAACCACACTTCGTATAACCACAAAGATGTATAACCACACTTTGTATAACCACAAAGATGTGTAACCACACATCTGTATAACCACACATCTGTATAACCATACATCTGTATAACCACACGTCTGTATAACCACACATTTGTATAACCACACTTCATATAACAACACTTCGTATAACCACAAAGATGTACAACCACAGTTAGTAAAACCACACATCTGTATAACCACACATCTGTATAACCACACATCTGTATAACCACACTTCGTATAACCACACTTCGTATAACCACACATCTGTATAACCACACATCTGTATAACCACACTTTATATAACCACACTGTATATAACCACACTTCGTATAACCACAAAGATGTATAACCACACTTCATATAACCACACATCTGTATAACCACACTTCATATAACCACACTTCGTATAACCACAAAGATGTATAACCACACTTTGTATAACCACACATCTGTACAACCACACATCTGTATAACCACACATCTGTATAACCACACATCTGTATATCCATACGTCTGTATAACCATACATCTGTATAACCACACATCTGTATAACCATACATCTGTATAACCACACATCTGTATAACCATACATCTGTAAAACCATACATCTGTATAACCACACTTCATATAACCACACTTCGTATAACCACAGAGATGTATAACCACAAAAATGTATAACCACACATCTGTATAACCACACTTCGTATAACCAAAAAGATGTATAACCACACATCTGTATAACCACACTTCGTATAACCACAAAGATGTATAACCACACATCTGTATAACCACACTTCGTATAACCACAAAGATGTATAACCACACATCTGTATAACCACACTTCGTATAACCACACATCTGTATAACCACACTTCATATAACCACACTTCGTATAACGACAAAGATGTATAACCACAAAGATGTATAACCACACATCTGTATAACCACACATCTGTATAACCATACATCTGTATAACCACACTTCATATAACCACACTTCGTATAACCACAAAGATGTATAACCACAGTTCGTAAAACCACACATCTGTATAACCACACATCTGTATAACCACACTTCGTATAACCACACATCTGTATAACCACACATCTGTATAACCACACATCTGTATAACCACACTTTATATAACCACACTTTATATAACCACACTTCGGATAACCACAAAGATGTATAACCACACTTCGTATAACCACAAAGATGTAAAACCACACTTCATATAACCACACATCTGTATAACCACACATCTGTATAACCACACTTCATATAACCACACTTCATATAACCACACATCTGTATAACCACACATCTGTATAACCACACTTCGTATAACCACACATCTGTATAACAACACTTCGTATAACCACACATCTGTATAACCACACTTCATATAACCACACTTCATATAACCACAAAGATGTATAACCACAAAGATGTATAACCACACATCTGTATAACCACACTTCGTATAACCACACTTTGTATAACCACAAAGATGTATAACCACATTTCATATAACCACACTTTGTATAACCACACATCTGTATAACCACACTTCGTATAACCACACATCTGTATAACCACACTTCGTATAACCACAAAGATGTATAACCACACTTCATATAACCACACTTCATATAACCACACTTCGTATAACCACACTTCGTATAACCACAAAGATGTATAACCACACTTCATATAACCACACTTCATATAACCACACTTCATATAACCACAAAGATGTATAACCACAAAGATGTATAACCACAAAGATGTATAACCACACATCTGTATAACCACACTTCATATAACCACAATTCATATAACCACACTTCGTATAACCACACTTCATATAACCACAAAGATGTATAACCACAAAGATGTATAACCACTTCTGTATAACCACACTTCATATAACCACACTTCATATAACCACAAAGATGTATAACCACAAAGATGTATAACCACACTTCATATAACCACAAAGATGTATAACCACAAAGATGTATAACCACACATCTGTATAACCACACTTCATATAACCACACTTTGTATAACCACACTTCATATAACCACACTTCGTATAACCACACTTCGTATAACCACACTTCGTATAACCACACTTCATATAACCACACTTCATATAACCACACTTCATATAACCACACTTCATATAACCACACTTCATATAACCACACTTTGTATAACCACACTTCATATAACCACAAAGATGTATAACCACACATCTGTATAACCACACTTCATATAACCACACTTCATATAACCACACTTCATATAACCACACTTCATATAACCACACTTCGTATAACCACAAAGATGTATAACCACAATGATGTATAACCACACATCTGTATAACCACACTTCATATAACCACACTTCATATAACCACACTTCATATAACCACACTTCATATAACCACACTTCGTATAACCACAAAGATGTATAACCACACATCTGTATAACCACACTTCATATAACCACACTTCGTATAACCACACATCTGTATAACCACACTTCATATAACCACACTTCATATAACCACACTTCGTATAACCACAAAGATGTATAACCACACTTCATATAACCACACTTCGTATAACCACACTTCATATAACCACACTTCATATAACCACACATATGTATAACCATACTTCATATAACCACACTTCATATAACCACACATCTGTATAACCACACTTCATATAACCACACTTCGTATAACCACACTTCGTATAACCACACTTCGTATAACCACACTTCGTATAACCACAAAGATGTATAACCACACTTCATATAACCACACTTCATATAACCACACTTTGTATAACCACACTTCATATAACCACACTTCATATAACCACACTTCGTATAACCACACTTCATATAACCACAAAGATGTATAACCACAAAGATGTATAACCACCCTTCGAAAGCCTCACGCTGACCTTCACATTGTACATTCACTGTTTCCGTTCCATGCACACGTGATGTCCTCGGTGGTATAGTTGGCCTGTCACGTTGGAGACCTGATTCGATTCTCCACCGGCGAGGTAACTATTTCGGGTGTCTCCGTGGCAAAGCCGTCTGCTCCACGCTCTGGAGTACGTCGGTTCGCTTCCGTTCAGGAGGCTAAGTACGCAATGTTTTTTCCAGAGACCCCATCACTGGAGCTACGGAGTTAGTGCTTTGTGCCATGCTCAGGGCAGGCGGCTTGTCAATCTACAGAGAAAGAGCCAGATGGGGTAAAACCCGCCCGGTACAATAAAGTCGATCCTCTCGTTAAACGCTAAACAATAATAAATAAAAATGAAGCATATTCTCTTTTAACAACATACTTTGCGCGCATTACACACATGTCGCGTTCAAATCAAGGGAGCTCTTCACTACAGACAAGTAGCCTTTATATTTCCTTAGATTATTTCATGCACGTGTATCAGTGTATATTTCTTGTTTGTGTGTCGCAGAGTCCATTTGTTCACTTGTGATTGAGTTGTAGTAAAGCTGATTGATTCTACTTCAGGCGTTCGTTGGTGCATTCACCAACAATAAATGACGCCAAGCTAGGCACGCCCGTACTTCCTTGGAACGAGGAGAGTAGAACGAACGAACGAACGAACGATATTTTCAAAAGGTAAAAACTGTACACACAGACACGCCTAACATTCTTTCCTTCTTCCCTCTCCGCTGCCATGCATAATTTCATTCCCACATCACTTAGGAGGCTAATCTCAGACAATAACAACAACAATAACAATATATGCTTCAAACGGAGACAAGAAGAAGAAAGAAGATTTCCCCCATCTGCTGGACAAACAGTCAAACAGTGTGATGGACTAGAGAAAACTCCGGGCGCGGCCCTAAAGTCCAGATCAAAGGCAAAGTCGTGAGCCGAGCTGTCAGTCACCTGTCATGTGTGAAAGAGGAGTGATTAGCGTCTGTGTCACTGGAGGGGCAAACTCGGCAGGCGCACAGGGAAACTCAACAAATATCCTTCGACCAGGTGTGTTTATCGTTTACCATCGTTCGAGCTTTCCCGAGAGCGTTGGCCGACATCAAAGGGTGACGTATGAAAGCGGAAACACTAACAGGGAAAGTTAGGAGCGGGCCTCTCTACCTGTACTATTTGGTCTGTCTGCCTGTTGGCCTGTCTATCTGTTGGTCTGCCTGTTTGTCTGTCTTATCTGTGACAGAAGCAATACATAACTTACTGGCGTAGGCGATGCTGTTTCTTAGTTATTATTCACAGAAATGAAGAAAAAAAAAAGAGAATATGAATGGACAAAACTGTTTTCAACAACATGAAATCAATATTAACATCTAGAGAGAGATTAACAACGCATTAACATGAGAATTGTCAAATGTTATGTATATTAAACACTGCTATATGGCACAGAAGCATGGACAATAAACTAGCCATTAGAAAGTCGAATAGAGGCCCCGGAGATGTGGATATACAGAAGAATATGTCGCATTTCACGGAAACAAAAACAATCAAATACAGAAGGTCTAGAAAAACTGGGAATGAAAATAGATTTGATGAATGAAATACAAAAGAGTAAAGTGAAATATTTTGGCCACGTTATAAGACATAACACTCTTATAAACACCATACTGGAGGGTACTGTTAAAGACAAATGCGAGTGTACCAAGGAAGTGAGCAACCGGACAAGCTTTCAGGTAAGGCTAATGTGGAAGAGGACGAGCCATGGACCAGACTATATTATGAATGCTCTACGAGAAGTAAGTCGTTTACGAGAACGAAGTGATGATTGTGAATCTACAACCATGGTCAGACTGCGAGAACAGCAAGTTAAAAGAGGTGTGGCCAAACAAGAAAACTACGCGGGAAGCCAAAGAAGACTAATAAACCAACACAGAACGGGTGTCGTTAGCCGCTACTCGCTGCGGGATGTGCTGAGGAGGGGATCCGAGCACTTATGGATTGAATGTTTCGATGTGCAATGAGAATGATCGACTGACTGACTGACTGACTGACTGACTGACTGACTGACTGACTGACTGGACTGACTGGACTGACTGACTGACTGACTGACTGACTGATTAACTAACTAACTAAAGACAAACGAACAAGAGGTAGACAACGATACAAGAATGAAGAATCAAGAGAACGAACGAACGAACTTTATTTTCAAAGGGTAACAAATTGGACACACATGCCCGTCTTATATTCGGCCCTTCCAATCACTCATCTTTCGTTCAGTAATAGTGCATGATACATGCACATAGGAAAAAACATTGTCAAATGAATGTTGTAAACATAAAAAATGCATATTACCTTGTTATGAGACACACCCCAACCCACCACACATCCCCCATACACACATCCCTCACCCAACCAGACACACACCCACAGGCACACATACATGTCCCCACCCACTCATCCCCCACACACATCCCATCACCTATACACATCTCTCCACCCACCCACACATCTCCCATCAATCACATATCCCCAAATACACATCCCACACCCACCCAAGCACACACACCACCAGGCACACATACATGCACCCACCCATCCATCCCCCACCCAAACACCCCCACCACACATCCCCCCACATAAACACATCTCCCCATCCACACACACACACACACATCCCCCACCCATCCCATAACCCACCAACACTCACCCACACACATATCCTCCTCCACCCTACACACACCCCAACCACTCAGCCAAACACACATCCCCAACCACACACACCCCACCCACACACATCTCCCCGCCAACCCACACCCACCCACACAACCCCTACTTACACACATCCCCCACCCATCCCCTCCATCCTACACACACTCACCCGCCAACACATCCACCACACACCCACCCCCAACCACACATCCCTTAACCACCCCCCCCCCCTACCCATACACACAAGAGATGGACGAACAGCAGTCTGACAGAATGTACAATCCAGGTGAGAGACAGGCCGTATTGGAGATCCATTGCAGCCAACCTTTCATTGCGGAGACGGCAACTAATTGATTGAGTTACTATTCCACAACGAAAGAAGAGGTCTTTGCAATCAACCCTTTTTTTAAAATCTATATAATGATCAGCCGGTCTCTCTGGCTGTGGGGTTACAACACTTTCTCTCTGTAATCCCGTTTATCACGCAGAGTCTCGCAGCGGAGCGAGAACTGAGGTGGTTCGACCCCCGCTCGTGACTTGCGGATACTGAGCCGGCCGCTCAGAAAGCAATGGCAAACTACTGAGCGTAATCTTGCCAAGAGATCAACAGACAGCTGAAAGATGCTGCTGTTGACAGCTAAGTCCTGTAAAAGGATACGCAAAACATATAATGATCATCTTACGTCATGCCGATAAGAGTGAGAGGTCATGGTTCGGACCTTGGTGTTGCTGTTATGTGTGTCCATGGCAAGGCCTCAATGTTGCCATTCAGAAAGATCATGGCAAGGCCTGGTTGTTGTCTGTCTCTTTGTCTGCCCAACTAAACAGCCATGCTATTTTTTTCTTTTTAACTCGTTCCCGTCTAACCCTCTCCGCCACTCTCCAGTACTCCCTCCCTCCCACTTCCTTCACTCCCGAGTGTAATGTTCAAACGAACATCCCACCAGGTCACTCCGGACGCGCCCCACACCTGTCGCGTCAAACAATCCCTTTGATTTCCCCCCACAACGACTGTCCATCGATATTTGTTATGTCTGTGAAGCCGAGAACCCACCTCCTAGGGATTTGCCTGCCTTCAGAGTGAAAGACCCCACATATATTTGCTATGTCTACGAAGCCGAGGCCCACCTCAAAGTGAGAGATCCCACATATATGTTATGTCTACGAGACCGGGATCATCATTCTGGTGATGGCGTGAGAGATTCCACAGACCCCTTTCATCTCCACCGACTATCAAACGGCACTTGCTAGGTCGTTCATCCCTGCCTCCCCTCGTCTGTGCACCCGATGCTAGGCTATGAACTTTGAACCCCGACAGCTTGTATAGCCAAGAAGTGAGCAACGCCTTTGTGTCCGTGGCCTGGCCTGGCCTGGCATGCGGCAGTTGTGTTATTTAAAGACTAACCTCGTTTTTAACCTGCCTCGTTTTTAACCTGACATCATTCTGTTCATTTCATCTTGCTGGTGTTCACAGGTCGCGTATTACTTGCTTCAATTTGCCATTTGTTCGTTGTCAGCCCTGAGTGCGCATTGGTTTCCAATATATAGCATATGTAGGTGACCTTATCTTCCCATCTAAGTTCTGGATATCTTCATATACCTTGAAGTGTGTCAAGGTACGCAAAGAGGTTTTCTACTTACTTCTGTCCATCGAGTTCGCATGGATGTATGAGGAGGAGGATCAGGAGAAGAAGAAAACGAATGAGCAAAAGAAGAAGAAATAGAAAGGAGGATGGGGAGAAAGGAGAAAATTCGGAGAAAGGAGTGGGAGGGTAAAGAAGAAATTTAGTTTAGTTTAGTTTAGTCGATGGATCAACAACACGGCACACGGGTGTAACCCATAAGTGCTCCGTTTTCCTCCTAACTCAAACCTGAGTCTGGAGAAACTCAACTCAGTGCATGTACTCCGTAGCACCGGCGAGGATCCTAAAATACTTTGGGTAGATTTGTAACTCGAAATTTTTCCCGGACAGCGCCGTTAGGCTACTCTTTTTCGATTTCCAACTGCCAAGGGATTTTCTTTACGTGCGCAACAATAAAAGAAGCGGGTAAAGAAGAAGGAAGAAGTGGAGGAGGAGGAGAAAAATAAGGTACTCTAGGACATCCGGCGACATTGATGCCGCTGGGATAGTGACTGGTACGAAAGTACAGCATCGATCACCGGTAGCTTGTATCTGTCTGGCGTGTGACTGCAGCGATCTGACACTAATACTTGACCCGACTGTAGGAAACCAGTCTCTCACCAGTTTATAATGCCAACCCCACGCGTACTTCCTTCAATTAGCGTTGAGGGAATACTCGTATTTGTACGCGCAGACACTATTAGTTAACCAATCAATTTGCAGACCCAGGGGAACAGAAACATGTTTTAACCAATCAATTCACAGAACAAGGGTGACGGAAATAGGTTTTAACCAATCAGAAAACAATACTTTGGGGATTTCGGTGAATTAATGTGCTACGTAATTTCCCCAAAAATAGATACTTGACTGTTTATTAAGAGAGAGTGAGAGAGAGAGAGAGAGAGAGAGAGAGAGAGAGAGAGAGAGAGAGAGAGAGAGTATACAGACACACACAGTGTAAGACCGAGACACGTAGAGTGTGAGACAGACACACGTAGAATGCGAGACAGACACACGTAGAATGTGAGACAGACGCACGTAGAATGTGAGACAGACATGTAGAGTGTGAGACAGACATGTAGAGTGTGAGACAGACACACGTAGAATGTGAGACAGACACACGTAGAATGAGAGACAGACACGTAGAATGTGAGACAGACATGTAGAGTGTGAGACAGACATGTAGAGTGTGAGACAGACACACGTAGAGTGTGAGACAGACATGTAGAGTGTGAAACAGACGTGTAGAGTGTGAGACATACATGCAGAAGGTCGGATAATTAAATGTATCTAACAGAAGTAACTGGAGACAGAACTGTTTCTGAAAGAAGTGACGGTATAAGAATCAAATGCCCCTGACAGAAGTGATGGTCGGAGAACGAAATGTCCCCGACAAATGCAATTTTCGTAGAATCAACTGCCCCTGAAAGAAGTGATTTACTTACAATCAAATGACCATGACAAAAGTGATATTATTCAACTGCCCATGAAAGAAGTGATATTCTCAGAATCAACTGCCCTTGAAAGAATTTATATTCTCAGAATGAACTGCACATGAAAGAAGTGATATTCTCAGAATCAACTGCTTAAGAAAAAACATGATATTCTCAGAATGAACTGCCCATGAAAGAAGTGATATTTTCAGAATCAACTGCCCCTGAAAGAAGTCATATTCTCAGAATCAACTACCCACGAAAGTAGTGATATTCTCATAATCAATTTCCCCTGAAAGAAGAGACATTCTTAGAATCAACTGCCCATGAAAGAAGTACTATTCTCAGAATCAACTGCCCCCCAAAAGAAGCGATGGTCGAGGAACTATCACAATTCTCTAGAGCCAGACCTGCACTGTGCGGCAGGCAGCCAACGATTAGCCACAGAAAATGTTGAAATGAAGCAACTCCTCCATCGTTCACTCTGATACCACTTGAATTCAACCGATCATAGATCCATGCCCAGGCGCCTCGTAGATTACACGCGCCAAAGGGCGCTGTCAAACGGGGAACGGTGGAGAGGGGGGCGGGGGCGCCACGGCCCCTTCCTGCCCTGAACGATCCTCCGTGCTGGGACGTGAGTATGTCTACCGCTTGCAAGATTTCTCTCACTCCCAGACGTGACTGATAGATGGAAGGAGGCAGCCAGACTCGGGGAGTAGATGTATGAAAGGACAGACTGATATATATTTAGATGGATGCATGGATAAATCAATCAATGGAATAAGGAGGGGGGAATTGGTCGATGCCGGGATGGTGACGTCATGGGGGAGCTCTGTATGACGGAGTCTTGGCGCAGAAACAGAGATGGGCGAACAGACGGACGGACGGACAAACTATGTGGGAGGGGGAGGGTGAAAGATAAGTGGTAGAGGGAACAAGGAAAAGGGAGAGACAGACAGACAGACAGACAGATATTAGACAGACAGACAGATATTAGACAGACAGACAGACAGACAGACAGACAGAGGGTGAGTCACATATCACGAATCAAACCATGAGAGATAGAGGAGGAGACAGACACAATGATAAACCTTCTCCCTCCCCACTATGCACGCATTTGCAATAAATCCTATGTGCAGCACAAGAGTACTAGCACTGGTCTCCACACTACAGTCAGAACCACGAACACTTATAGTTAGCTGTACATTTTGCAACTTGCAACACACCACCTCACCCTTTACGTGTTACAGAGGACAACACATCCGACCAACCCAAAGACCCAGCAACCCTGTAAAGACATTGCCACGGCATAGAATACAGTAAAATTGTGGAGCATTAGACCATACCATAGTCCAGGTCACAACGTAATAATGTGAAGGAGTCTGTTTCTTTGGTTTCGTTACTTTCGTTGTGTTGGAGCGACAGCGTCTCTAGAAGAGATGGCATAGATGACACGGGTACCGCTAACTGGGGCGTATGTTTGCTAGAACAGAGAGATGACACGTGCCTTGTTAGTTGCAGCGGTAGCGTCGCTAGAATAGATGGCATAGATGTGTTTTTGTCTGCGTTCGCTCCTGGCGGAATGGATAAAAGCGCCCTTTCTTAAACATCCGGTGTTCTGATGCCGAGGTAGCGGGTTCAAAACCTACACTGGTCAGCTGAATTAAAATGTGAACTTCTTGTTCTTAACTTGGGTAAGTAAATTACAAGTACCTCCGAAGTCAATGTTACAAAGTGTCCCAGTTGTTACAATACGTTCCAGCTGTTACAATATATCCCCAGTTTACCGGGCTCTGAACTAACCAGATGGTCACATCTGGCAACAAACTGGCAGGATCTGAAGACGTGACCAACACGAAACACGTTTCCGGTGGCCTATATTTAAGTTTCCAGTCAACAACACCAAATGGGCCTTTGATCTTCTAAACAGACCCAGCAGAATTGAATTCTTGTCTGTCACGCTGTGATGAAGCGTAGTACGCGTGATACTACTTCTAGTGGGCTAGACCGGTTTTTGCATGTGGATTAGCTGTCCCTATTACCAGTGTCCCCCGCTATCAGGCAAATTCACTCCGGCTTCTGATGTGCTTGTAATTTACTTCCCCAAGTCAAGGACAAGAAGTCAACATTTTAGTCCAAGTGATCGGTGCAGGGGTTGAACCCGCTGCCTCGGTATCAGAAACCGAATGTTTAAAAACGAGCTCTCTTTTTCATTCTGCCACGCCAGCCTCAATCATGTGCGTTTAAAATACAATCTCTTTTCAGACCCAAATTAAAACACTTTTTTTTCATATCCTGTTTACAGGACATCGCTGTCAACACCAGCATTTTACCGCTGTTGTTGATGTCTTGGGAAGTTTACGTTCAGTAGTATGCCACTGCTTTCTAAACGACCGGCTCCCATACCAATACGTTAAAACCCAGCGCGACACGGTCTGCTGCCAAATCGGTCGCAGCTGTGTTTCGAACTCGTGTAAGCGGACTCGCGAATCACGTCCGTAAGGCCTTAGCCACGGAGACCGGCAAATTAAAACATACAACAACTAAAATGTTGACTTCTCGTTCTTGACTTGGGGGAGTAAATTATAAATACCACTAAAGTCGGAGTGGGTTCGCCTGATAGTGAGTGACATAGGTAATAGGCAAAACTAGTGAAAAATCAGTTTAGTGCACTATAAGTGTAGGGTGTATTTTTAATGACTGTGCAGTGTTTGAAAATATAGCCGGTTCAAGTTTTGTATTCACCCTCTGTAAAGTTCATGCAACATAATAGGTAAATACAAAACTTGGACCGGCAATATTTTCAAACAATGTACAGTCATTAAAAATACAACCTGTAGTAGAATGTGTAGGACCTATGTTTGAGTTTACAGCGAACGAATGAAAAACAAAAATAAATTCCCCATTACGTGGTCTTCAAGAAGATGAAAATGGCCAGGAAAAGACACCTGCGGCTGTCGTGACAAACCAGTCTAGCCTAAGCTGGGATATATGTGTAGATCAGTCAGTGATTAAACAGGTGGTAGATTTAACAGGTGATAGAACAAACGAGCCGCGGGGAAAGTGTGAAAGTTCATCTCAGGTCAAGTATGATTTATAAATAGACCGGCGATATACTAAAGTGGGGTATAGGCCGGAAACTCACACACAAAAGTGATACGAGATAGCCCTCGTCGGTAGTCTCGAATTTCTGTAGCCCCAGTTGCTAGGTGGGTGTCGGGAAATATATTGGGGAAGCCAAAACAGCCCGGAATGATAATGACCCACATGGAGTAGCCGTGGCTGAGAGGTTATGGCGTTAGTCTCAGGTTCAGAAGGTAACGGGTTCGAACCCAGAATAGCGCTGGTAATTTTTTCCAAGATCCATTGATATCTAATGATAAAGCAACCCCCCACATCTCTTAGGTAGTGATATCGGATACCAAACCTCCTCGGATAAGGGCAAAAAAGTGGAGGTCCCGTGTGCAAGCTATGCACGTTAAAAATCCCACGCAGTTGGACAATCTCAGTAGGCCGTAAAGTCGGTGTGCTGGCAAATTTGTTGGGAAATAAAACCTAGCCACGGGTAGATAGAGCTCGCGACCTTAGGTGGAATCTGTCTAGACTCTAGAGGAAGCAAACCTGACCCAAATGGACGCCGAAGTTGAACGCGCTGACATTTGGAATGCAAAAAGAGGTGTGACGCACTTCCCCCGGAAGAGGATCGAAGAAGATGAAGCAAATATTGATCGCATGATCCTACGAGTGCTGATTGGTCTATAAAATTATGGGCTGGCACCTTAAGGCCAATACGCCCCAATGTGTGTGAGAAGAAGGGTCGTTGACTTGACTGAATTTCTTACAGAATAAACCGAATTCTTGACCGGAAACACACCAGCTGCCGTGACCGCCATTGTCAGGGGTGATCATTTGGAAGTGGAATAAAACCACTAAATATTAGGGAGCTCAACAAAGGGAAAATGAGCATTTCGATGATGAGCATTTCGACTGAAAGATTTCGTATCAATGAAGTCATTTAGAATCAATGAACTAAATTATTTTGGCTTTTCATTTCTTATAAATGAACAAGAAAACAATACAACAGAAAACAGACAAATATATAGACATTTAAATTTGTTTGCTTTACGTTCGCCTACTTTAAACTCAAGCGTCGTTTACTACTTTTAGTGGAATAAGCATTTGCTATTACCAGTGTCCCTCGTCATCTGGCGAACCCACTCCGAAGTACTTGTAATTTACATCCCCCAATCAAGGACGAGAAGTCAACATTTCAATCCAACTGACAGGTGTTGGGGTTGAACCCGCTTTCACGACAGCAGCACACCCTTAAGTTTAAGAGCGAACGTTTGTACCCATTCGGCCATGCTGACTTCCTAAAATAACATGAACACTTCTGTCGGGATCCGGATGGACAAAATACCGTGCACGGAAACACTGCATGCAGACAAAACCCTTGGACTCCGCAACACAATCTTCTGACTCCACAATAAAATGTTCACACCACGCAACAAAACCTTCTGACTCCGCAAAAAAAAAAAAAAAAAAAATTTTCACACTACTCAGCAAAATCTTCGGACTCCACAATAAAATCTTCAGATTCTGAAAAAAATAAAAAAAATATCTTTAGACCCCCGCAACAAAATCTTCAGACTCAGCAACCAAACCTCCAGACTCCGCAACCAAATCTTCAGACTCTGCAACAAAATCTGCAAACCCCACAATAAACTCTGAAAACCCAGCAACAAAATCTTCAGACTCCGCAGCAAAATCTTCAGACTCCGCCCAAGGAGCCGTGGTAGTGTAGCAGCTAGACTCTCGCCTGCCGTAACCGGTGCTCTTGGGTTCGATCCGTGTTCGAGCGGATTCGAGTGTTTCAAAATGTCGTGGTCCCCCAGGTCGACACAGTATCAGAATATGTCTGGGGAGTAAAGGCGTCGGGCGCCTCAGCCGCCGACAACATCAGCCGCTGACAGCCGTGTTGCTGGTACAAATATGTCATACCGACCACATCAGCCACTGACAGCCGTGTGGCTGGTACAAATATGGGTACTGCACCAGATGCCAATGAGCCTTGGGTCCATATGAGGACAGACTCTATGGAGATGGCCACGGCCTCAAGATGCCCACTGTTTTTATTGACGTAAAATCATTTTGACGTCTCACAGTGTACAATGGAGGAGAAGAGGAGAAGAGGAGGAGGAGGAGGAGGAAGAGGTAGGGGAGGAGGATGATCATAGCTTTCTTTAAACAAATTCAGGTTGACGTCTGAAAGTGTACAGTGATGGAGGAGGAGGGGGAGGAGGAGGAGGATAAGAAGAAGAAGAAGAAGAAGAAGAAGAAGAAGAAGAAGAAGAAGAAGAAGAAGAAGAAGAAGAAGATGAAGAAGAAGAAGAAGAAGAAGACGAAGAAGAAGAAGAAGAAGAAGAAGAAGAAGAAGAAGAAGAAGAAGAAGAAGAAGAAGAAGAAGAAGAAGAAGAAGAAGAAGAAGAAGAAGAAGAAGAAGAAGAAGACATTAATTTACATATCAACAGAAATCAAAGCCAGAATGAATGTAATGACCAGTAGACACGAAAATCAATATTAATTTATAGATCAAGGCAAATTAAATTAAAAATTAATTAAAACCAGCACAAATGGAATTACAAGCTAATTAACAAGCCAGCGTAAATTATGTAAGCCCAGCCGCTAGCCAGACGGTCCCTTTGGTATGTGTTCGGATCCCCATCAAGTCACGGATTTCTAAAAAATTGACCTCTGCTCTCAGGTTGACCTGGCCTAAATCTGTACCCAGAAATGTTATGGGAAGCGAATGCGGGGGTTTAGATCTGGACTACATCAGTCATGGTGTGTCAAGTGCTCTATTAAAATATGGGATGACATAGTTAGCCCCATGGACTCCTCTACAACATGTTCCTTCATTGGTATGGGCTTCCTACTGTTGATCTTCCTAATGTTGATCTTGCTACTGTTGTATCTTTCTACTGTTGCATCTTCCTATTGTGTTATCTTCCTAGTGTTGATCTTCTTACTGTTGTATCTTCCTACTGTTGTATATTCCTACTGTTGTATCTTCCTACTGTTGTATCTTCCTACTGTTGTATCTTCGTAGTGTTGATCTTCTTACTGTTGTATCTTCCTACTGTTGTATCTTCCTACTGTTGATCTTCTTACTGTTGGATCTTCCTACTGTTGATCTTACAGTTGTATCTTCCTACTGTTATATCTTCCTACTGTTGTATCTTCCTACTGTTGTATCTTCCTACTGTTGATCTTACAGTTGTATCTTCCTACAGTTGTATCTTCCTACTGTTGTATCTTCCTACTGTTGTATCTTCCTACTGTTGTATCTTCCTACTGTTGATCTTACAGTTGTATCTTCCTACTGTTGTATCTTCCTAGTGTTGATCTTCCTACTGTTGATCTTACAGTTGTATCTTCCTACTGTTGTATCTTCCTACTGTTGTATCTTCCTACTGTTGATCTTACAGTTGTATCTTCCTACTGTTGATCTTACAGTTGTATCTTCCTACTGTTGATCTTCCTAGTGTTGATCTTCTTACTGTTGTATCTTCCTACTGTTGTATCTTCCTATTGTTGATCTTCCTACTGTTGATCTTACAGTTGTATCTTCCTACTGTTGATCTTACAGTTGTATCTTCCTACTGTTGATCTTCCTAGTGTTGATCTTCTTACTGTTGTATCTTCCTACTGTTGTATCTTCCTACTGTTGTATCTTCCTACTGTTGTATCTTCCTAGTGTTGATCTTCCTACTGTTGATCTTCCTAGTGTTGATCTTCTTACTGTTATATCTTCCTACTGTTGTATCTTCCTATTACTGTTGTATCTTCCTACTGTTGATCTTACAGTTGTATCTTCCAACTGTTGTATCTTCCTACTGTTGATCTTCTTACTGTTGTATCTTCCTACTGTTGATCTTCCTAGTGTTGATCTTCTTACTGGACCACAACGGTGTGACATAGAGAGAATTCCTACCTAGACATTGAAATAACGCCATCATCATCATATAAAAAACCAATAAGCGTGGGCGGCCATTGTTTGCCATCTGACATGATCACCAGAGAACTATCCAGGTAGTTAATCTGACACGATCACCAGAGTCATGGATCAGGTCAAACTATCCAGGTAGTTAATCTGACACGATCACCAGAGTCATGGATCAGGTCAAACTATCCAGGTAGTTAATCTGACACGATCACCAGAGTCATGGATCAGATCAAACTATCCAGGTAGTTAATCTGACACGATCACCAGAGTCATGGATCAGGTCAAACTATCCAGGTAGTTAATCTGACACGATCACCAGAGTCATGGATCAGGTCAAACTATCCAGGTAGTTAATCTGACACGATCACCAGAGTCATGGATCAGGTCAAACTATCCAGGTAGTTAATCTGACACGATCACCAGAGTCATGGATCAGGTCAAACTATACAGGTAGTTAATCTGACACGATCACCAGAGTCATGGATCAGGTCAAACTATACAGGTAGTTAATCTGACACGATCACCAGAGTCATGGATCAGGTCAAACTATCCAGGTAGTTAATCTGACACGATCACCAGAGTCATGGATCAGGTCAAACTATCCAGGTAGTTAATCTGACACGATCACCAGAGTCATGGATCAGGTCAAACTATCCAGGTAGTTAATCTGACACGATCACCAGAGTCATGGATCAGGTCAAACTATCCAGGTAGTTAATCTGACACGATCACCAGAGTCATGGATCAGGTCAAACTATCCAGGTAGTTAATCTGACACGATCACCAGAGTCATGGATCAGGTCAAACTATCCAGGTAGTTAATCTGACACGATCACCAGAGTCATGGATCAGGTCAAACTATCCAGGTAGTTAATCTGACACGATCACCAGAGTCATGGATCAGGTCAAACTATCCAGGTAGTTAATCTGACACGATCACCAGAGTCATGGATCAGGTCAAACTATCCAGGTAGTTAATCTGACACGATCACCAGAGTCATGGATCAGGTCAAACTATCCAGGTAGTTAATCTGACACGATCACCAGAGTCATGGATCAGGTCAAACTATCCAGGTAGTTAATCTGACACGATCACCAGAGTCATGGATCAGGTCAAACTATCCAGGTAGTTAATCTGACACGATCACCAGAGTCATGGATCAGGTCAAACTATCCAGGTAGTTAATCTGACACGATCACCAGAGTCATGGATCAGGTCAAACTATCCAGGTAGTTAATCTGACACGATCACCAGAGTCATGGATCAGGTCAAACTATCCAGGTAGTTAATCTGACACGATCACCAGAGTCATGGATCAGGTCAAACTATCCAGGTAGTTAATCTGACACGATCACCAGAGTCATGGATCAGGTCAAACTATCCAGGTAGTTAATCTGACACGATCACCAGAGTCATGGATCAGGTCAAACTATCCAGGTAGTTAATCTGACACGATCACCAGAGTCATGGATCAGGTCAAACTATCCAGGTAGTTAATCTGACACGATCACCAGAGTCATGGATCAGGTCAAACTATCCAGGTAGTTAATCTGACACGATCACCAGAGTCATGGATCAGGTCAAACTATCCAGGTAGTTAATCTGACACGATCACCAGAGTCATGGATCAGGTCAAACTATCCAGGTAGTTAATCTGACACGATCACCAGAGTCATGGATCAGGTCAAACTATCCAGGTAGTTAATCTGACACGATCACCAGAGTCATGGATCAGGTCAAACTATCCAGGTAGTTAATCTGACACGATCACCAGAGTCATGGATCAGGTCAAACTATCCAGGTAGTTAATCTGACACGATCACCAGAGTCATGGATCAGGTCAAACTATCCAGGTAGTTAATCTGACACGATCACCAGAGTCATGGATCAGGTCAAACTATCCAGGTAGTTAATCTGACACGATCACCAGAGTCATGGATCAGGTCAAACTATCCAGGTAGTTAATCTGACACGATCACCAGAGTCATGGATCAGGTCAAACTATCCAGGTAGTTAATCTGACACGATCACCAGAGTCATGGATCAGGTCAAACTATCCAGGTAGTTAATCTGACACGATCACCAGAGTCATGGATCAGGTCAAACTATCCAGGTAGTTAATCTGACACGATCACCAGAGTCATGGATCAGGTCAAACTATCCAGGTAGTTAATCTGACACGATCACCAGAGTCATGGATCAGGTCAAACTATCCAGGTAGTTAATCTGACACGATCACCAGAGTCATGGATCAGGTCAAACAATCCAGGTAGTTAATCTGACACGATCACCAGAGTCATGGATCAGGTCAAACTATCCAGGTAGTTAATCTGACACGATCACCAGAGTCATGGATCAGGTCAAACTATCCAGGTAGTTAATCTGACACGATCACCAGAGTCATGGATCAGGTCAAACTATCCAGGTAGTTAATCTGACACGATCACCAGAGTCATGGATCAGGTCAAACTATCCAGGTAGTTAGTCGCTTTGCTGTCCCTTCGCTCCTTGGGGGTATGTGGGTGTGGGTGTGTGGAGGTAAGGGTGGGTTGAGGTGTGGGCATGGAGGTAAAGATGTATAGGTGAAGGTGTTTGGATGTGGAGGTGATGGAGGGAGTGTGGAGGTGAGGGAATGTGGAGGTGAGGCAGTCGTGATGCAAGTGTGGAAGTGCGGGTGTGGGGAGATGCGAGAGTGTGAGGTGGAGGTGAGAGTGTGTGGAAATTAGGGTGTGTGGAAGTGTTGGTGTGTGGAGATGGTGGTGTGTGACGCTCTGGGTGTGGCCATGAGGGTGGATGGAGATGTAGGTGGGCATCCAAGTATGTGGGTGTGTGAAGGTGTGAGTGTGTGGAGGTGTGGGTTGGAAGTGAAAGTGTTAGGTAAGGGTACGTGGAGATGAGAATGTATGGAGGTGTGGGTTTGAATATTAGGGTGTGTGGATATGTGGGTGTGACCGCGGATTGATGAAGCTTGTGCACACAAGTATGTGGTATTATGCAAGTGAGCACAAGTCAAATATTGTCGTGTTTTTGGACACATCTGTCTAGCCATAATCTGTCAATACATTAAAAATTTCCCGCATTCATTCTTCACACATAATTCCTCCCAATAACTGACTGATGCTTGATTTAATTGACTGAATAATGATTGCTTTTCATGACTTGACTGTTGTTAGTCTGGGAGTGGGGTTGGGAATGATCCTTCAATGTCTGTTCATCCATCGCCGCCGGCTGCAGACGGCGAGCAAACAGACTTGTACTAGTGGCGCTGTTTGTACTAAAGGGAGAAGCGTCGAAAGATGAGACTGGAATATCGCAATACAAGATGGGTGTGGGTAGAAAAGGTTCGTTAGCGGTGGAAAGAGGTGGATACATGAGAAGAACTATGATATAAGTATGAATGTATACAGAAGAGATGTGGTTCTTGAGACGAATGTTGCGAATTCCTTGGACTGCCAGAGTAACTAAAACGATTGCCTGAACATTATACAACAGTAAGGAAGAGACAAGTAGATGTCTTTGGTCATGTGATGAGAAGTGAGGCAATGGAGAACATCATGACAACTGGAAAGATCGAGGGGAAGAGAGGCAAAGGCAGGCCGAGAGAAGAATACTGGATGGGTTGAGACGGCAGCATTGAGGAATATGATCAATATAGGTGATCCAAAATCCAAGGACCGGGATCTGTGGAGAGTCATAAACACCTACGCCAGCTGCTGGCAGGGCACTTGATGATGATGATGATATATACAGGAGGAAAAGGACAACTTTGGTATACGTATGTATGCATGTATGCAGGAGAAGGAGAACCATGATATAGATACGATTCATGAATCACAATATCACATTCATTCATTCAGTAGCATGTCCTTTACAGAACCTCGCTCCCATAACAACCCTCCGGAAAACTTCTCGATCACAAGCAAGATGTCCCGCGTCTGATACACCCATCTGGAGATCATCCGCCACATCCTGCACCCATCTTCTCTTTGGCCTTCCTCTTCCTCTCTTCCCAGGCATATACCCTTCCATTATTGTTCTCTCCAAACTGTCGTGACGTTTCAAGTGACCAAAATACTTCAATTTTCTTTGTTTTATCGTCTTTAATAGCCATCCCTCCTCAATATTCAACTCTTGAAGTATGGATGCATTTGTTCTTTTCTTTACCCAAGATATTCTTAGAACTCGTCTATAACATTTATATTCAAAGGCATGTATGCGCTGTTCAGCTTGTTTAGTAAGTGTCCATGTCTCACAGGCGTATGTTGCAATGGGAAAGATGCATGCTCTTAAAAATCTAATTTTTGTAGTTCTGTCTGTCCCACACCATAATTTATTCATCTGTTTTAGTCTTTGAAGAGCAATGGATAGTCGCCGTTTTATTTCTTTCATTGTGTCACCATTATTCGTAATCAATGACCCAAGATATTCAAAATTTTCCACCACCTCCAATTTTCTCCCATTAATGTATATTTCTTTCTCCATAGTAGTTTTATCTGTATGCATTATCTTAGTTTTTGCTATGTTAAGATATAAGTTGTGATTTTCACTATTCAATTGTGTTGAGGCTATTAGGTTTTCTATGCCATTCTGTGTTGTGGATAGTAATACTGTATCATCAGCATATCGAATCTCTGGTATGTCATGACCGCCGATATTTAGGGCATCATATGGCTCCCTGTTTATATCATCTCTTACATTTCTCATTATATTTTCGGCATACAGGTTAAACAAATAGGGTGACAGCACGCAGCCCTGACGGACTCCTTGCTTGATGTCAAACCAATCTGATGTCTCGCCATCTATTCTAACTGCTGCTTGTTGGTCTAGATATAGCATTTTTATGAGATGTACTACATGTGAAGGAAAGCCCATATTCCTCATGATTTCCCAAAGTTTCTGATGCTGTACACAGTCAAATGCCTTTGAATAATCCACAAAACATGAGAATAGGTTTACATTAAATTCTCTGCACTTCTCTATTATTAAACGCATGTTGAATATGTGATCTCTTGTTCCTCTTCCTTGTCTAAATCCAGCTTGAACTACGTTAATAATAATATCACATTACCTGGGAAAATTGCACTCGCGAATAGAATGGCGAAGTAACGAAACGAGCCCACACTTGAGTAGTGCGAGGCAAGCGTTGTAACCACTTGGCAATTGATACAGTCGAGGGGATGAACTGTGTAGGAAACAGAGTGCTGTAACTCGACATAATGTTGTTGAGGATGCTGAGGAGGAGGAGGAGGAGGAGGAGGAGGAGGAGGAGGAGGAGGAGGAGGAGGAGGAGGAAGAAGAAGAAGAAGAAGAAGAAGAAGAAGAAGAAGAAGAAGAAGAAGAAGAAGAAGAAGAAGAAGAAGAAGAAGAAGAAGAATACAAACACATGTTACAGAGAATACATACACACAAACGTGTGTGGTCGGATACCGCGAGTATGGTTATACCAATGTGGTTTGACGGGTTGTTTTAGGTAGCTCTTCATTGCCTGGTGCAAAGTCACAGAAAATAACAAACACGTAAACACATGTCACGGAGAATACAGAAACACATGTCACAGAAAATAACAAACACACAAATACAAGTCACACAAAAATAACAAACACAGAAACACATGTCACAGAGAAGTTCAAGGCTAACAATCCAGGCGGATCACATTTCCCAGGGAGGATTGTTGGTGAAGGTAGAATTAATCCTCACTCCTTGCACTTCATACAGGACGTATAATCCCACTGGGGGGGGAAGAGAAGGTTTCGTTGATCCGAGGCAATCTGCCTGAACACGTGGCTTCTAGGAGCGTCCAGGCGTGAATGCTGTTTACCGCCTTTTATCTTGTGTTAGTATCAGTCTTTTTCGGTAGAGATTTGTTCGCAGCAGACGAGCAAATCTCCGGCGGGCCTACTCTCGCTGGTCGCGAGATCCGCACAGTGGAAGTATGGGAGATTTGCTTGCAAATAGACAGGCAATATCTCCTGCGGTAGCTATGGCGGACCTATTCCCGCTGGTCGCGGGGACCGCTATAAGTCAGGTGGGGAGTCTGACGATAGTGCACGCTTTACACAGGTCCGGACACTTGTGATTGACAGATGTGCGCGCCCTCATGGTCCGGGCTCGTAAAAGGCCCTCACCTGTGGGACATGGCTGAACGTCTCTAAGCCGGGTCCCTTGGGTGTCAGGGTCTGGCCATAACTCGCCACCGGCTCGTGGTGGTGAGGTCTCGGTGGATTGACGCTGAGCCGCCAGCGTCTGCAGCCTACCTTGTGCCAGACGTATTGGTTACCCATTCCTCTGGAATACACAAGACTAGGCCGAGAGAGGGGTCATGTCGTTTGGGCATCACATGATCTCTGAAGCTCTGCCCAGACATTGTGATGGAATATTGGCCACATTCCACTCACATACTTTAGTCTGTCAAGACTGCAAGGTGTCTACTTAGTATGAATGAATTACCAAACAACGGGAAGCAGACTACACAAGCTTTACTAGAACACGGTCACAAGTAGCAAAATGGACATTGTGGACAAAGCGTTCGTCAGCACACAAACAAAACACACACACACACACACACACACACACACACACACACACACGCACGCACGAACCCAAACAACACAACTACATGAACAACTCTACATGGAAACATACAGGGTGTGTGTAATGCTTTGTGTGTAGAACAATTTTGAAAATGAAGCACATGACGTCATTAAAAAATGTGCTCCACGGTCCACCCACCGTGAAGCAATATGCAGCGAATGGTTGTCGTCTGCTGGAGTAATTCTTTGCATTACAAACAGAATGGTGTTATCAGCTGAAGAAATATTTGTTGTTGTTGGTTGAACAATTGTTTCGAAATGGCGGTCGATACACACGGATGGTTGTTCAAAGATTTATAGCAAGATTTCCTGATAAACAACCACCTCATCGCATTACGGTTAGAAATTTGTTGAATAGGTTATAATGAATGGTTAGAAAGTTGTTGAATACGTTATAATGAATACTTCATTGGTACTTTCCAGCTTCCCCAAAACAGCGTTAGAACATAGCAGTGACTATTGTAATTAATTTAGTGAATTGTTTAGCACATTTTTGATGACGTCATGTACTTAATTTTTCAGGATTGTTCAACATACAAAGTGTAGTGAGACTTAACAAACACCCGGTATAAAAGCTACTCATCTCTATCCTTGCTGTAGGCTGGACACGTGTGTGATCGGATACCGCGTGTATGGTTATAACAATGCGGTTTGGCGGGTTGTGTTAGATAGCTATTCAAACTTCCTGCGGAACCCCCCAGGAAGGTTAACCCGGTCAACAAATGCCAGCAGAAGTCGGATTTGTCGGTTTAACGGCGCAAGAACGCAGCTCTGCCGTAAACAGGCACAACGCAATCACGTCCGAAAAAACTCTCCGGATGAACGCAGAAGAAGATAGCTCTTCAATGCCTGGTGCCAGGCCCGAGTCTATGAAACAAACCAATGAAATCATGTGGTGTGAGAATGAAGAACTTTGTCCAATTGAAGAACAGACCACATAATTTCATTTTATCTTCATTGGTCTCATTTTTTTTCATTCTTCTGATCCCATTTTAATGCCTCAATGTAGTTACTGGGGTTTTCACAGTGATTAAATGTTGTTTTGTATTTGTGTTTGTTTGCCGATGAAGGCTAATGGACGCAACGTCTTATTTTTTCCCGCAAATTGTGTTCTGTAAAGCTGAATTACTTTGTATTTTGTTATATTGTTTACATTTCCTCAGTTCCTCTAATTTTATACATAAGCTTGTAATTTTATGCTATATAATATCGTCACTGCACATTGGGCATTCACATGCGCGTTCAGCCCTCCGATACAGCAGTCATCCCAAGCATTTCTGCACAGTTTTCATAAGTTCTTGGTTATAGTTTCTCCGCTCTGTCCTTCGGAGGCGGCATTGATGTGTCTGATCAGGTTTCACTCCCACTTCACGTAATTTGGCTAGAGTCGGGGCCTCATCAGAGTCCGCCAATCCACTCCGGACTGCGTTGATTATATCTGCCATGTCCATGCCTCTTCCCGTGTATTACCATAATGTGCCATGCCGATATGCATGGGCGGTGATATTTCGCCATCTCACACGATCGCCAGCTTTGTGTTTCTGTCTCGATTATGCCATGTGATCAAGCCATCTAGATATGTACAGCTTTCTCTGTTTTCCTCTTGTTTTTGTTTCCCTCAATCTTGCCAGTTGTCACCAGGTTTTCCGGTTTATGTCTTCCCATAATGTGCCCAGAAAGAATGCAGTCCTGCCTCTTTCCCCGTTGCACTACAAACGAGTGTAATGTTTCACCCGGACAGCTGTTGCTTATTCGTGACATACAACTGAGCAAATGAGACAGTTACTTTTATATTTCCCAAACGTACAGGTGTTGTTCAGACAGACATAACTGCGCCATCTTCCCAGGTATGGTTACCTGGGAACCTAATGGATTCCAAACCCTGTTAATCAATAAAGTCACTTAACTAGCCGCCTTTGGCGCCATCTCCCGGGTAAAATCTATCCCTGTGAGATTAGCATAAGGTGGTGGGTACAGGTACTCTGTCAGTGTGACTTTGATATTGTCACACCAGGGTTCAAAATTCACCTGCATCTGTCTGTTTTACTGAAACCTCGAGGAAGACCGAAGGCTGGTGTGGTAAATGAACTAGGCTAATTACAGTTCTTGGAGAACACTTGTCGCCATTAAGATAGTATGAGAAATAAATTATCTGGCATTGATGAACACTCACAGGAGTAAAACATAGAAGTGAAGATCAGATGACATACTAGACAACTGCTAGCTATAGACACACCGGTATTCGAACCCATCTTTTCCATATACGTTAAAGTGCGCGAGTTCCTTTAATGCGGCGCTGTCATCATGTCGAGGACGGCAGGTGCTCATTCCTTTGCAGGACGTTGCTGCAACAGCACCAGGAACAGGTTTATTTTCTATGCAGTTGGCCACTTTCTGAACAAGAAGTCAATGTTGAAGTCCGGCTGACCGGTGTAGGGGACGATCGCTCTACCCCGCCATTAGCGCACCCAAAGTTCAAGCGCAAGCGCAGTAAGGGTTTAAAGATGTAAGATCAACTTCATTGCACCGGGTTTTAACTAGTTTAGCTCAACTTCTTTGCGTGGGACTGCCTACCGAAAGCTTCGCACAAAGCACCAACTCCGTAGCTCCAGCGAAGACCCCCATGTGTCTCCAGGAATAGCGCAATCGTGGACCGAACGCTGATGTCCTGATGTCCAGAAACGAACCCTAGAACTTCGTGGCGCGAGTCAGGCGGCTTAACCACTTCGCCACGGAGCCGTATCTCTAAGAGTCCATCAACACCAGTGGATGTACTTTTTTTTTTACTAATTACAGAAGGATGGTTGTCATAGGGTTCTCAAGATGGACATGGCAATTTTGTCCGCCACATTCGTTAATCTGTAATTAACCATGACATGCGTAAATTTTGTAATTTGGTTCAAATCAAACATACATCTGTTTTTAGAACCGTACTATAGGGTGCATTTTTAATGACTGTTCAGTGTTTTAAAATATTGCCGGTCCAAGTTTTGCATTTACCCTCTGTAAAGTTCATGCGGAACATCTTGCTTATGATCGAGAGGTTTTCCGGAAG
Organism: Cepaea hortensis; assembly: GCA_963921405.1. NCBI lineage: Eukaryota > Metazoa > Mollusca > Gastropoda > Stylommatophora > Helicidae > Cepaea > Cepaea hortensis. Next base: position 96,719,557 of record OY992887.1, on the reverse strand, counting down.
GTTGTTATGGGAGCGAGGTTCTGCAAAGGACATGCTACTGAATGAATGAATGAATGAAAGTTCATGCAACATAATAGGTAAATACAATACTTGGACCGGTAATAGTTTCAATTTTTTTTACGTTAAAAAATATTGTTTTTACTTTTTTTTTTAAGCGTCGCAACTTGGACCGGTAATATTTTCAAACACTGCACAGTTATTAAAAATACACCCTGTACCATGACCTATTTCTAGTTTTGTCCTCTATCCCCCATTGAGTCACCGGCCCTCATCCAACTCACGCCAGGCACCTCTAATTTTAGCTGTCCCGTGCAGTTGTTCATTTCTTTTTCTACTTCCCTTCTGTGTGAGTTTTTAGGTTTTCCTCTATTTCTTTTGACCTGTGGGTTGCAGACTAAGGCTTTTCTAGTATTGCTATTCTCAGGTTTTCTCAGTGTATAATATTACCTGTGGATTTGTAATTCCTCATCACCTGGGGTAAGATCTGTGGACCTTGATGTGGCTTCTGGCATTTTTCTCCACGCCGGAAGTGAACTAGTAGTTAGTTCTGAGACCGGAGTGTTAAATCACAACCCTTTGTAGTTCTCTTCAAGCCTAATTTGATTCTATTTGTAGTTCCTTCCACAACTCACATGTATCTGTTGATATTTCTCTGTACACACGAATCTATATATGAATTTCTTCTCGCATGGCGTGAATCTGTTTCTAATTATCTCAACGTCTGACGTGAAACCTGTTTATAATTCCTTCCCACCTGAGGCGAAACCCGTTTATAATTCCTCCCACCTGACTTGGATCTGTCTATTACTCTCCCCCCACCTGACTCGAATCTGCCTGTCATTCTATCCAGGACCGACATGAATCATGCCAACCAACAACTTGTTGCGTTGTAAATCTCAACAAACGCAACGAGGCCCGCTGCTCCACCCACTGCTCGTGTCAACACAAAGTCCCTGATTGCCTCCACCAGCGTCTAACCTGCACATTATCCCATACTCTGTGGCTTCCCGCGCTTTGATATCGGGTAAACTATGAGATAATTCATTCTAGCTTCGGTGTTTGATCTCTCCGGGGAATGAGATTTTCTGGCCCAGCGCAGCCGCTTCCCTGCCGCTTGCAGACAGTCTACAACATGGCAGACCGGGGATTAGTTTGGTTGATGAAACCTCCAGAGAGTTGAGTTTTAGCTCCTTAAGTCCGATGCATTGGCGTTCAAGTCGTTTGAGAACTGAAACCTTTTTAGGACGTCGCAATCAACCCAAGCGTTTGTGGCTGTTTGTGATTCAATAGGCAGTTTTCACGTCCAGTAGTTTGCCATTGCTTTCTGAACGATGTATTACACAGAAATATCAGTTGGAGAATCCTTTGAGGCCACTAAGAAAGTTAATAAATAAACACACATGCATTGTTTGATCGTGCATAGAAGAAGGAAGTGAGGACTAGAGGACGCACTAGACAACATAAAAAATGAAAGCTGTATTTACCGATCGCGATTCGACATGCTTCGAAGTACACTTATTCCTGCAGTGATACACCGTCGTCATTTGGAGGCGACAGGTTCGAGTCAAGGTCAGTAACTATAGCTTTCAATTTTTTATGTTATTTAGTGCGTCCTCGCCGGCTTCCTGACCTAGAGGTTAGCGACTTTTCTCCGTAATCTCGTATACTCTCGTAAGTAACGTAACGACGGTGAGAATCAGCAGTGGTTCGAATCGCGTTGGTAACTTACGGGGCATGTGAGCCGGCCGCTCAGAAAGCAATAGCAAACTACTGAGCGTAATCTTGCCAAGAAATCAACAATCAGCTGAAAGATGCTGATGTTGACAGCAATGTCCTGTAAAGGATATGCAAACAATTTTTTTTTAGTGCGTCCTCTGGTCTCTACTTCTTCTTCTACATAAATGAGCGCCAAATAAGACATTTATTTATGAACTTTCTGAACGACTGCATTGAGAACAAAGCACAACGGTCAGCTTTCAAAATCGTAGGCAGCTGATTTCAAATCCTCGACTCGGTATGTAGGGGAATTATGAAACGCTTTCTCTGACCTGAAGCCACAGCGCCGGCCTGAATATACGCACGCGCGCGCGCGCACGCACACACACACACACACACACACACACACACACATATATATATATATATATATATATATATATATATATATATATATATATATATATAAGACCGGAATATGCAGATAGATATAAGTAATCAGATAGACATAGATACCACTGACAGGTGGGAGTGAACAGACGGACCTAAACACATAAACAGACAGCAGAAATTAAAAGACACAAACAGACGCAAACAACCAGACATAAACACATAAACAGACAAGCGGAAACAAACAGATAAATGCACCAGCAGACACAAGTAAACAGACAGACACAAGCAAGCCGACAGACACACCTTCCCAGAGACAAGTACGCAGACACTCGTGAACAGATTCAATTTACAAGCCGAGACTAAGATCGAGGGCAATTTCAAGTGTCCTGATGGATCACCGAAGAATAGACTCAGCTGGCGAGTTGCGACAGCAGCTCAGATAATGACCACGGGAACAGGGACCCTCGACTTGGCCTCGGTCATTTAGAGCTAAATAAGTACGTGTGTGTACTATACTGTACATATAGGCAATGGTGGTGTGGCAGGAGGGAGGTACAGACAGACAGCGGGTGAGTGTTTGGGATGAAGGAAGGAGGGACAGACAGATAGCGGGTGAGTGGAAGAAGAAACAGAGTGTGGAGACATAACACAGTAAGTATGGGCGAACGAGCGGGTAGACGAACAATGAGACGGGCGGACGGACGGACGTACTGAAGGAGTGAGAGAGGCAGGCAGGCAGGCAGGCAGAGACAGACAGACAGACAGACAGACAGACAGACAGACAGACAGACAGACAGACAGACAGACAGACAGACAGACAGACAGACAGACAGACAGACAGACAGACAGACAGACAGACAGACAGACAGACAGACAGACAGACAGACAGACAGACAGACAGATAGATAGATAGATAGATAGATAGATAGATAGATAGATAGATAGACAGACAGACAGATAGATAGATAGATAGATAGAATCAAGAAGTAATTTCCACGAGTGATCGGTTATGTCGATTTGAAAGCACTGAAAAGAAAATCAGCCGACAATTGTAGTCATTCAAGAACGACTCTCCCTGATAATGTAGCAATCTCCCGTGCCATTGGTGGCGAGCGGCCAAAAATTGTAGTAAATTGCTATGTCTAGACACCTCTTAAAAGCACGTCAAAGTGATTCCAATCTCTCTCTCTCTCTCTCTCTCTCTCTCTCTCTCTCTCTCTCTCTCTCTCTCTCTCTCTCTCTCTTTCTCTTTCTTTCTCTCTCTTTCTCTCTCTCTTTTACTTTGTCCGTCTGTCTATCTCCACATCTCTCTCCTTCTTTCTTCCCTTCGTTCTCTTTTTGTCTTTCTTTCTTTCTTTCTTTCTTTCTTTCTGTCTGTGTCTGTTTCTCCCTCTTTCGGTCTTTCTTTCTCTTTCCGTGTCTGTCTCCTTCCGTCTCCCCCCCCCCGCCCCTCTCTCTCTCTCTCTCTCTCTCTCTCTCTCTCTCTCTCTCTCTCTCTCTCTCTCTCTCTCCAGCTCTCTCAATTACCCACACATTTAATTCCCAACCATTTATCCTCCTCACAGAAACATCATACACTGAACAGGACCTGAAAAGGTGACCTATATTCAACAGTTACTGTACCTGACGCAGTTCAACATCTGCTCTTCTGTCTCTGTGTTTTCCAGCTTATCCAAGCTTAATGTTTTCTCTCTCTCTCTCTCTCTCTCTCTCTCTCTCTCTCTCTCTCTCTCTCTCTCTCTCTCTCTCTCTCCTCTCTCTGTCTTTTATCTCTTATCTCTTCTCCCCCTCTCTCATTATCTCTCTCTCTCATACCCTCTCACATTCTCTCTCAATCAATCTTTCTCTCCCATTTTCTTCCCCCCCCCTCTCCCATTTTCTATCTTCCCCTGTCTCCCTTCTGCCTCTGTCAGCATGTCTGTATTTTGTCGTCTTCATCTCTCTATCTCTCTCTCTCTCTCTCTCTCTCTCTCTCTCTCTCTCTCTCTCTCTCTCTCTCTCGGCATTTCTGTATTTTATTGTCTTCATCTCCCCCCTCCCTCTCCCTCGGTTTCTCTCGGTATGTCTGTATTTTTTCGTCTTCATCTCTCTCCTCCCCCTCTCTCTCCCCCCATCCCTCTCTCCCTCGTTGCCCTCCTCACTCTGTCCCCCTCGGTTTCTCTCGGTATGTCTGTATTTTACTGTCTTCGTCTTCATCTCTCTCTCTCTCTCTCTCTCTCTCTCTCTCTCTCTCTCTCTCTCTCTTCCCCCTCTGTCCCTCTCTGTCTCTCTCGGTATGTCTGTAGTTTGTTGTCTTCATCCGAACATCTCGCTATATCCCAACTCAATCAATAAATACCCTTGATGCCCCTTGCCAGGATTCTTCCAAACCGCAACCAAACTGGTAATATACTGTGTATTTATATTGCTTTTTAAAAATCCACATTAATACCCGCGTGTCTAGGGGGACGGTCTTCATATATCCGAACTGGCAAGTCGAACAGGTTAGTCTCAAACTCTCCGATATTAAACTGTAACTCGACACTTCTCTCTCTCCCTCACACATCGCCACACACACACACACACACACACACACACACACACACACACACACAGACGCGAATACGCACACAAAGATAGATGTCTCAAGACGCGCTCGCTCACACTTATATTGGTTATTCTCGGCATTATGAGGTGAGTTGACTAATTTCCTTCCAAGTTATCCCTCAAGCTAATTTCCGAGAAGAACTTTCAACATCATCATCATCAAGTGCCATGCCGACTGGCGTAGGCGTTCATGACACTCCACAGATGTTGGTCTTTGGTTTTCTGGATCAACTCTGCCGTTCTCAACAACAAACAACAAATAACAACTCGTCGCCATATTTCATGAGGCTGTATCGACACCTAATCCGCTTTGTTTTGGATATAAATCTCGCGTCTGCTGTGGATTAAACCTACATAAGTGTGTCGGCAAGCAAGTGCCCTAACCACTGTGTCACCGTGTCTTTAACATAGCTTAAAACGTAGACTTCAGGGTTAACTTCATTGCACCGGGAATCTCCTGAAAAATTTCACTCGTGAACCGAAGGACGCGGCCCGGAGTCGAACCTACAACCATCGGAGTCCGAGTCAACGGCTTGACCACTTCGCCACGGAGACTCCCGTGTCTTTAAAACCAATCGTGTGTACGTTACAGGAGGTTGAAACCAGTCCTAGCATGTACTGGCTGCTTGTGACTTGCTGAGTAATTTTCATCATCATCATCAAGTGCCTTGCCAGCTGGTGTAGGCGTTCATGGCTCTCCACACATCTCGGTCTTTGGTGTTCAGGATCAACTCCGCTGATGATATTCCACCACGCCACCGCCTCAATCCATCCACCATCATTTCTCTTGGTTTACATTTGCCTCTTTTCCCCTCGATATTTCCAGTTGTCACGATGTTCTCCAATGTCTCTCTTCTCATCACATGACCAAAGAAAGTTGTCTGTCTCATTCTTATTGTTGTAAATAGTGTTCTAGTTTCATTAGCCTCTTTCAGGCAATAGTTGTTAGTTACTTTGGCAGTCCAAGGAATTCGCAACATTCGTCTCAAAAACCACATCTCTGTTGCTTCTAAGTTCTTCCTAATTTTTTTTCTTCTCATTTACATTCCATGATTCACTGCCATACAGCAAAACTGGTTCGATATAACATTTCAGTACTCTCTTACATTCATTGATAGTGACTTATTGCATAAGATACTCTTCATTTTCTGAAATGCGGCTTTTGCCTGCCCTATTCTGCTCTTAATCTCTATTGTATATCTTCCATCTGATATTATAAATGCCCCTATGTATTTAACATTATCCACTTGGTTAAGAATTTCCCCTTCTATTTCTATGTCACATTTTGGTGTCCCCCTTTTCTTTGATATCACCATTGCTACTGTTTTCTTGATATTCAATAAGATTCCCTTCTTTGCACTCTCTGTTACTAAAATTTTACGTTCAGTATTTTGCCATTGTTTTCTGAACGACAGAGGTTCATCACATCGAAATGAACACAAAGCAACCTGCTACCAAATCGCATGCGGTTGATTTCGTACTTTCGACTCGGTGTATTAATTTAGTTTAGTTTAGTTTAGTCGACGGATCAACATCACGGCACACGGGTTAACCCATAAGTGCTCTGTTCTACTCCTAACTCAAACCTGAGTCCGGAGAATCTCAGTTCAGTGCACGAACTCCGTAGCACCGGCGAGGATCCTGAAATATTTTGGGCAGATTTTTAACTGGAAATTTTGCCCGGGCATTGCCGTAAGGCCACTCTTTTTCGATTTCCAACTGCCAAGGTTTTTTTTTTTACGTGCGCAACAATACACAAGGCGTCTGATCTCACTACCCAGAGACCAGGGGAAATTTTATTACTAGAAGTTCACGTCCCGTATATTCTCGTGAGTAACGTAACCTGCGCGAGAATCGGTAGCGGTTCTCGCCGCGTTGGTAACTTACGGGGTATGTGAGCCGGTCGCTCAGAAAGCAATGGCAAACTACTGAGCGTAATCTTGCCTAGTACATCAACAGCAGCTGAACATTTATGATGTTGACTGCAACGTCCTTTAAGGGATATGCACACACACACACAAAACACGTGAAAATATCCCGGCCCTCACCCGGGCTTGAACCCGGGACCTCCAGCACTCGAGGCGGACACCATACCTCGAGACCAGTCAACCCCCGTCATGGGTTCATTTACTCTTCCCCCCCCCCTTCTCTCCCTGCCACGGAGGGTGACCAATATATATATATATCCCTCTCCTTTACCTGTCTGTCGTGACTGTCTTCATGTCGGTCTGCTTCTCTCTCTCTCTCTCTCTCTCTCTCTCTCTCTCTCTCTCTCTCTCTCTCTCTCTCTCTCTCTCTCTCTCTCCACACCAATATGTCAGTCTTACTGTTCGTCTGTCAGTCTGAACGTCTATCCCTGATTATTCTTGTTTTCATCTTCACTTTACCTGAACGTCTGCTGCTCCCCTCCCCAATCTCCCTCTCTTTCGCTCTTTGTCTCCCTTCCCTCCTTCTCTCTTCCCCACTCCTCATACTCTCTCTCTCTCTCTCTCTCTCTCGTGTATAATGGGTACGGTGATGTAACGGTTAGAGCAGTACACTGACAATGGCGTGAGTACGGTAGGGTGTGGGGTTGATCCCTGCATTCGCTGCACGCTACTTCTGAAAGAAGGGGGTGGAGAGGGTTAGATGTGATGAAGCCTGACCACCTAATTCTCCATGCGCTAGGGCCTAAAAGGTGCTGGCCTTAACGCTGTACATACCCCCCAGCAAGTTCCTGCAGCGGGACTTTGTTTTTGTTTCAATAAACAGCCTCGTATTGGTGGTTATGTTTTTCATATTCCAAAACACAACTGTTGCCATGGAGAATGCGATTCTAATCTCTATTCCAAAACGCAGCTGTTGCCATGGAGAATCCGATTCTAATCCCTATTCCAAAACACAACGTTTGCCATGGAGAATCAGGTTATAATCTCCACAATGCATCTTCAATCGCTATGTTTGGCTGTGTCAAGATAGTTCTTGGGAGAAAATAATCTGTACATTTATCTATTTAAGAGGTCAACGTGGCCGAAAGGTTAAGAACCCTCGTTCCAAAACTTCCTTGCGCGAAGGCGAAGGTAGTAAAGTAGGTTAATTATCTAGCCGGTCAGTTGGACTGGAATGTCGACTTCTCTTTCAGACAGCAACGGCAAACTACAGAACGTAACAATGCATATAAAATCAACTTGAGATGTATCGCAACGTCCTGGAAAGAAAATGAGACTTTTTTTTAGGTCTATTTGAAGAGTAAACTGTTCACGGCGCATTAGAACAAGAAGGCCAGGATCTCTTACTGAACTAAGAGCAAACACCCTGAGATGAAAGAAGGGCACCGAAATTGAAAATAAACTCATCAACTTGAATTCAGGACAATCAAAATAAAAACCGAGCCACTTTTAACTCTCACAAATAAGTGACCTTCAGAAATGCTAGTCATGTGATCTCCCAGCAAACAATACACAAAGGGAAAGATGGGAATCCCGAGACGGGCGTTTTAAACTGGTTTCCGCGTGTGAGGACACCGTGCGATGGGCGAAGAGTGTTGCTTTGATATGAGACCGTGCAGTGTTGAGGGACCTAATGAAAGAAAAACACCTTGGCTGTGGAGGAATGTAAATTCAGTGAAAGACATTTACGTTTTTTCTCAGTTCAGAAACGGGCTAATTATCTCAGGCAGAGCTCGGCAACTTTACAAGAGGTATTGGCCTAATCAGTCATTCAAGGTACAATCTAGCTGTCCCAAGGAGAATCAAGTTTTCAGGAGTAAGGCATAATTGTCCTAGGCAGAACTTCATCGCTGTAGGTAGGACCAACTTGTCCAAAGTGGGTCTCAGTCTCGGTAAAAGATGTAGTGGCTGAGACGTATGGCCATAATTCAGTCAATAATTCGAGTATACCAGCTAAGATTAACCGTGAATTATCTGAGATTTTACAAACTAAGAGGTGGATGATATAACGCCGCTATCCTGGGATAGTGAATCGGATGTGCAGTCTGTGCAGACAAAGGCGAACAATTTGAAGGGTCCTATACACGTCACGAAAGTTAACAATCCCTGGGATGAATCACTTCCTACAAGAAAGAATACCTCCATATGATATGGATCAAACATACAATAGAAATAATAATTTTTTTTAAAAGCAACAACAAACATGATGAAATTAACAACAACAACAACTGCACTGATGACAAGAAACAACTACAACAGGAGTAAACAAGTCTCAGTCTTACCACAGCCACAGAGGAGCACCTTCTGATCCCACACAATAATCCTTTTATAGAGAAACCTTGACGAGATGGTGACGACGATGTTCCAGATGAAGAGAATCTTGTTGACGTTGAGGCCACACGTTGCTGTCTCATGATTCCACGTGGAATCAAAACTGTATCCTTTCACTAGAAAAGCTTTAATTAGTACCTCGAATCTCTAAGGTTTATAGACAGCGGCCAAGGTTAATCCTTCTCCTAGCTCGGATATCTAACGCTCACAGACTAACGCAAGGGTTAATCCTTCTCAAATAACCAATGTTTATAAACTGTCACAAAGTTTACTCCGTCGCAAAGCTCAGACATCTAACTACCCATGCCTCAGCTATTGAACGTTATACTCTCACATAAGTGTTAATCCTTCTAGTTCCTGGGAATAACTCTGACAATGGTTCATCCTTTGTGCATCAACTTATCCTTAATAGTCTTCGAAAAACAAAGCATTCAGAGAACGTACTCTCGGGCTCAACCACACGCCCTCTACTCTGCTCGGTCTATGACCGGCAGAACAGTCAACCCAGTTCTTGTTTCATATTCTTTATGAAACCAGCTCATGAAATATAAGTTCACGAATAACCCTTGGTCAGTATTTTATCTTGGTCCGCTGACCAGTGGGCAGGCAGCCAGGCAGTACTGGAACTTGTCTCCACGCGGTTTCTCCCGCACTAGATAGTTGAGGTTAATCAGCCGCAGACAAGGTCGTGAGTGTTTATATGATATTAATGTATTACTATCTTCCACGTCCGGGTAACAACATGAGCTTGGCCTGTCAGATTTAAGAGAATTCAGTAAGGCCCTATGACCTACGTATTACATCACTAGATACGGAACTATTTTATTCTGGGGGAGACAGATACGCTTTCTGAACTTTTTTTTTATTCGCTGAATTTGAACTCAAGCGTAGTCCATAAATGTGCTACTACTTTTAATGCACTGGACTGATTTTTGCGTGTGGATGAGCTTTCCCTATTGCCAGTGTCCCTCGCCATCAAGTGAACCCATTCTGACTTCAGAGGTACTTGTAATTTACGTCCCCAAGGGGATGAGGAGTAGACAGTTTAGTCCAACTGACCGGTGTAAGATTTGAACCCGCTAACTCGGCATCAGCACACCGGATGTTTAAATAGAGCGTTCTTATCCATTCGGCCATGCTGATCCCCACTACCTGACAACGACCAGGTCGTCATTCACATAAACACACAAGCCACCGCGATACACGCAGGTGCCTGGCTTTACCGGAACTTACACAGGGAACAACGTACTCGAGGAACAACTTACTCGAGGAACAACTTACCCAAGGAATAACTTACTCGGGGAAACGGGGAAGTCGGGGTAGCTCAGTGGCCAGCACCCTTGCCTGCCGGCCTGGACGTCAAGCGTTTGAATCCCCTTCATGTGGGATGTTTGTCTTGTTTGTCCACAGACCTGGGCTTTAAGTAGATACCAGGAATCTCGTGGGAGGTAAAAGAGTTCGGTGTGGCATTTGTCACATCATGCAACGAATGCTGTTGTTTAGGGTGTATTTTTAATGACTGTGCAGTGTTTGAAAATATTGCCGGTCCAAGTTTTGTATTCACCCTCTGTAAAGTTCATGCAACAAAGTAGGTAAATACAAAACTTGGACCGGTAATATTTTCATACTTTCAGTATTTTCAATACACTACAGTCATTAAAAATACACCCTGTGTAAAAATGTACGGCTAGCATGAAATACCCAATACTCTCACGGCACGAAAACTGATCATTTTCGTGGAGCTCATTTTAGGCTGGATCGAACGAGAACCTTAAAACATCCGCTCCGGTGGGTTTTGAACAAATTACATCTGGCCTGGCATAAAGCCACTACGCCATCGAGGCACCCGGTAAACAAACATGCACAATAGCTAACTCTTTACGTCCAAAATAATTTAATGCTGTCTGGTAAACACATCTTCTAATCTGATCAACTGAAATAAAGTAATATTGACCCGAAAATGGGCACAACCTTTAACCCGATCCACCAGAAATAAAATAATATTGACCCGAAAGTAGGCAAAACTTCTAATCCGATACACCGGAGGGTGGGGGGATAAAATTGAGCCGCAGGTAGGCAAAATTTCTAACCCGATATACCAAACATAAACAAATATTGTAAGTTGGGATAACTCTAGTTAACGTTTGTTAAGAAAGTAATGGCAAACTACAGAACGTATAAATACCTACAAAATCAATGACATGCAACATTTTGTTTTAAAATATCCGAAAGAAAAAAATCATTGACCCTAAGCAGATAAGAAGACGCAGCTTATAACCCTTTATATAAACAAACTAATACTGACCCTAAGTAGGCATGATATCTAATCCGGTATATCTGAAACAAACAAATATTGATCCGTATGCAAGCACAATTTCAAATCCCATAAACGCCAAACAAACTAGTACTGATCCAAGGCGGGTAAGAAGGCATAATTTCAAATCCGTTATGTATGGCACTAACTATTCCGAATATTTGAAACGAACTAATTCGTTATATCTGAAACAAACTAATCCCTAATAATATCTGGAACAAATTAATCCTTAATATCTGAAACAAACTAATCCCTAATAATATATGAAACAAATTAGTCCCTATTATATGACTCAAACGAATTCGTTATATCTTAAACAAGCTAATCTCAAATATCTGACACAAACTAATAGTTATAATTGAAACAAACTAAGATTGACCCGTAAGTTGACAAACTTCCTAATATTAACCCTTAAGTAAGCACAACTTCTAATCCGTTGTTATATCCAAAACAAGCTAGCAGTCGGCCGCAAGTAGTCAAGTAGGCACAACTCCCACATTTCTTACATCCAAAGAAAACAAGACACCGAAGCTCACGAACAAGTACAACAGCGCTGGTTACAAACGCAATGTCCAACCCTGGTTTACATCCATCCCTTAAGTTCAGAGTTTGTGAAATGAGGTTACTATACACAGCCCGACACTACGGCTACTACCTGTGAAGTCGTCCCAGGATGAAATACACGGGGTTACACGAATAATTCACCCCGCCTGGGTTTTCATTGTGACCTGGAGGTCGCGGAGAAGGTTCAAGCAAGAAACTAAGGGGCGAGAGGGGCTCCCTTGAAAATCAGAGAGGGGTGTTGTAATCGAGCGGCTTCGATTGATCTTGTCTCAAAAAGGATATAAAGATCTGTCCAATTGGACATAAGAGGTTTAAGAGGCGAGATGATCGCCTTCATTGCACTGGGTTTTATCCCGTATGGCTCGGTCTCTTTCCGTAGGACGGCCTGGAGAAAGCGTCGCATAAAGCACGAACTCAGTAGCTCCAGCGACGACCGCTGGGGTCTCCGATATAACTGCACACGTGAACGTAACGACGTAGCCGAGAATCGAACACATGACCTTCGGAGCAAGAGGCAGGTGGGGTAACTACTTCACCACGGAGACAATTATTACTAGACATGCGTTAAGTTAGGTCATAGAGAAATTCACAGGTGTTGATTGGTGCTTATAGAAGGAGAAGAAGGATGGAGAGACTTGAGGACATACCAGACAACATAAACATGGAAGCTATCGTTTCATACCGGGATTCGCAGGTCCGCATGGCCGAATGGATAAGAACGCGTGTTCTTAAACATCCGGTGTGTTGATGCCGCGGTAAGGGGTTCAACCCCCTACACCGGACAATTGGACTAAAATGTTGACCTCTCGTCCTTGACTTGGGAAGGTAAATTACAAGTACCTATGAAGTCGGAGTGGATTGGCCTAAAGGCGATGGGCACCGTTACTAGGGACAACTAATCCACACTCAAAATTCAGTCCAGCTCTACTAGAAGTAGTTTGTATGGACTACGCTGGAGTTCAAAGCGAGCGAGCGCAGAAAAAGAAGAAAAAAACTTCAGACAAACCGACGGAAGACAGGGGAAAACTACCGTTTTACAACCCTAATACATTATGATTCCGACAGCTCACATTCCTCGTCCACGTAGAATAATCGCGACAAGAACACAGACATGATCCAAGACCGTGTGAGGGGTCGAACCCTCACCATCCACGCTTTAGTCAGCCAAGAACCCGTGTACACACCTTAATGCGAATTTGGTATATGGTGCTAGTCCCATGATTTTCTAGACCAAACGGCACTGGGTGGCTGATGTGGTCAGTGTCGGTCCGGCCGTCTTTGCTTCTCAAGGCATTTCCTGACGTCCACTTCAGGATGGGTCGAACTGAAGATCACGTCAATTTGTTTTTAAATCAGCGGATCGGACATATGACTATCAGGCCGGTGGGCGAACATCAAGCCACTAAGTTATCGGGAATCAACGATAGCTTTTCGCCATGCCACAAGATAATGATGTTAACGTGACGCTTTGTAGCCTTCTCATGTGGGCCAGTTCGCCTAGATACGCTTATGTGGTTAACGGTTCGGTTCTGGGCGTGAAGCAACAGGTTTGTCCGGTCTGTTAGTAGCACACGTCACCAAGTGAAGGTTAGAGGTCAGGGATGTAGGTCAAGAGGCCAAGGCAAATCTCAACTCTTGAAATATAATGTTTCAATTTGCACCAGGAAAAGCGAGTCCGTGCCAGTAGCAACACTTTCTACAAACTGGCACAGTTACTTCCCTTTCTGTTGAGAAAACACGCCCATGTTTGGTTTACATTGGTGGCCAAATTTCATTTTCATATCTGTCGCAAACAATACATTGGTGGCCAAATTTCATATTTGTGGCAAGAAATACATTGGTGGCCAAACAAATTTCATATTTGTGGCAAGAAATACATTGGTGATCAAATTTCATATCTGTCGGAAGAAATACATTGGTGACCAAATTTCATATTTGTGGCAAGAAATACATTGGTGGCCAAATTTCATATCTGTCGGAAGAAATACATGGTTGACCAAATTTCATATATGTGGCAAGAAATACATTGATGGCCAAATTTCATATCTGTCAGAAGAAATACATTGGTGACCAAATTTCATATATGTGGCAAGAAATACATTGGTGACCAAATTTCATATATGTGGCAAGAAATACATTGATGGCCAAATTTCATATATGTGGCAAGACAAAGATGTGGTGGAATAGTTCAGATAATGTTGCTGTTAATTTGCTGTTGTTGCTGTTGTCTATCTATACTATTAGTTGTAGAAGGAACTGAAATAATAATAATTATAAAAATAGTAGTAGTAGCAGCAGCAGCAGCAGTCCTGATCTGAGACGCAGACAGAAAAACATAATATGTTATGTCGAGTGGCGTAACTGCACATTGGGCATTCCCGTCAGTGCTCAGTCCTCTACAGCAGTCATCCCAAAGAATGTATCCTCATTGTCCCCTTTAGTAGCTGGTTATTGTATCTCCTCTCTTTCTTTCGAAGGTGGCATTGGTGTCGCTGACCTGGCTTCAGCCATGTCCATGCTTCTTCCCCTCTGAATTGGTGCATAATTTGCGGGCTGTCTGCACGTTCATTTCCTTTAGCCTCGGCATGTCCACGTGCGTACATCCAGGTGAGTATTTCCAACTCTTCGAAGTGATTTAAAGATTGAGTACGACCCACTACTAGCAACGCTGATCGTATTCCGATACGAACCTCAGGCCTTGTCCACGTCAGATTGGAAGCTCTAGACTCGAATTCGCTCTCGTTTGAGCTCGTCAGTAGTGCATATCTCTGACTGGACCCGGGATGGAACTCCGGATCACTGGTGTGTGAGGTGGGTGTGTAACCACTTGACCACGCGGCTCACGCTAGGCGCGACCAAATTATCACGCTAGAATATCACGTGACACATGGGTTCTACGTGGCCGCCGGGTTTAATTCCTCTGCGTTCAAACTTCCGGTGCACTGACGGCAGGGTACTGGGTTAGTTAAGACTGCAACGTTGACTTCTTGTTCAGAAATTTTTTTTGTTGCGTATCCCTTACGGGACGTTGCAGTCAACACCAGCATTTTCAGCTGCTGTTGATGTACTAGGCAAAGTGTTACGTTCAGTAGTTTGCCATTGCTTTCCGATCGACCGGCCCCTATACCTTTTTCGAAAAAAACCAGCACCACTGTGTTTCGAACCCGGGTATACGGGCTCACAAACCGCGTTCGCAAGCCCTTAGCTACACGTAAAGTTGTCTAGAAGATTAACCTGGGATTGGGGTTGATAGCAACGTCCTGAATAGGACAATCAACATTTGTTTAGAAATGACACATAGTTTGAGAAAGAACCGCTTGGGTGCATATGCGAGGCAGCCACTCTTCCATAACAAATCGTTATTCCGAGTCTTAGAACGGGACACAATCGATTACACAATCGCGTGTATACAAAATTTAAGATTGGCAAATCAGCCATGTGCATATGTGGATTGGCGCCGCAGACAGCAAATCACACTCCAAGACTGCCTAAAATACAACATCAACATATCTAGGCAAAACTTCTGGCCTAGAGAGACGACAGTTGAAGATAAACTATATTGACCACTGAGTGAACTAAACAAGATAGTGAAGTTATTAACACACACACACACACACACACACACACACACACACACACACACACACACACACACACACACACACACACACACACACACACACACACACACACACACACACACACACACACACACACACACACACACACACACACACACACACACACACACACACACACACACACACACACACACACACACACACACACACACACACACACACACGCACGCACACACACACACACACACACACACACACGCACACGCACACGCACACGCACACGCACACTCACACATATATATATATATATATATATATATATATATATATATATATATATATATATATATATATCAGGTTATGTGACGGATTCCATGCTCAGTCTTCATAAACTTAGATGGATATGACACCTTAGGAGGATGGATGATGGTAGAATAAAAAAGGATATCTTTTTTGGTAAATTACAGACGGGTAGGATATCTCAGGGTCGGCCTCTACTACGATACAAAGATGTGTGTAAGCGGGACATGATTGATACAGGCATTGATAATGCACATTGCGAGCAAGTCGCCGCTAACCGTATTGCATTGAGGGCAAATATCAGAAATGGAATAAAGACAAAGGAGAAAATTATTGAAGATAAGTCACACACCGAGCGTGTGAGATGGGAGATGGTGTATGATGGTGAAAATGACCATGTGTTCATATGCGTCTACTGTGGACGAACATTTACAGCGCTAATTGGCCTTAACAGTCACTTTCGCTACCGCTATGGGTTGTAGTTATTAAGCCTTTTTTTAAAGCACAATGTAACAAACTATCGCCTGTCAAGACGGCAAGGTGTCAAGAGGAGGACGGACGGACACACACACACACACGCACACACACGCACACATACACACACATACACACGCGCACACACACACACACACACACACACACACACACACACACGCACACTGTAAGTCCAGTAGTTTTCATTGTTGTCTGAACGAGAAGTTAACGTCCAAATTACAACGCTGCAGATATAGACAATCTATTTCAAGCCAACAACAGAAGAAGCAGCAGCAGCAGCAGCAGGAGGGAGAGAAGGAGGAGAAGGAGGAAGAAGAAGAAGAAGAAGAAGAAGAAGAAGAAGAAGAAGAAGAAGAAGAAGAAGAAGAAGAAGAAGAAGAAGAAGAAGCAGCAGCAGCAGCAGCAGCAGCAGCAGCAGCAGCAGAAGAAGAAGAAGAAGAAGAAGAAGAAGAAGAAGAAGAAGAAGAAGAAGAAGAAGAAGAAGAAGAAGAAGAAGAAGAAGAAGAAGAAGAAGAAGCCACTTTACCAGAGAATCACACCTTGAGCTCCTAAATAAATAAACTAGAATCAGCCATAGAAAATCACCTGCCAACGCCCACTCCCTTTCCTATAGAAACGACCGCTTAGTCACGCCAATCTCCACACACGTTCGGCCTCCTGCATTGCAAGCTGGCAACTCAAAGAGTAACCGCGGGAGGGACTATTGGTATACACAACCCGACAGTAGAAACCTGCAACCAGGGACAAGGGAAAATCGAAAAGGCCAGAGAACGGGAAAATATGCAGGCTTGTCTTTGATCTTTTGTCCTGATCTCCTGGCAGATTATAATCCTCCTAGCCTGGATTGTCACGCGGAAACTCAAGAAGAGTTGTCTGTCCTGATTTGATTCAGTGACAACGAAAGAAGATATTCTGGGATGGTAATGAATAGCTTTGTGGGACATCACCTTTCTGGCAACCTACATGACTCAGTTTACAGATTGTTGTCGTTTGTTTTGGGGAAAGATGTTTGTGGAAAGTATCTTTCATTAAACTTGACAAGCCTCAGTTAATAGATTATTGTCGTTTGCTGTGGGGAAAAGATGTTTGTGGAAAGTATCTTTCACTAAACATAACATGACTTAGGTTCATTAAACTTAACATGACTCAGTTTCATTAAACTTAACATGACTCTGATAATAGATTGTTGTCGTTTGATTGGGGAAAAGATGTTTGTGGAAAGTATCTTTCACTAACTTTCGCTGCGGAAGTCTGTTGTCCGTAAAGTCACCTTCATCTTCGTCCTGCGACATGCGGGAGTCGAGGGAAATGAACGAGCTGACAAACTGGCTGGCTCTGCACCCCCTGTAGATGGCCAGCCCATGGATCGTGCCGATGTTATTAACGTCCTTAAAGATTTGGCGAGAACAGAGGATTTTGACGTCAGTGATTCCACATCGCTGTCCAGGATGAAAGACCTGGGAGTAAGAATCGGTACAGCCAGACGCGAGAGGTACATCGGGAAAACAAAGCGCCTCATCAACCAACACAGAACTGGCACTATTAGCCACCGGACGCTGATGCATATGCTGGGGGGAGGATCTGAGCACCTATGGACATGTCCGGAGTGCAACGAAGATACCCCAACTGATAACTGATAACTGATCTTTCACTAAACATAACATGACTCAGTTTAATTAAACTTAACATGACTCAGATTATAGATTGTTGTCGTTTGTCTTGAGTGGAAAGATGTTTGTGGAAAGTATCTTTCACTAAACGTGTCGTTTGTTTTGAGGGAAAGATGTTTGCAGAAAGTATCTTTCATTAAACTTAACGTGACTCAGCTTCGTTAAATTTAACATTACTTAGTTTCATTAAACTTAACATGACTCAGCTAATAGATTGTTGTAGTTTTTTTTTTTTTTTTTGGGGGGGGGGGGGGGGGAAAGACGTTTGTGGAAAGAATCTTTAATTAAACTTAACATGACTCAGCATCGTTAAACTTAACATAACTCAGTTAATAGATTGTTGTCTTCTTTTTTTTTTTTTGGGGGGGGGGGGGGGAGGAAAGTGTTTGTGGAAAGTACCTTTCATTAAACTTAACATGACTCAGTTAATACATGTCGTTTGCTTTAGGGGAATATATTTGTGGAAATTATCTTCCATTAAACTTAACATGACTCAATTAATAGATTGTTGTCGTTTGTTTTGGGGGGAAAGAAGTTTGTGGAAAGTATCTTTAATTAAACTGACCACGAATCAGTTTCTTTAAACTTAATATGACTCAGTTAATAGATTGTAGTCGTGTGTTTTGAGGGGGGAGGGGGAGAGGGGGGGGGGTGTTTGTAGAAAGTGTCTTTCATTAAACTTAACATGACTCAGTTAATAGATTGTTGTCGTTTATTTTGAAAAAAAAAATTATTTTGGTAACAATGTGGAAACTATCTTTCACGAAACTGACATTACTCGGATAATATATTCATGTGTTATTATTTAATTTAATTTGCGTCTTTGTATGTTTGTTTGTTTGTTTGTTTGTTTGTTTACTGGGAACCTTGGGGGGGGGGGATGTTCGTAGAAACTGTGTCCCGTAGACTAGCGCCTCACCCCCCCCCCCCCCTTGTCCAATGGTGTCCCGTAGACTAGCAGAGGAAAGAAGGCGCCTCACCCCTCCTTGTCCAATGGTGTCCCGTAGACTAGCAGGGGAAAGAAGTCGCCTCACTTCTCCTTGTCCAATGGTGTCCCGTAGACTAGCAGGGGAAAGAAGGCGCCTCACCCCTCCTTGTCCAATGGTGTCCCGTAGACTAGCAGGGGAAAGAAGGCGCCTCACCCCTCCTTGTCCAATGGTGTCCCGTAGACCAGGGGAAAGAAGTCGCCTCACCCCTCCTTGTCTAATGGTGTCCCGTAGACTAGCAGGGGAAAGAAGTCGCATTACTCATCCTTTGATAGTTTACTTCCTAAAATATTCTCTGTTTTGAATTTAAGTTGGGTAGACTTTGAAGCCTAGGTCAATTTTTGTTTAAAATCCGCATAGATGGAGGTTCGAATACATGCCCGCCGAGCCAGTAGGCAAGCCTTCTAGCCACTGAGTGACCTCGCCAGCCTAGAAACCCGGGAGGCCAGCATATGAAGCTAATGTGTAGCAGCTTCATGACGAATTATTTCTACTAAACTTTTTTCTTTGTATTATGTCCTGGTTATAGATTTTAAATATCCCCGTTACTACCACTTAAAACGTCAATATAATCCTGAGAACTGTAATTAACCTTTAATCTAAGAGTCAATTACAATTCACTGGGAGTAATCCTGGACTCAACCGTCGGGTTATTTAAGAGTTCAGATTACTGGAGTCATAATACTGCACTCTACGAAGAGCCACGCAAGCACTAGGTCAAGTTTTTTTTCTGTTTAGGATTACTTCAATGTCTGCTCGTGTGTTCTCGCGATGTAACAGACATTACTGCTACACCCGAGGGTACCCGAAGAATGACGAAATAATAACTCAAAAATGTACACCCCGTGGTGTATGACAGGGGCGGGGAACGTTTGGCTCGCGGGCCGTATACGGCCCGTGAAATAATGTGGTCTGGTCCTGCCAAGGCAACTTGAGTTCTATAAACCTTATATCAGACATGACTAATTTTCCACAGGAGGCATGTATAAAATATGCATATCTGTGTAGGGAACAGCTTACTGCTATGAGTTCTTTTCATCTTTTTAAAACTTACTATCTCAAAAGTCGACTGCGCTCCAGACTGACCGACCGCAAACCTGGAAAAGGAGTTGTCAGTAACAACACCGTCAATAACAGCAAGCATTACACACGCCTCACCAAAAAGACAAAGAGAAGCAGCCCCGATTATCACATTAATGAAAATAAAAGTTCTCCACCCTGAGAATAAGTGCAACACCAAATAGGACCTCCAACTACCCCAACACAGTGTGAGACCACTGAATATGACCACAACGCTCATTTACATTGGAGGATATAAGAGGAACAACTAAATATGATTATAAATTACCTCTAAATAATGGGATGACTAAATATGACTGTAAAGTGCCTCTATATAGTGGTGTTTATAGTAAATATGACCATAAAGTACCTCTATATAATAGTGTATAGACTAAATATGACCTTACAGTACCTCCGTATAGTGGTTTATAGATTAAATATAGCCATAAAGCGTCTTGCCATAGTGGTGTATAGACTAAATATGACCTCACAGTAACTCTTTACATTGTTGTATAGGAGGACTAAACATATTGACCCTATATAGTGCTGTGAACTACTAAGTCTAAATGTGACCACAAAATACCCTTATACCTGATGGCCACAGAGGAACGTCTAAATAAGACCATCAACTCCTATCCCAGGGTGTTAACTGATTCAGTACCAAACACAAAAAGTAGGTTTGGACCAGAAATGGTGCACAATCAAATGATCGAGTATTATAATGGGAATTTCCGTTCACCGAGCATTGAAACTGTGGAAGATACGTGAACAAAACAAATAGCCGCATGACCATAGTTTAGCGATATATCGTCCTTCTGTTCAAATACTGGTGATCGAGTGAAATGGCGAGTCATGACCGCCCACGCTTTCCGGCATGGAACATGATTGATTGATTGATTGATGTTCAAATAAGGTGTCACATTTGATGATATATTATCCGGTTACGCTGGCTCTGTGGCGAATGAGTTACGAATGCAATTTGCAACCCCGCATGTCGCGTTCGAAACACAGCTGCGGGTGATTTGATAACAGACCGTCTTGCATTGGTTTCCATACAATGGTATGAGTGACGTTCGCTCAGAAAGCAATGGCAAACTACTGAACATAAACTTGCCCAGGAATCACAAACTGCAATAAAAAAATTGCTGTAGTTGACTGCTACGTCCTGTAAAGGATATGCAACAAACGTGTATCCCTTGACACACAATCAATTAAAGATGCTATTAAACAATACAACACGTAAATCTACATCCCAGTGTAGAGAAGACACAAAACAACATATGAACAAAATCTCCATACTCACGTTGAGATATGAACTCCTGGGCGTAGACGCAGACTCAACAACTCCAGTTCCAACAACTGAGAATGTACTCACAACCAAAGACGCGCTGAGATATCGTGATTATCTGCCGCTGGCTAGAAAATTGCTCTGAATGAGGTCAGGTGGGACCCACCGATCGCGTTCTTCCGTCCTCGCGCAGGAACCTGCCACACAGGAACAGCGCGCGCATCGAGGGGAAACCCCCCTCAACAAAACTGGGCACTCATACAGGCCTTGTGCCCACTTCACGTTTGGTTGTGGAGATTTCTACAGGTTATTCATACTTTCGCTCGTGCCACTTTTGACTTGTTGACATTTTTCCCCCTTCATCCACAACCGACCCACTTGAAAACAAATGCAGGTCACATTCTAAAGAAACCCGTACAATGGGAATTAATATGTCTGCGTTGAGAAAATGGAGAGTAAAATCCTCCACGGTAGTCAGTCATTTCGTGTAGCAGGCCCTCCTGGCGGGATCAGTGGTAGTTTGTAACGTCTTAGGCCTGTTTTAGTTAAAATCTTGAAGACCCTAGAGTTGCATCAATCAATGAATACATTTTAATACTCTTCCCCACTCACTCTTCCCTCCAACTTCATTCTCTCTGCATGGGGGGACATTTGTTATCTCTTCTATGATCTGTTTTGTTTGGCCATCATCTGCCGCGTCCAACTTTCTCTCCCTCTTTGTTTTCATGTTCTATCCGGGTTTTCTTTCTTTGATACGCATCTTGTGTTCTTGTATCTGATGTCACTTGTGCTCAAACTGGTGTGGAGTTTGTTAGTGCAGGTCTGTGACTGTACGGCTCTTCTGTCTGGACGCGTAGGCTCACGGGGCGTTTCTTTTCAAGTGCTCAATTTCGTGTATAAATGCATTTAACTACGTTGTGACACCCTGATCTCTCTCTCTCTCTCTCTCTCTCTCTCTCTCTCTCTCTCTCTCTCTCTCTCTCTCTCTTACATTCTCTCATTCTCTCTCCTCTATCTCCCATCAGCTAATAGTAAACAATATAAAATGACACAAAGTAGTGCAGCATTACATAACAGAATTACGACACATACAGGACGTTGCGGCGATTAGCCTTCACCAGCAAACAAACACATTCACAAAACACAACATATAGTCACGGAGAAGATCTCCTGTGACTACATTAAGACGTGACGACAGGACGAGGAGACAAAAAGATGAACAAAATGAAAGCATTGAAGAGAAAATGTAAATTGGAAAAAAATTGCCTGCTTGTGTTCGTTGGCTGTGAACTCCAGCGTGAAGTCCTGTATGTCGGATGAACACATCCTGTTGTCCAACATCAGTGTGATGTCACGCCGGACGTGACACTGTTGTAGTTCTCTCTATCTATCTTGCTGTCTAATGTAGCTGAGGTGGTTGTGCCGTTGCCTGACCAGGCAGGTGTGCAGGTTCAATACCCAGCAGAGGCAGGACAATTGTTACCTACCAGAACGCGGCTAGGGTCGACCCAGCTTCATAGAAAAAAACTGGTTACAATTTTGAGAATTTCCTGAGAATTGTCTGTGGACAGTAACTGGCCACCACACCTCATATGTCATGGCCTAGAATATGTGAAGGCCTAACACTTAAGACCCCAACAGCAGTATGGGGTCTTAAGTAACAGCAGTATGGGGTCTAAAGTAACAACAAGATGGAGTCTGAAGTAACAGCAGTATGGGGTCTAAAATAACAGCAGGATGGAGTCTAAAGTAACAGCAGGATGGAGTCTAAAGTAGCAGCAGGATGGAGTCTAAAGTAACAGCATTATGGGGTCTAAAGTAACAGCAGTCTAAAGATAAACTCATATCACTGTCCGCTATAGGAAGACCTATACTCACCGCTTATATATGTGTGTTTGCTAAAACTCACATCTTTCCGATTCTGCAATGTGTGAGTTCCAGAGACATCTCATAAATATATTTGTGTAGACGTCAATGGTATGGAGCCGCGGTGGATCAGTGACTAGAACACTTGCCTGCTGACCGGTTTGTCATGTTTTCGAACCCCTTTTGAAAAGGTTTATTAAAATATACCCAGGCTCTCAGATTCACCCAACCAAGAGTGGGTTAAATTAGCTGCGTATCCTTGACAAGACGTCGCAATTAACCCCAGCAGTTATTGGCAGTATGTGATTTCCTCGACAATTTTACGTTCAGTAGTTTGCCTTTGCTGTCTGAATAGCCAATGCTCATACATTTGTGTAAATCAAGCGCAAGGCGACATGGTTCCACATAGCCCGCGGCGGACTTCGAAGCCGGTATATCGGGGTTGTGAAACTGCGTTCACTATCCCTGGGGACAGAGTCTTGGCCCTAGACTGGGCACAAGAGACATGCCTGGGGAGACCAGGTGGCCGATATGATGCATGTAATGTATAGGGCTAGCTCCATATGCCTAAAGTACAGGTTGGCGGGAAATGAGGCCCTAGACCTTGTTATATATACACAGACAGACAGACAGACAGACAGACAGACAGACAGACAGACAGGCAGGCAGACAGACAGGCAGGCAGACAGACAGACAGACAGACAGACAGACAGACAGACAGACAGACAGACAGACAGACAGACAGGCAGGCAGACAGACAGACAGACAGACAGGCAGGCAGGCAGACAGACAGACAGACAGACAGACAGACAGACAGACAGACAGGCAGGCAGGCAGACAGACAGGCAGGCAGGCAGACAGACAGACAGACAGACAGACAGACAGACAGACAGGCAGACAGACAGGCAGGCAGGCAGACAGACAGACAGACAGGCAGGCAGGCAGGCAGGCAGACAGACAGACAGACAGACAGGCAGGCAGGCAGGCAGACAGACAGACAGACAGACAGACAGACAGACAGACAGACAGACAGACAGACAGGCAGGCAGACAGACAGACAGACAGACAGACAGGCAGGCAGACAGACAGACAGACAGACAGACAGACAGACAGACAGACAGACAGACAGACAGACAGACAGACAGGCAGGCAGACAGACAGACAGACAGGCAGGCAGACACACAGACAGACAGACAGACAGACAGACAGACAGACAGACAGACAGACACACAGACAGACAGACAGACAGACAGACAGACAGACAGACAGGCAGACAGACAGACACAGACAGACAGACAGACAGACAGACAGACAGACACTGACTGATAGACAGACAGATTAGATGAATAGACAGGCAGACACAACACAGACATACAGACAGACAGACACTGACTGATAGACGGACAGATAAGACAGACAGACAGACAGACAGGACAGACAGACAGACAGACAGATTAGATGGATAGACAGGCAGACACAGACAGACAGACACTGACTGATAGACGGGCAGATCAGACAGACAGACAGACAGACACTGACTGATAGACAGGCAGACACAGACAGACAGACACTGACTGATAGACGGACAGATAAGACAGACAGACAGATAAGACAGACAGACAGACAGACAGACAGACAAATAGAAATGCAGACAGACAGACAGAGATAGACACACAATAAATGCAAGCACACATCTAAACGCATATATCAAACAATGAATGGCAGACACCTACACAAAGATACATACCTACTTACATACTCACTCAGCAGATATATTTATATAAACAGAACTAAACGCGTCAAAACACAATGAATGACAGAGAACTAAACACAAACAGACATATAGCTATTGACTTACCCGAATCATCATGTCCATGAATGGCGAGGGACACTGGTAATAGGGAAAGCTAATCCACACGCAAAAGTCAGCCCAGTACACTAGAAGTAGTAGCACGAGTATGAACTACGCTTGAGCGAACCCCAAAAATGTCTCGTGAATAAATTATAAACAAAATGGCGGAATGCAGACGACGCCAACTCTTTAATCTGGTTGCCTAGCACCAAGTTTCTATAAGTCATAGATATCGCGAGATCCAGCAAATGAAAACATGTCCGACGTGAACTGTCATGGCTGCCAGCATAAAACCATCATTTTAGTTCGTTGAGTTAATGTTACTGATAATGTCTATAATCCTCTTAGCTGAATGTCGAGGGACGCAACGGCAAGCTGCTGCTAATCTAGTAAATTAAAAACAGCCAACAATGTTGGGGTTGACTTAGACGTCATGTTAAGGACATACTAACTTTTCCCAAATGTCTAAAACGGTATAATTATCTCGGAACAGTCGTAACATCTGATGGGAGATGTCTTGGAGAGATTAGAACAAGAATCGCCATGGCTACGGTAGCCTTTTGCAAGATGAAAAACATACCGACCAATAAAAAGATATCAATTGCTACGAGAAAAAGAGTGTTGAGGCCGTACATAGGGCCTTTACTTTTGTATAGATGTGAAGCGCGGACAATGAGCAGTCAAGCTGAAAAACATCTGACGGCTGTGGAAATGTGGTTTCGGAGAAGAATGCAAAGAATACCATGGGCAGACAGAAAAACCAACGACCAAGTCCTACAAGAAACAAATCAAAATCATAAATTGATTAGAGAAATTAGATGTAGACAGTCAAAATTATTTGGACATGTTATGAGATTATATAAATCGGAGAACTTGATGACAACTGGCAAGATCTAGGGGAAGAGAACAAGAGGAAGACAGAGAAGTAAATACATGGATGGCGTGATCACATGGCATGGTCGAGACTAGGACAAGGAGCTGATCCACGATTCAGGTGATCGAGTGAAATGGCGAATCATGACCGCCCACGCTTACCGACATGGCACATGATGAATGGATGGAAGGTCCGTTACTTGCTTATTACACAAACACATTATCTGCATATTCTTTACAGGACTTCGCAATCAACCCTTACATTTTGGGGCTGTTTGTAATTTACTAGGCATGTTTACATTCTGTAGTTTGCCATTTCTTTCTGAACGACCAACGCTCATACCATAGTTAAAAATTAACACAAAGCGGTATACTTACATACTGCCGGCAGCTGATATCTAACGCTGTAAACGGGATTGCGATTCATGTTCGCTACCCCTTCGCCACAGACGCCGGCATAGAAACACGATACCTAAGTAACTGTACCATTAGACGCGATACCCACGTATAAAACTATACCATTAGATACGATACCCACGTATAAAACTATACCATTAAGTACTATACCCAAGTGTAAAACTACCATTAGGCGCGATACTCAAGTATAAAACTATACCATTACACGCGATACTCGCGTATAAAACTGCACTCTTAGGTACGATACCCAAGTATAAAACTATACCATTAGGCACAACACCGACCTATAAAACTATAAAATTAGGCACGATACCTCCTACGTATAAAACTATGCCATTAGGGTCGATACCCACGTACAAAACTATACATTTAGGCACAATACCCACTTATAAAACTATATCATTAGATGTGATACCCACCTATAAAATTATACCATTAGGTACGATACCCACGTATAAAAATATACCATTAAGCACGACACTCATGTATAAATCTATACCATTATGCATAATATCCACTAATAAAAGTAAACTATTATACATGATATCCCGTATAAAATTATACCATTATGCATAATATCCACTAATAAAAGTAAACTATTATACATGATATCCCGTATAAAACTATACCATTAAACATGATACCCGTGTATAAAACTATGCCTTTAAGCATAATACCCACGTATGCTACTAATTACGCTGCACGTATGTATTACAAAGCTTCCAGAAGAAATCGTGTACTTATACAACCCCGGCACTACAGAAATAACTAGCAACCACACACTTCCTCACGCACAGAGAGAGAGACTGACCACCTCTGTCTGTTACCCTGAGTGTGTTGACTTCGTTTCTCCACAAGATTATCACAATGCAACCACAGCAGCGCAGTTCTGAGGCACAGTACACAAACAGATGCAATGTAGGGGAGTAAAAACCACCACGTGGAATGAAATCCGTAACCGAATGTAAGAAAGAGAGCGAGCAATATTGAAACCAACCGAGGTACTTCCAGGTGACAGCAGTCCGGCTGATAAAGCTACCACACAATCTGGTAAACATAAACAAGGGCAGATAACTGATGTAGAAACCGGCTGCCGGGTATAAATAACTTGAGCACTAGAATCCGAATCACGAGTCTGTGAGATGTTGCACTGTAAGCTCGGGTAATGTAGGAAGTGTACACGAGGAAGGTTTAATCGCTAGACTGTGGAGGGAGTTACACAAACATTGCCTATTGCACGTGTGTCCGTGACAACAATTTGCTCAGTTAACAAAATCTGACTATGTCGTTCTAAATGATAGCCCTTCCATTAATTTGATTGGTCGGCGTTAGTGTGACTGACCAATCGTTTATATGTAAACGTTGTGACACTTCGCTTGGGTCAAGGCAGGGGAGGCCCCAGGGAGATCAGGAGACCTCGGGGAGGCGGGAGATGTATAGAGATAGAGGTTTCCAGCCGTCTTTATTTGTGGTATCCTGCTGGGTCGGCAACGATCCCCTCTCCTTGTTTGTTTCACTCCAGGATCCCTGGGGAGTCCACTTAGCAAGTTCCCGGGGTATTCGACGCCGCTGGAGCAGCGGGGTCGTAATCAGGGGTCAATCTTGGCCGTGCTTGAGCTGGCCTGATTGAGACACTGACACCAACACTATCAGCATGAGCCTTATCGCCAGGACGATAAAAGCAATCAGGCGTATCAGTTAGTTGATTAATGAGGCGCCTGGTTGAGGGGTACGCTTTTCGCCTAAGGCTTAGAAGGACCCGATTCGATTCCTGCATAGCTGGGAATTGTACCAAGAGCCATTGGTATCTAATGATATCGCACGGCTCCTTGATCTGTGAGGTAGTGAGATGTGATGCCTAGCCTTCTGGGATAAGGGCGAAGAAAGGCGAGCCCATGTGCAAGTTTGGTACGTTAATAACCCCACGGCAGTTGGACATCGCGATGAGTAGGCCGTAAAACCGCTATCTTGGACAATAAACAAGCAACTAGAAAGTCGAATAGAAGCGCTGGAGATATGGATATACAGAGGAATATGTCGTAATTTATGGGGGTTGGGCGGGGTAATCAAATACAGAGGTTCTAGAAAATCTAAGAATGAAAAGAGGGTTGATGAAAGAAATAAAAAAAAAAGAGTAAAGTTAAATATTTCGGCCATGTTAACAATCTTATAAAAACCATACTGGAGGGCAAGGTTCATGGCAAGCGAGCAAGAGGTAAACAACGATATATGAGGGCAGATAACATCAAGAGATGGACGAACATCAATCTGACAGAATGTACAGTCAGGGCAAAAGACAGTGTTGGAGATCTATTGCAGCCAACCTTTATTGTGGAGACGCCATCTGACTGATTGACTGAAAACCGCCGTTCTTGCAACATTGTTAGAGAATGAAAATTTACATATGGTGAAACAACAGAGAAGAAATTACCTGGATGACCTGATCACGTGGCATGGTCGAGAAAAGAAAACTGAGCTGATCCATGACTCTGGTGATCGAGTGAAATGGCGAATCATGACCGCCCACGCTTACCGGCATGGCACATGATGATTGGATGGACACAGAGGCCGTTATCTGGGATTGAATCTGTCCAGAGCATAGGTTCTCAACCCTTGGGAAATTACCCCCCCCCCCCCCTCTCACTTAAGGGGGGAATTTTAGGATTTCTACAAGAGGTGGGGGGGGGGGAGGGGTTAAAATTATTTCATGATCGCGTCAATACAAGAACCGATTACTTGATATTGTCAAAACAATGTTTTCCCGTAGTGAATTTGAATAACGAAGACACAAACCATATATAGTACGATTTATTGCGTGAGACATTTCGCTGCATCTCGTCAGGTACTTACTGAAAATGTCACACAACATAGAGTAAAATAATTAGAATCATCGTTCAAGCTGAAATATACACATGTTCACACAGTAATATCAGTTTTTTACCATAGTAATGTTAAATTGACTATCATGTCTTTTTGTCTGCACACAATTGGCTTGTGCAGGTGGATCATTATCGCTTCTGCAAACTTTAACAAACGACTATTTTGTGTATGAAATAACACGCGAAAAGCGCTGTCTCTATCAATGACATGTCCAGTTTCCAAGACATGATGTGCAATGGACGACGCCGGAAGTTTATAATTGTGGTGTGTCACACTTCCCATGATCCCATCGCTTGTGTGTAGTTTCTTGTCAACCCAGTTTGGTATGTGTTCAAAGTGATATTGTTTTTTTTCCTTCATACATAACGTTCTCGCCCTTCTGAAATTCGTTGTATAACGTAAGTAGAGCCGCAAATCACGTGTTATGGAGACGTCTAGTCTTGTTCTATTATGTGTTATTCAATTTAGCTTCCATGTTTATGCATACTGTGTAGGGGCGGAAAGGGGGGGGGGTTATAGGGAGGAAATACGAAAAGGGGGGGGGGGGGGGCGGTGACATTCTGAACATATGGTGAAGGGGTGGGTGCATGGGTCAAAACAGGTTGAGAACCACTGGTCTAGAGGAAGTAAACCTGACACAAATGCATGCCGGTGTTAGACCCACTGACCTCTGACCTCTGAGGTGCATGACCGGGCGGGACGGACTCCTCCCCAAAGAGAAAAGAAGGGGGAGGCAGAGCTAGCTTACCAGGTGTAAGTTATCACACAGTGGAGCACACTTGAAGCTTTATTTATTTTTTTTTTTATTCTGTTGGCGTTCGCTAGCTTTGAACTCAAGCGTAGTCCATACGTGTGGATTAGCTTTCCCTATTACCAGTGTCCCTAGTCATCTTCACTCCGACTTATGAAGTACTTGTAATTTACGTCCCCAAGTCAAGGACGAGAAGTCAATATTATAGTCCAACAGGCAAGAGTAGGGGTTGAACCTGCAACCTCGATATCAGCACACCGGAAGTTTAAGAGCAAGCACTGACATCAATTCTGCCATGCTGTTCTCTACTTGCGGCTTTTGAAATGTCGGTCTTCAGAAGACGGGAGTGAGTTTCTTGTCTGGACATAAAACACAAAGACAAGTCTAGAACAGCTAAAATAATGTTCATATTTAAAACTACACGCCAGCCAAAGATCATAATCAACATTGGTGCCGCAGAGGACCTGACCCACACTTAGGACTCCCAGGAAAGGTCATTCAGATACATGAACAGGCTGCTACTGGTATCATTGGTATTGGGGCTCTTTGCTGGCTGTTGAAGATGAGGACGGGGAACGTATAGGAATGTACCAAATGCTATTATGGTTCCGTCGCCCTGCTACTGAGTGAGTGCGTGGGCGACACTGTGAGCTGTGAAATTCGCGGGGAATGCTCTTACATTTTACAGGACGGCTTGGCACGAGTTGGTAGAACCTACGCTTCAATGGGAGATAAAGGACAGCACCAGATGGAGAAGAATACGTGAAGGCCAAACACGTCACGCCCCGATGGCTGTATAGGACAACCTTTACCTTGACCGACTGACAGGAGGGTCGAGACAGACATTGCCGGAGACCTATTACTGCTAACTGCGGAAGTGCTAACGAAGATGATAGTGCACTACGGTGGCAAAGTCATGAGCATGGTCGGAGGCGGGTTCGACGACTGAGCTCGTCGATTGTCCAAGTGAGGGAAAGATGGTCACTTGTTTCTCCCTCTATCAGGCCTACGAAATTTGATGGCGCTATCATATCACAGACAGAGCAGGAAACTATTTCGAGACAAACATATTTGTAATTGTTACCGCAAACCTTCAGTGTGGTGACTGCACATTGTGACGATCACAATGTGGACATTTCTTGAATATATTCATTCTTAGTTCTCCTTGAAACATCATCGTCATCATCATTATCACCGATAGTCTCCAAGCGTTAATGTCTCTATAAATATCTTACTCTCCTTCATATAGCTACTCAGTCCCGTTGTGTGCTCTACTCAATGACATTGTGTGCTCTATTCAGTCCCGTTGTGTGCTCTACTCAATGACATTGTGTGCTCTATTCAGTCCCGTTGTGTGCTCTACTCAATGACATTGTGTGCTCTATTCAGTCCCGTTGTGTGCCCTACTCAGTTACATTGTGTGCTCTGCTCAGTTATATTGTGTGCTCTACTCAGTTACATTGTGTGCTCTACTCAGTTACATTGTGTGCTCTACTCAGTTACATTGTGTGCTCTACTCAGTTACATTGTGTGCTCTACTCAGTTACATTGTGTGCTCTGCTCAGTTATATTGTGTGCTCTACTCAGTTACATTGTGTGCTCTACTCAGTCCCATTGTGTGCTCTACTCAGTCCCATTGTGTGCTCTACTCAGATACATTGTGTGCTCTACTCAGTCCCGTTGTGTGCTCTACTCAGTCCCATTGTGTGCTCTACTGAGATACATTGTGTGCTCTATTAAGTCCCATTGTGTGCTCTACTCAGTCCCATTGTGTGCTCTACTCAGTTACATTGTGTGCTCTACTCAGTCCCGTTGTGTGCTCTACTCAGTCCCATTGTGTGCTCTACTCAGATACATTGTGTGCTCTACTCATTTACATCGTGTGCTCTACTCAGTTACATTGTGTGCTCTTCTCAGTTATATTGTGAGCTTTTCTCAGTTACATTGTGTGTTCTACAGTCGGGTCGTGTTCTCTACTCAGTTACATTAAGTGCTATACTCAATCACATTATGTGCTCTACGCATTTACCCTACCCAATCTTGCAACTGCCATCTCTCCATAATTCAAGCCTAACGGACACAATCTTCAGCCGTTCGATGTTAACATGAACGACACAACACTACAGCACTTCCACAGAGTGATTAGTGTTTCCGTGTCAAGCTGCTCTCTCGATTAATGTTTCAGGCGAAGACGGCCACAATCAAACTGTGTCTAAAGGCCTCAATGTTTACGGTCATGTCACTTTCTGACGTTTCTCCCCTTCACATTCAAGCGTCACCTGTCTGACAACCTGCTCAACAGTCCACTAATAAGCACAAATCCAGGACCATAGAGAAAGGGCCCAATTTCCATCTCCCACAGGCTGTTAGGTCCGAACTATTGTTTGGTTATGTCAACATTTGGGCATGCATGTGGAGCGTTCTGGTCAGTTATTCTTGAGACTAATCACCGGGACACTTGGATGAATGTCGACAAATGACAGCGATTCAGCCCACATAGAACAGAAAACCCTAGGAAAAGTAACGGACAAGTACAGCGTGGCAGGCGAGTTAGCAGGTCTTTGGGCGCGGACTCCTGACAATGGGCATTAGTAAATTAACGGCTTTGTGTCCAGGACTGGACAGACGACTGCTAGCCGCCGGCGGAGGCCAGGGAATGATCGAAGTGGACATCTCGACATGTAGTCATTATGTAACACAATGAACAACGTCGGCTTAATGAGTTCCCGTCAGACAAGAAGCACGTGGTTGTGGCCGAGTCTAGCCGTTAAAGTCAACAGAGTGGCCAGATCGTGTTTTCTGGAGTACATTGTATCCTCAGTGACCTGTCATAACATCGCTGGTGCAGAGGTATCAGGCTCAACCTATACACGTTTTTTTTTTTTCGCACATCGTTTACGGGACATTGCAGTCAACATCAGAATTTTTCAGCTGCTGTTGATGTCTTGGCAAGTTATACGTTCAGTAGTTTGCCATTTCTTTCTGAACGACCGGCTCACATACCCTCCGTAAGTAACCAGCGCGACCTGATCTGCTGCTGAATCTCGAGCAGCTGTGTTTCGTACGAGAGTATACGAGATTACGACCAACGTCCTAACACCTTGGTCAGGGAGACGGCATGCTGACTTTTCGTTCTTGACTTGGTGTCGTAAATTACAGGTACCCCTGAAGTCAGAGTGGTTTCACGTGATCGCGAGGGACATTGGTAACAGGGAGAGCTAATCCGCACGCAAAAAAAAATAAAAATCAGTCAGTGCACTAAGAGTAGTATCGCGTGTATGGACAACGCTTGAGTGTATAGAGAGAACGAAACATATAACTTGATTATGTGTTTACGTTATCTCCTAGAATTTATTATCTTTTCGACCAGTGACTTTTTTATGTAGTGTCTGTATTCTCTTCGCAGGTGATGTTTCTCTTCACGTTTTATCTAACTTTCTCTGCAGCCGCCGTGATTTTATGGTTAGTGTGCTCGCCTGGCAAAACAATCCTCTATATTCAAATCCAAGATTATGTTTTTATGGTCAGTACGGTCCTGGAGTTGATGAAGCCGCATAGAATGAGTACCTGGCAATTCTCAGATATTCCTGCCAACTGTCTGGATATTTACAACAATGTGTTCCCGTAGTGAATGTAAACACAGAAGCCACAAACAAAATATTGCACGATTTATTGCCTGACATATTTCGCTGCATCTCGTCGGGTGCATACTGCAGAGTTATAATCGTATGAAGTGGGGGAAAATAACAAAGAATAATACTTTGGCTCAAATACTAAATAAATACTCACTGATATTGTTAGAATGTGGAACATGTTTGTATATTGTCTGATATGGAGAGGGATCGCGGAAGAACACTGATCACTGCACCTCATTTTACTGTTACACCGAATATGTTAAGACGGAACAGTTCAACGGCAATATCTTTTTTTTAAAAATATTTTGGCCCTTCAAAGGCCTGACAAAAATATTTATTACATTATTAGCAAATTATATATTTGTGTCGTGTGTTTGTTATATACAACAATAAGACAGAGACAAACAGCTTTCCTCGGTCATGTGATGAGAAGAGAGGCATTGGAGAACATCGTAACAACTGGAAAGATCGAGGGGAAGAGAGGCAGAGGTAGACCAAGAGAAGTGATGCTGGATGGATTGAGACGGTGGCATGGAGGAATATCAGCAGCAGAGTTGATCCAGAAAACCAAAGACCGAGATCTGTGGAGAGCCATGAACGCCTACGCCAGCCGGCACGGCACTTGATGATGATGATGATGTCGTGTGTTTTATATGTGTGTTCATATGTTTTGTCTTGTGTGTGTGTATATATTGTGTCTTGTGTGTTTATATGTTATGATTTGTGTGTTTATATGTTGTGTCTTGTGTGTTTATATGTTGTGCCTTGTGTGTTTATATCTTGTGTATTGTGGGCTTATAAGTTGTGTCTGGTGTGTTTATATGTTGTCTTGTGTGTTTGTTTATATGTGACGAAACGACTAGATTCAGTCTGTCCTCTGCATTATTTCCCTTTGGTCGGAATACGACGGGTTGGTCTCCCTTGAAATTGTGACTATAACTAGGGAAATCTCCAGTTAAAGTAGTCCATGACGTCACATTTCGGGTGATTTCTGGAAGATGCTAGAACAGGAGTGGCCATCCTTTTCAGCAGGCGGGCCAAATTTCGGAAATGATATTTCCTGCCGGGCCACGAACCTAATTATGTTTTTTTAATTGTTGTTATTAATTAAAGTAAATAAGCAAGCGTGCTACAACTTCGACCACATAGTCGCTTCCCGGTAGGTGAGATCGTGCTCAAACGCTTGCCTGGTTTAATGTAAACCCAAAAAATATATCTTGTTAATTAATTTACCTTTCCCTTGTAGATGAGTATTATTATTATTAACGTCATTTAGGTGGCTAGTTATATCGACCAGAAATGCAAAGTCGCAAACCCACTCTTTGTCTTCAAACTCTGGGATACTTTTCGACTTGCTTGCAAAGAATGATTGTATTTCGAGTTGCAAATCAAACAATCTTTTCAACAATTTGGCACGGGTCAGCCATCTTACTTCTGCATAAAATGTAACGTCATGATAATCTGAGTCCAAAGAATAGAAATTCTTGGAACTGACGGTGACTCAACCCGTTCGACTTCATGAAGATCACTATTTTGACGACTACTTTCACGACTGGTCCATTTTGAGGGGCTTCGAAAATAAATTCTCCTGATGATTAATGCAATGAAAATTTAGCATTGAAGTGTTACCTACTTTGGAGGCCTAATTTTCAATCAATTTTACTAAATCTTCGGGTTTCCCAACCATTGCTGGGGCACCATCCGTTGTTAAGCCCGATAAGTTGTTAAGTTGTAACAAAAAGCAATTCAATGTCGATGTAACTACTTCTAACAAATCTCGTAACTTAGTAGTGTCCTTAGGTGGATACTCTCATCTCATCTCATCATGTTCCTCTTGTACCTTGCGGTGTCGAGGTGAAGTATAAACTTCGTGAGAGTGCCCGATTATGGGCTTCATATATCGATATTCCCATGGACTCTGCTATTCCCTCCGTCCAACGTTTACGTGGTCGGCCTCTTCCTCTGTTTCCATCTGGTCTGTACATCATTGCTTGCTGTGGTATGATGTTGACTGGTAACCTACTTGCATGGCCAAACCATTTGACTTGCTGCCTTCTAATAAAATCTAGTGCTGCTTTAACCCCCACTTTAGTCCTGATTTCTTCATTTCTGATCTTATCTCTTCTTGATAAGTTAAGTATTCTTCTCAGGAACCTCATTTCTGTTGTTGTGATTTTTCTTTTCTCTTTTTCTGTCATTGTCCAGGTTTAGCATTGGTAGCATAGAGTTGGTAGGAAGATTGTGTTGTAAAGTGCTTTCTTAGTAGTTACTGATACATGTTTGTTCTTTAGTATTGGTGCCATTTGTCCAATGAGTTGATTTGCCTTATTGCACCTATTTTCGATCTCGTCTTCTGATCTGCCATTTGATGATATTATACTTCCCAGGTACTTGAAACTCTTCACTTGTTTCAAGGGATGTTCGTTTAGGTGAATTGTTGTTGTTTGTTCTTCTTTAGTTATAGTCATTACCTCTGTTTTGCTTGTGCTAATTTTCATGTTATGTTCCCTACACATTTCATTTAGACTATTCATGTGGTCTTGTAATTCAGCTTCTGATTTTGCTATTAGTGCTTGGTCGTCCGCAAACAGGAGTTCTCTAATGGTTAGATTTGCAGATGGTTCTTCTTCTGTGTTCTCGTCATGTGGTATTCTTGCTATCTCTGCTTGGCTGGTTTCTTTACATATGTTGTCTATATATGTTATGAACAAGAGAGGGGACAGGACACAACCTTGTCGTACTCCAGATCTTATGGTGAAGGGTTCTGGTGGTCCTCCAGTTGCTCTCACTATGCATTCACTGTTGTTGTATAAACTTCTACATAGGTTTGTTAGATTTGTACTCACTCCATATTGTTTAAGGATTTGCCACAACTTGTTTCTATCTACTCTATCGAATGCCTTTTCTTGGTCGACAAAGGCTAAGTAGAGTGTTTCATTGAATTCGATTGATTTTTCTATAAGTTGTCTAAGAGCAAAAATGGCATCTGTGCATCCTTTGTTTTTCCTAAATCCAAGTTGTGTTTCGTTTAGCTGGGGTTCTAAAGTAGTTAGTAATCTTTTTTCAAGAATTTTGCAAAATATTTTCCCAGTATGACTCAACAGTGAAATGCCTCTGTATTGTGTGCAGTCTCTTTTGCTGCCTTTGTTTTTCCAAATTGGGATAATTATGGCATTTCCCCAATCTCGTGGTGTCTGTTGTTCTACCCAAACATGATTGAATAGTCTATGTAGTCAAGCTGTTCCTACTTCTCTTGCTGCTTTAATTAGTTCATTTGGTATTTCATCCTGTCCTGGTGATTTGTTCAATGGGGCTAATCTGATGGCTTCTATAATTTCTGCTTTTAGTATGTCTGGTTCTAGTTCTTCGGTGACATCTGTATAGGTCTCTTGAATTCCTGTGACATCTGATGGAATGTTGAGAAGTTGTTCGAAATACTGCTTCCATCTTATTAGGATTTGTTTTTGTTCACTTATTGGTTCTCCATTTTCGCTGTTAATTATTTCAGTTGGATCAAAAGGTTCTCCTCTGGCTCGCATTGCACCTATCTTTTTGTAGAAGTTTCTAGTTGCCTCCTTGTAGTTTTTATTTAGGGTTTCTCCATAATCTTCCCAGTCTTTTTGTTTTTCCCTTTTTACTATTCTATTCACATGTCTTCTCGCTATTCTATATTCTATGCGATCACATTCCCGTTTGCTCTTCAACCACTTTTTATATTTTTCCTTTTTGTCTTTTACCGCTTTCTTTACTTCTGCGTTCCACCAACTTGTTATTTTCTTTATCCGTGTTTTGCGTTTTTTCGTGGTTCCACATGTTATTTTTGCAGTATTTAAAATGCTTGATTTGAACATCTCCCATTCTTCTTCCACTGTTTTTCTCTCTGTAGGTAATTTTACAAAGAGTTCAGTTAGTTCTTTCTCATAATTTTTCCTTACTGTCTCGTCTTTAAGGCTTTTTAAGTTTACTGATTCGCATGGCATGTATTTTCCTGCTCTTTGTTTTCTTCTTCTGATTGTTCTTATTGTGGCAACGACTGCTTTATGATCTGTGTTTATACTGAAATTGGGATACTGAAATTGGGATTAGGTGGATACAGCGCCGCTAATTCTTCTGTCTTTTTAAAATGGATGTAAACTATTATGCTGTTTTCAGACAGACTGTGGGATCAACATCTTGTGCCACATTTATTGAAAGACAGAAGATCATGTGGTTTGGCCATGTTGTTAGAATGCAACACCAGCAACTACCATCACTGGCCTTACATCAAAGATCATCTGCGACGAGACCAAGAGGACGTCCAAGAAGAAAATGGATTGACGACATCAAAGAGATTGTACAGCCACACAGAATGACACTATCCAGTGCCGCCCACTGGGCTCTGGAACGTGAATTATTCCTCCCCACGACGTTTGATGGCAGAAGTGGAAGAAGATGATGATGATCAACACCCACGATACAAATTACCAGTTGTGCTGTATCTGCCATATCTGTGCTTTCATCCACTGCTAGAGCATAAAATATAAACTCGGATGCTCGGCTTTTCAAATTATCTTCAATATATTTTCCAATGTCGTCCACACGCCTAGTAATAGCCTGACGAGACAGACTTATTTTTTGAGAAATCCTTCTTCTTTTCTGGACACAGAGTTTCAACGACGCTCTCCAAGCATCCCTTAACCATTTCACCATCTGAATATTGCTTCGTTTTTTTTTTCAAACAATACATAACTAGCTTTTACATAGCATGTTGACTCTAAACCGGCTCTAGTAAGTATCCTTTGTTGTGCAGAAATGTTTTTTTGTAAAGTAATTTACTTGGTCTTGTCGAAATTGTCCTTTGTACTTATAAAACGTTTTTGCATGTTTAATCTCGTAGTGCCGTTTGATGTTATTCTCTTTCAACACAGAAACAGATTCGCTGGATATCAAGCATATGAGCTTTGTTTTAATTTCCACGAAAAAATAGTATATAGTCCACCTGTCTTGAATACTTCTTAATTCTTCTGTGATTCTTCTCTTCTTAGGTCCAACGTCTTTACTAGCTGACGCCATGGTTACGTAATACCTCAAATACACATAATGAATATTCACACAACAAAAACCCACAACAAAATAATATTAATAATCTATATTAATCATACCTTTCTCGCTGATGTTCTCAGCCAATATCCAACCAATATTATTTCTTCCTTCAACAACATCCACTCAGACAAATATCAGGAATAGAGAGTTTATATCAAATACCACAAGGTCTTTTCACAAACGTTTAGTTTGTCATCATGGTTCCTACAGTCTATGGTCCATAATATTCCCTTTACAAATGTTCATGTTTAAGTCACTGGAGTAGAACTAGCCAGGTTAATAAGTTCCCAAGGTGCACATATTCATTCTGCTAAATGTTCCGGATTTGGGAGTATCCAGTGAAACATTCATCAAGCGGTGAAATATACCTGATAATAAATTTCCTCAGAAGTTATGAACATCCACAGGGCAGATTAACTTCAGGAGTTATAAATGACCATAGTTCAGATAAAGTTCAGACGTTATAAATATCCACAGGGCTGGTAAACTTCAAGGGTTATAAATATCCAAAGAGCATATAAACTTCAGGAGTTATACACATCCATAGGGTAGATAAACTTCAAGAGTTATAAATATCCATAATGATACCAGTCAAGGAAGGAAATTATCCACATGATAAACGACGGGCAGTAATAAGTTTCAGGGGGTGGAAAATATCCACGATAATACCGTTCAGGTTTTCAAAATGTCCTTATAGATAAATTTCAGGTTGTAAAAATGTCCAGGTGGAAACAATCCATGTTTTGTAAATTTCCATCTGGATATCTGCCAGGTGTCGACAATGTTCATAACCCTTTTCCTGAATTTAAACACTAGACATGAAGGGAGGACTCAGCTGATGCATTTACTTGAGTAGTAGGTACATTGGTGTTGGCCAGGCCATACTCTTATATACATTGATCATTCTCTCTTAGACTTCTGTAATGTTGAGGTTGTCGTAAACTTGGTGAGCAAATAATATTAAGGAAATTCCGCTCTTACAGCAATATAAAGGCGAATCCTTTTCATCATATGCCGATGAATCAGCCATTCCAAATGAGAACTAGAGCATTTGTACTATGCTTCAGGTTCGGCCAAGGCACAGTCCACCATCCTGGAGTCCAAAGAACCCCACTGTATGAAATACAGACAATACAGCTGGTCGCTAGAAAAACATTTCTCAGACTCCTTACAGTTCTCAATGTTAAAACCTTAAAAAATTATCAATTCAATCCACACACTCGATTTCTTTTCATGTACCTATCCTAGGCGCACTTTTAGCACGAAACATGACAGCTTGATGGGGATGGTGTATCGGAAATGGCTGGGCTGGAGAAAGAGGTGTGGGGTGGAGCAGTAGTGTTGCTATCTCCCGTCTTCTTGTCACCAACCAGATGGTCGTGTGGACGCAGTTTCCAACTCCTGTCAACTTCAAACGAAACGTACCGGCGGCGGCTTAAGGTTGTGGTTAGAAAATTGGGCTTGGCCTCGAATTAATATTGTGAACTCTGAATACACAGTTTAATAGGGAATCCAAGTGTTGTTGATAGGCAGACAATATTTGAAATATGTCACAACGACTCATGATGTAATGTCCTTTTGGTGATATGTACAATAAAGTTAACATTTATGTTCATCTGACCTAGTCCCGCGGGCCACAACATGACCCCGGCGGGCCACACGTGGCCCGCGGGCCTGGTGTTGGCCACCCCTGTGCTAGAATAACCTCGACAAAGTGCGGACGTGATGATTGCTATCACGTTGGACCAACAATTGCTCGGGGCTCACGGGGGTGTTGAATTTCTCCGTGATCCACGGGATTTTCTAGGCCGACGAGGCAATTGTTAGTGCGCACTTGGCTATCCGAGATCAGTCACCGTTCAGATATCGTCAAAGACAGTCGCTAATCACGGGCTAGAAATTGATGTCATTACATCCGTCAGCCAAGCGGGACATATGCAGTCAAGGAATGTGGTGATCAAGTATCTAAGGTACGTTCTTCCTACCCTATTAGTTAACTGATGTGCGTAAATAAAACGCTGGCAGTCGAAATACTGTTAAGCGCCGAACTTACAATAATTGTCGCCCCGACACGAGTAAATTTTCCTCCACGTATCTGCATTTCTAAGTAGCCGCTATCGATCGGCTAGGAAAGATTTAGGTCAGCCGTGGGCGGTGTGATGTTGTTTCCCCGAGAAGAGAGTGGGATCAACATGCACATCTTTAAACTGATTATCTGTTGGGATTATTGACTGACTTTTCGTCTACACTCCTCTCTTCTGTCTTCCCTTCCATATATCTCTTTCTTTCACTCTCTCTCTATTATTCTCTCAACACATACTTCGACAACAGTTCTTTTCCACATTAAATAAAAGATTTAATTTAAAATTATGTCTGGTGTATGGGTGGATATTGTCTGTGTAGTTGCTAGTGTATTCTATTGTTGGTGACAGAATGAACTCAGAATGTCTATCAGCGGTATCTTCTCGCCAGTCATTCTTCACGATTACAGGACATCACATCAAACAGGACAGAGCTCACCCGGGATGATCCGTAGGCTTGAGTCTGATGGTAAATCCGTTAGTGAAATGAAAACAAACTGTTCACCACTGAGTCACCGTATTGCTATAAAAGTCCCGTAAGTTTATGACGGTGCCCAAATCGGTTTCATGATATTAAGTATCCATCATCGAGAAAAAACACCACATTGTCAATGTTCTTCCTATTGTCTATTATGATTATCACTATTGTCTTTGTCTATTCCTTCTACTCTATGTATGCAAGTCGTATGTAGGTTGAAGTCTCTGCTTGCCCCACCTTCACATCTCTTTCTGTTTAGGAGCCCCAGTGGTATATGAGTATTAGCATACAGTCTTCTGTATTTTACTGGATGTTAGTATTTGTTCATCTGAACAAACTGTTTAGGTTCTTTCTGGATCTAGGTATGTACTTTATTGGTTCAAGTAGAGTATTTTTTCCTTTCTTCTCTAATGTCCCTAGAAACTGGGAACCTGTGGATGAATATAACAAGTCGAGTGGTAAGCGTCCGCCCCTTACTCCTAACTTATGCAAGTGTCCTTCTCCAGCCATAATGACAAGGCTTTCGAAGTCACCATCAGCATAAGACATAAGAATTCACCTCGGTCTAAAACACCCACTAATAATATGTAATGATAAAGGTAATACACGCTCATCTATATTCCTATTCTAAAACTATATTTTAATATACCTTATACACATCTATGTTCCTTTATAGAATTAATGTAGATCCACGAATCGAAATTAATCCGCAGCCAAGCACTTTATCCCATTATAAGGGAGGATATTTCTTTTCAGTACAGGACACATAATTCTATCTTTCCGTCCAGTTGGGGAACACACACTAAACTGACACAAAGAAGTGGCCCCTCTCTTTAGATCATCTTTGTCCCATCGTCCTTGACATTGCTGGACAAAGCAAATTCAGACTTCATTATCCCTTGTCAGTGGAAAATTTCTGATCTCGAACTTTTCCGTTGTTTAATACAACCAAACCGTATTCTGCTGTCCAGTCTTAGTCGCAAACCTACCTCCAGAACGCAATAGGCTGGTCCATGATACTGTCTGTCTTTGTAGCAAACCAAGTTTTCCACTCTACATGTCACCT
This sequence comes from Cepaea hortensis, assembly GCA_963921405.1. NCBI lineage: Eukaryota > Metazoa > Mollusca > Gastropoda > Stylommatophora > Helicidae > Cepaea > Cepaea hortensis. The sequence continues at coordinate 96,677,365 of OY992887.1, read as the reverse complement.
GTGTTGTAGTCGACTCTCCCGCCTTGACCTACATACACATGCGCTGGTCAATCCTTTGTGGTTATCCTTCTGTTTCATTAACCCTTCTCCCACCTCAGCCTTGTCTGTGATCACCTTCTTATGATGCACTGTATACAGTCGTCGATCTGGGAATCACTAACATTCAGCATTTCACGACATAGGCCCCCTCTTAAGAGATTCGACCGCGTCGAATCTTTCTCACTGTAGGTTTGATTCCCATGATCCACAACCCTAGGCTTCTTCCTCTGGATCTGGATGTCTGGATAAGAAATCTGCTCCTACATTCTCCTTTCCAAAAATGTATTCCACTGTGAAGTCCAGTTGCAGCAACAACGTCCATCACATCCACCGTGCGTTGAGCTTCTGCTAAGTCGCTATTAACATCACGTGTTGATGATATGATTGGATCCTCACATGGCTCATCTCATTATCCAGTAGGCGCTCTAATTGACACCCTACTATACTACTAACGACTGAAACTAGTGTTGGCTCCTCGCTCCTGTACGTCCGGTCGACCTCCTTTCGACTTGCGTCAACGACGGCTCACAATACAGACGGATTGTCCCATCTTGATCGTAACACTGCTTCCATGTCCTCTTGGTTTCCCCCGGTTTTTCCTCTGGGGATGTTCCGCCTCGTCCTCGTCGGACCGAGTCGTCTTTCCCACCCCTCCTGGGCTTTTGCTTCCAGGACCATCTTGGGCGATATTGTATCTGGTCAGCCAATCTTCGGTTGGAGTCCTGGGTAATTCTCGCTTTTCCCGACGTTACCCACCCCTTCTGAACTTGGTTACCGGTGAAACTTTCACTCTTGTCCTTTCCCTGACTTGTGATTTCCCTCCTCCTGTCGTTGGGTAAATCTGACCTATCACGTACTGTCCCATAGGTCCTCCTATGTTGTACTGGCGATCTCTGGTCTTCGTCTGGACTGGTAACCTTTGTCCCAATGGCTGCCATCACCATAAAGTGCGAAGCTTTGCTCCCGGATCTCTCTTCATATTTCCTAATGAGATGTCTAGGGAGATTTTTCTTCTCTTCCCCGATCCGTATTTTGTAGATGTTCTTGGACACCACCTTTTCCACAGGATAAGGTCCTTTCCATCCTACTTGGAGTATATTGGTCTCTGCTGGACTCCACACTTCCACTTTGTCTTCCACTTTAAGAGCTAGTTTCCTCTTACTTCGCTTGTTGGGTGGTGCTTTCTGGCACTCCGAACAAGACTTCACCCACCGGCGTACATCTCCGGTCATTCCTGGCCAGCAATAATGGCCGGAAATTTTCTGCAAGGTCTCTCTGACACCCATATGTCGATTCTCGCCTATGATGTGTCCACTCTGAAGAATGTGAGGACGGTGGGTCTCTGGAACCACCCACTGCTCATGCAGGTTATCTCCCCTCCCAGCTCTCCGATAGAGTAATTGATTCTTCAGAAAGTACTGTCCCCGTTCTGGTGGCTCAGCACTTCTTTGCAGCTTCCTGTAGCAAGGACGCAACGTAGTATCCTTCCTCTGGGCAGTATGCAATTCTCCTATCCCTGAGTTGTCGCATAGAGTCTCTGCCTCTTTTTCCTTCCCGTGAGATCCACTGACTACTGTTCCTTTGTGGGTTGGCTGTTTGGGCATCCCCAAAAAGACATATTTCGTGCCAATGATCATTGGGAATAGGGAGTCAGCTAATACCGCCGCAGGAATAATGCCCGTGACGTACCTGGATTTAATCTCCACCTTGGCGATTGGCAGCGTCATGGTAACAGCACTCCTCATTGCCGGCTTTAGCTCTATGGTCTCCCCTGTAAGTTGGTCTGGGCTTACCAAGCTGGCGTCTATCACCGCTTCCCCATCCAAACCTGTATCGTAGAGACAAGCAACCTGCTGGCCATTGACTTCAATAAGTTCAACCACAGGTGGTCTCTCTTGGTCCTGAGTGTCTTTCATCTCCTTGACCGTTTCCTTGCCTTCCTCTTTTGATTCCTCGAGGTTGGTTATGCAATTGGCGTGTTTTCCCTTGCATCTGCAGTCCACAGTATTATGTGTTGTCGACTGGCAGTGAGTGTACCATGTTCCCTTCCTAGGTTTCCGTGTGTCCTTTGTGTTCCTTTCTCCTTCGCCAACCTCAGCCTTGTCTGTGATCACCGATGTAGGAATCACTTTGCATGCTGCGAAGTAAGAACTTTTAGGTTTCGATCTGCAGTCTTTTGTGTTGTGGGAGGCCGCCCTACAAAACGAACACCACTTTTCAGACCACTGTCGTTTCGCTTGAGAATTCGAGGTGCTCTGGGTTCCTACCTTCACCTTCTCTGAACTCTCCTCTGTGTGCTTTATATAAGGTTCCACTTTTTCTCCTTCCCAGTTTTTAGGTTTCTTTTTCTCTGGTTTCTCCTGACCTTTGGTTTGTGTACTTAGTTCCTCCGCTTCACCATGTACTTCCACGAATCGTTCCGCCAGCTTATTCACAACATCAATCCGTTCCGCCCCTTGTTCTCCCAAGAAGGTTCTGAGAGGTTTCGACATTTGCTTTCGCATCTGGTCGACCACCATCATCTCTTCGAGACTCTCATAATCCCTCTTGAATTCTGCCAAGTCCATCCATTTCTGGAGATAGGATTTCAGCCTTAGACTGTATGCGGCGAATAGCTCTCCCGGCTCTCGTCTAGACGATCTAAACTTTTTCCGATATGTTTGTGCTGTGACTTCATAATGTTTCATTAAAGCTGCTTTCAATTCCTCGTACTGATTTTCCTGTCCTGGTGGTAGGCGTGTGTAGACCTCGTACCCTGAACCACGTAAAGACTGGGATACTTTAAGAGCCCATCTGGTTCTATCTAGTCCCATAGCGATTGCCATAGCCTCGAACCGATCCAAAAACTGGAATATCTTTTCTTTACTTTCATCATAGACTGCTAAAGGAAACTTCATGGCATGGTAACCCTGTCCAATCATGTAGGTTGCCCCAGGTGAAGATGAACTTCCTTCTGCTGCCTCTACTTCACCCTTAGTTTGTGTCTTGAGTTCTAACTCTTTCAAGCGGTATTCATGTTCCATTTCTTGTCTCCTGGCAGTCTGTTCCATTTCCAGTTTCTTGGTCTCCTGTTCCATTTCCAGTCGCTTGGTCTCCTGGTCCATTTTCTTCGCTTCTTGTTCCATTTCCAGTCGCTTGGTCTCCACCTCTATTCTTCTCACTTCCAACTCAGTCTTTCGATCTTCTCGTTCCGCCTGACGAATCTCTCGCTCTCTTTCTTGGATGTAATCAGTTAAGTCTGAACCAGCCAACCCAATTTCCTCTCCGTTTGCCCTCAGTTCGGCTGTAGTTAGTTTGGGATTGGCCATAGTTAAAGCAGGTAAGTCAGCACGTTGAGTAAAGACACCTCAAGGCAGTAAAGAATACTCACTATAGACTGATAATCTACCTAGAACCTATATCATTTATCTATATCTATTAATTATTATAAATCTCCAACACCACACAGTACATCACAACCACTCTCTCATCCACAAAAGGCGATATAGGATAAAGACTTATGTAGACGTGTGACCGTGTGACTAGGTATGTAATGTGTCTTACCACCTATCCACATTCACTCTGTCTGGAACTTTCTCACTGTAAAGTCACCAGCATTAATGAACTGTTTCTACCATAAATGTAATGGCACCATATATCCAATGGACGTCCTTCCATTAAAAGTCATCAATATATACTTCTATTTCTTCCAATCAGTATGTCCCAACATGTAGGTACTCCGCTATGCCTGTGCCAATATGCAAGTACCCCTTTATGTATATGCCCTGTTATGCCTCCAGGTCATATGGGTATTTTTCCTACCCCGCTCGCTCCACCAATTATGTGATGTTGTTTCCCCGAGAAGAGAGTGGGATCAACATGCACATCTTTAAACTGATTATCTGTTGGGATTATTGACTGACTTTTCGTCTACACTCCTCTCTTCTGTCTTCCCTTCCATATATCTCTTTCTTTCACTCTCTCTCTATTATTCTCTCAACACATACTTCGACAACAGTTCTTTTCCACATTAAATAAAAGATTTAATTTAAAATTATGTCTGGTGTATGGGTGGATATTGTCTGTGTAGTTGCTAGTGTATTCTATTGTTGGTGACAGAATGAACTCAGAATGTCTATCAGCGGTATCTTCTCGCCAGTCATTCTTCACGATTACAGGACATCACATCAAACAGGACAGAGCTCACCCGGGATGATCCGTAGGCTTGAGTCTGATGGTAAATCCGTTAGTGAAATGAAAACAAACTGTTCACCACTGAGTCACCGTATTGCTATAAAAGTCCCGTAAGTTTATGACGGTGCCCAAATCGGTTTCATGATATTAAGTATCCATCATCGAGAAAAAACACCACATTGTCAATGTTCTTCCTATTGTCTATTATGATTATCACTATTGTCTTTGTCTATTCCTTCTACTCTATGTATGCAAGTCGTATGTAGGTTGAAGTCTCTGCTTGCCCCACCTTCACATCTCTTTCTGTTTAGGAGCCCCAGTGGTATATGAGTGTTAGCATACAGTCTTCTGTATTTTACTGGATGTTAGTATTTGTTCATCTGAACAAACTGTTTAGGTTCTTTCTGGATCTAGGTATGTACTTTATTGGTTCAAGTAGAGTATTTTTTCCTTTCTTCTCTAATGTCCCTAGAAACTGGGAACCTGTGGATGAATATAACAAGTCGAGTGGTAAGCGTCCGCCCCTTACTCCTAACTTATGCAAGTGTCCTTCTCCAGCCATAATGACAAGGCTTTCGAAGTCACCATCAGCATAAGACATAAGAATTCACCTCGGTCTAAAACACCCACTAATAATATGTAATGATAAAGGTAATACACGCTCATCTATATTCCTATTCTAAAACTATATTTTAATATACCTTATACACATCTATGTTCCTTTATAGAATTAATGTAGATCCACGAATCGAAATTAATCCGCAGCCAAGCACTTTATCCCATTATAAGGGAGGATATTTCTTTTCAGTACAGGACACATAATTCTATCTTTCCGTCCAGTTGGGGAACACACACTAAACTGACACAAAGAAGTGGCCCCTCTCTTTAGATCATCTTTGTCCCATCGTCCTTGACATTGCTGGACAAAGCAAATTCAGACTTCATTATCCCTTGTCAGTGGAAAATTTCTGATCTCGAACTTTTCCGTTGTTTAATACAACCAAACCGTATTCTGCTGTCCAGTCTTAGTAGCAAACCTACCTCCAGAACGCAATAGGCTGGTCCATGATACTGTCTGTCTTTGTAGCAAACCAAGTTTTCCACTCTACATGTCACCTGTGTTGTAGTCGACTCTCCCGCCTTGACCTACATACACATGCGCTGGTCAATCCTTTGTGGTTATCCTTCTGTTTCATTAACCCTTCTCCCACCTCAGCCTTGTCTGTGATCACCTTCTTATGATGCACTGTATACAGTCGTCGATCTGGGAATCACTAACATTCAGCATTTCACGACAGGCGGTGAGAACACATGTTGTGTGCTTGTAAACATCAGGCTTGTTAATGTCACTTCTGCTTAGCGGTGTAAAATTGATGTTATTTTAGCTAATATAATCAAATGTGTTAGATTGCCGTTATCGGCATTGTTAGGGAAATGTATGATGATGTTATCACTGCTATGTGTAAGTAGATTTGGGTAATTTACTAGCCTTGAAGCAAAAGTGTTAATTATCTGGTTTAGTGATTACATACTCAGGGCTGTAAGGAATTTTGACATTAGTTAAAAAAACTGTTATGTTAGAATCATTTAATAGTGATGAGTTATTAGCATGAGCTAGCCAGTGATGTGTCATTTGCTTAGCTATAATAGGATTGTAACTTATGCCTTATCAGTGGTGTGTAATTCCTGGACTCAAGGTGTTTATTTCCATTGGGATATGAAGGTAAGTATTTGCTAAGTTAGGCAACCAGTGCTATTCCACTTTTATATAGAAATGTCTTAAATTTATTTGATAGAGGTAGATAGGAATTACCGGTGGATTTCTTATATCATTACTAGTATATATGCTGCCCGCATAAGTAAATAGGCATGCCTGATAGTGCTTATTAGGCCTGTCCGACCGACGGTTTATTTGGCTGTACGGCTGAGTGAATCTGCCCGATCGTGGTTATAATGTGCGGCCGTTACGAACGACAATGGATTTGCCTATCCGACCAAAGTGATTGTGGGTACCGGATGGTTGAATTTACATACCCAACCGAGAGCGATGCGTCGCTCGGTACTCAAGGCCGTTGCGCTAATGTAGAGCCGATCTTCAAACAGAACCTTGTCTATCTCTACTGCTCTTCTCTTTGATAAACCTGATTCGGTTAGTGGAGTTACTTATGTAATGAAGTGAGGTAGTAGTAGTGACCTCGGTGCTAACTGGGCAGGATTTGTGGGACTGGAGATTGAGGGGATGAGGGGCTGGATGCCACTCTCAAATGGATGACGTGGCCTAACTCGCCACGGGATAAAGGTGCTCTTGGCCCACAGCAGCTGTGGGAAAGTGTTCTCGGTGGATGGCCACCACATCTGGGCTAGACCTGCACAGAATTGACCGACATGGATGAAGGTCACTTAATAAAGGTCAAACCATGTTCTGGGACGGAGATCCCAGAACAGAGAGTATGGCTGTGTTATGAGTTTTTTTAGTTAAGTTTAACAATTCATGATTTATAATTTGTTGATACTAGGTTAATGAATTATGAGGTATATGATTTTTTAATATTATATAGTTATTAATGAGGTAGATTTAATTAATTGATCAATGGGTTAAGTGATTTATTAATTGTTGAGTTATGTATGTGAGGAGGATATGTCCGGCTGGGCACCTCCTAGATAATGTAACCGCTACACTGAAAGATAAGTAGGTTATTTTAGGGTTGTGGTTGGTGAAGAAACAGGAGTGGACTAACCCCAGGTAGCGGATATGTTGACAGAGTCAAACAGTCTACGCTGGTGCTATCGGGCTATCTGTGGCGCAGACGAGTTACTTAAATATACACTTGTGTAGTATTGCTTTCTCTTGCACTCTCATGCCTGTACATTGTAGTGAAGAGTTGATCTATGATGTTGATGATCAAATGTATAACATATATGTGATATGTATATTCCTCTGAGGCATGAGTCATTGGTGAGATGCAGTGTAGTCCTTGTTGTAGTTGAGTACTCACACCACCCTCCATATTTCATGATCTGTTATAGATATATATACGATGGAGATTCGTGAGTTGGAACATGGACGCAACGGGACCTGTTCGTTCCAGTGCCAATCAAGGTGATGTTTGATGCATTACTGGGAGCGGTCATCTGAATCTGCCAAAGTCAACACTTGAAAGAACTGAGTTGAGAATAGCACGGTAGGCCTATGCTAAGACCGCCGCAACGAGTCCGACGAAGATAAAGTCAACCGATCCAAGTAGGGTCCAAGACTGAAGCGTCTATTGATTCCTGCCAGTAAGGTACTGGTACAGTCCTAACTCAGTGAAGACCTTGGTACTTTCAAGGCAATGAATTTCAGTTGTGTTAAGAAGAGTGATCTCTGTTTACCAGTCATGACATTGGCCAGTTTATTATGTTTCCGGCCCGGCTAGGTCGTCATGGTACACATTGTATAATTTCATTTGAACTACGGTGTGAATCTACAGTTGTGATCCTTATTGAAGCCTTAAACTTGGTCAGGTGACCGACAGCAGGGATTTGATATTCCAGTGAACACCGGAGTGACATTCTTGTTTGAGTAGGGATCTACCCAATTCCTAGGTGTTGATGAACAGACTTGGTGAACTGTGAAGGTAGTTGATACCTACCGAACTGTGTAGTATAGAGACATGTGAATATGTTCAGTTCTTACATTCACCTGTTGAATCAGGCAATGGTGACCTTGTGGTTATAGGGAGCCAGCGCTCCAGTGATTGGTTGCAGATAAATGTTTCACATTAACTTGAGAGACCGAAGAGCAACCAGGATCTTATATACTAGTGTATTGTGCTACAGTACTTTTCTTCAGTTGGGGACATCTAGGAGTTTAGAGTCGGCCCAGACGTCACCCGCGGAACTTGTGATTTATTATGTCATCGAAGGATGACCCTCAAATTTTGGTGAAGTGTCTGTCAGGCATTAGTACCAACCCCTGACCAGTCCGAGATCTTGCTCTAAGTGGGAGGAGAGAACTTTGGAAGGGTCCATGCCTTTGAGTTCCTTTACACTGGAGGTTCCTCGGGTGAGTCGTTAACTACGACGTGACAACCTCTCGAACTGAAATTACGTGCTCTGTAATAAAGACTGATCATCAGGAGATCTTCTCGTGTACATAGTGTCTTCTATCCAGGCTTTCAGCCATCCTTCTCCGAGTTACAGTTGACGTATTTAGAAATTAAATTTTTCTTGGTTAGCCATGACTTTGCGTTTTAGTGTCTTGTCCGAGCTACCTGTGGGTAGGAATCCATAGTGGGGAGGGGAAGGTAAGCTGTCCCGGCTTGTGTGGGGCCTTGTAGATGTAAATTCCTATTGGGGTGGTCGGGGCAAAGGCTGGGGATATTATCTATAGTAACATACCTGTCCAAGCACCGAGGGTCTTGTTACAGCTATACAGTGGGGGGTCGTCCGGGATCTTCTCTTTGTTCTGACAGCTCGTAGGGATAGGTTATAGTGTCCTCTGTCCTATACCTATTATCTACTTAACGAGTAGGGCTACTGAAACCTTTCTCTTCGACGTGAACAGACATTTAGTTAAGTTAATATAGATTGTTAGTTACATTGTTAGTTACCAAAGGTAGTTAGCATTGTAATTTTATATTGTTTGCATTGCATATCTATACTTAGGAATTTGTTACACCAAGCATGGCTACTCGGACTTTAGATTTAGCTAAGGTGCGAGCATCTGCAACTGAGATGGGATTAGAAGGTGATGCATTCACGGCTTATGTTCTTGAAGTAGAACGAGACTTCAGAGCAGAAGAGAGAGAGAGAGAGAGAGAGAGAGAGAGAGAGAGAGAGAGAGAGAGAGAGAGAGAGAGAGAGAGAGAGAAGAAAGTCAGACGCTGAGCTTGAAGCTCGAAAGCTAGCACTTGAAGAGAAGAAGTAGGCTGCAGACCAACAGTCACAGAAATTTGCAGCTGAACTAGAATCTAAGAAATTAGAAGCTATAAAACTGAAATGGAACATGAGTTCCGAATGAGGCATCTTGAGGTAGAGGCTAAATCTGTTGGTGAAACTGAGGCAGCAGTAGGTGGAGAAGCTTTACCTAGCTCTTCAGCAGCCAGCATACCAGCTTACCATGCTATGAAATGGCTGTTTCCACCATTTGAACCTGACAAAGAGAAGATTAATCAATTCTTAGAGAAGTATGAGGCTATGTGTAAAGCTATGGGCTTAGAGTCTGAGCGTTGGAATTTGAAGCTTTCACAAGGACTCCGTGGCACCGCGTACGAAGTATATTCGCGTCTTCCACCAGGGATGGAAAATGAGTATCCAACTCTGAGATCGGCTCTTTTGAAAAGATTCGAAATGGCATCCCATGCGTACAGGCGGAGGTTCAGAACTTCCAAGCGAGAACCAGGTGAGATGTTATGAGAGATTGAGAGAGCGGATGGTGGTGGATCAGATGAAAATGCAGATGTCCAAGTCTTTGAGAAATTTCTTAGGTGAAAATGGAGTGGGGAGGCTAGACATAGTAAATAAGTTACCTGAGAGGTATGTAGAAGTCTATGGTGAGACTGGGGATTCCAATCAGACTGATCCAACATCTAGGCAGAAGGGGCATGATAAGAAGCCCAAGACCTAAGGTTCCAAAGAATCGTCCAGTATAACAGATACCGTGGTAAATAGCTCTGGTAAGAAACCCGAGAAGCAAAGCCCTCCCGCCTCCCCAAAACGGAAGTGGAGTAACAGGTGGTGCAAATACTGTAAGTCGCCTTCCCATAATACATTAGACTATCAGAGGAAGCCCAAAGACTTGCAGTTTGCTTGTCTCGCTGCAAAGAGGGATAGACCTAGCGAGACCAAAGAAGGAGGTAGAGAGAAATGGGAGTCAAAGAGATCACCGGTGGTCGAGACGATAGAAGTGAATGGGCAGCAGGTGGAATGTCTCTATGATACAGAATTGCTGTTTGAGACTGTAATCTCATCCCACCTTGTGAGCCCAGGGTAGCTCATTGGCGAGACAAGAGAATTCCAGCCGGCCACGAAGATCTCCGTAGCTATGAACTTGTCGATTGCTCGGATTGACATTCGGTGCATGTATATTACGGGTAGCATCAAGGCGGCTGTGCTGCCTGATCCTATTTACCCTTTGATCCTCGGTCATCCACATGTGTTCTTGGGGGACCCCATGAAACATGGCCTAGTGAGCGCTAGGTAGACCAGGGGTAAGGATAGAGAAGGGCATTGTGGTAAATTTATTGACCATTCTCTTGCGAGGTTAGTGAGCAGTGCTCAAAGTAGGGACACGACCTTGCGTCCTTACTTACTGGAGTTGTCCCAAAGTTCCGACCCGCAAATCCCGGGTCAGTTCTATCTAGGAAACCGGTTGCTTTATCGTAGGGCCGGGCAAGGGGATAGCCAGTACGGTCAGATGGTAGACCATACTGACTACAGATCCCGCTTGATACATAGAGTGCATACCTTATCCTTAACCGGACATAGGAATGTGGGGACAACGATCAATGTCTTTCCAGGGACTACTACTGGCCTGGAATGACAGGCGACGTGCGGAGATACATCAGGTCGTGCTCAGAGTGTTGTCTGGCAGCACCAAAGCACAGGACCAGAAACGGATTATCTCTGCGGATTGGAGATAGGGTTCTCGCGCTTCTCCCAATCGAGGGGGCGGAATTCGAACTTGGGTGGCAGGGCCATTTTCCTGTAGAACGGGTAATGTCCCGATCCACGTATGAGGTGAAGGTCCGCGGGGAATTGCGAAAGTTCCATTGTACTCTCCTTCAGAATTTGGAGAGATCCGAGGTAGTTTCTCCACAACATAGTGCGACGACCATCACGCTAGATTCGGTTCTGTGTCCAGATGAGGGCAAGGTAGACTCAGGCCTACGCAGTAAATCCCGCGGGGAGGTTCTGCGGTCTCTTAAGGGTTCACCCTTTGTTAGGGCGAACAGTCTCCGTCGGGAAGAGGCCCATAGTGTTAAGCACACTGGGAATCGAGGTCGGATAGGCGAAGTCACGTTTGGCACGACGGGACCGTTGGGTGACTCGATCCGCTGATAGGCTCAATGTCCTTACTCGCAGGAGAGGAGGCAGGAGCGAGAGTACTCCAGACGAACCTGGAGTAAGCGAACATTCATTTCGGTCGACATCCGCGAGCAGTCCACAGGTGTGATGCCGTGTCGGGATAGGGAAAACCCTATTGTCAGAAGGGCCGTACGACCCTTCAGTAAAGTAACCGATGGCCCAAACAAGGTGGATGCGGAACGATCCAGTTTAGAGGGTAAGCCGATCACCAGGCCGTTACGTTTCGGGCCTAATCGCTGGAGGTAACGTACGTCTGAGTTGGTGGTTGGTGGACCAGCGTCTCTACCAGTGAGGTAGAAAGCCCAGGGAAAGTGAACGTTATGGAACGTCCTTTCCTGTAGATCCAGTCTTGGTAGAGTGCAGGTTCAGAGTTCAGACAGTTATTAGTCTAGCAAGTTCGACCGGGTCAACCTTCTTAAGTGGGGGCCTATGTGACGAAACGACTACATTCAGTCTGTCCTCTGCATTATTTCCCTTTGGTCGGAATACGACGGGTTGGTCTCCCTTGAAATTGTGACTATAACTAGGGAAATCCCCAGTTAAAGTAGTCCGTGATGTCACATTTCGGGTGATTTCTGGAAGATGGTAGAATATCCTCGGCAAAGTGTGAACGTGATTTTGCTATCACGTTGGACCAACAATTGCTCGGGGCTCACGGGGGTGTTGAATTTCTCAGTGATCCATGGGATTTTCTAGGCCCGACGAGGCAATTGTGAGTGCACTTGGCTATCCGAGATCAGTCGCCGTTCAGATATCGTCAAAGACAGTCGCGATTCACGGGGTGCTAGAAATTGATGTCATTACATCCGTCAGCCAAGCGGGACATCTGCAGTCAATGAATGTGGTGATCAAGTATCTAAGGTATTTTCTTCCTACCCCATTAGTTAACTGATGTGCGTAAATAAAACGCCGGAAGCCGAAATACTGTTAAGCGCCGAACTTAAAATAATTGTCGCCGCGACGCGAGTAAATTTTCCTCCACGTATCTGCATTTATAAGTAGCCGCTATCGATCGGCTAGGAAAGATTTAGTTCAGCCGTGGGCGGTGAGAACACATGTTGTGTTATTGTAAACGTCGGGCGTGTTAATGTCACTTCTGCTTAGCGGTGTAAAATTGATGTTATTTTAGCTGATGTAATCAAATGTGTTAGATTACCATTATCGGCATTGTTAGGGAAATGTATGATGATGTTATCACTGCTATGTGTAAGTAGATTTGGGTAATTTACTAGCCTTGAAGCAACTGTGTTAATTATCTGGTTTAGTGATTACATACTCAGGGCTGTAAGGAATTTTGACATTAGTTAAAAAACTGTTATGTTAGAATCATTTAATTGTGATGAGTTATTAGCATGAGCTAGCCAGTGATGTGTCATTTGCTTAGCTATAATAGGATTGTAACTTATGCCTTACCATTGGTGTGTAATTCCTGGACTCAAGGTGTTTATTTCCATTGGGATATGAAGGTAAGTATTTGCTAAGTTAGGCAACCAGTGCTATTCCACTTTTATATAGAAATGTCTTAAATTTATTTGATAGAGGTAGATAGGAATTACCGGTGGATTTCTTATATAATTACTAGTATATATGCTGCCAGCATACGTGAATAGGCACACCTGATCGTGCTTATTAGGTCTGTCCGACCGACGGTTTATTTTGCTGTACGGCTGAGTGAATCTGCGTGCCGATCGTGGTTATAATGGTGCGGCCTTTACGAACGACAATGGATTTTCCTATCCGACCAAAGTGATTGTGGGTACCGGATGGTTGAATTTACATACCCTACCGAGAGCGATGCGTCACTCGGTACTCAAGGCGGTTGCGCTAATGTAGAGCCGATCTTCGAACAGAACCTTGTCTATCTCTACTGCTCTTCTCGTCGATAAACCTGATTCGGTTAGTGGAGTCACTTATGCAATGACGTGAGGAAGTAGTAGTGACCTCGATGCTAATTGGGCAGGATTTGTGGGACTGGAGATTGTGGGGATGAGGGGCTGGATGCCACTCTCAAATGGATGACGTGGCCTAACTCGCTACGGGATAAAGGTGCTCTTGGCTCACAGCAGCTGTGGGAAAGTGTTCTCGGTGGATGGCCACCATGTCCGTGCTAGACCTGCACAGAATTGACCGACATGGATGAAGGTCACTTAATAAAGGTCAAACCATGGTCTGGGACGGAGATCCTTGAACAGAAGCTATGGCTGTGTTATGAGTTTGTTAGTTAAGTTTAACAATTCATGATTTATAATTTGTTGATACTAGGTTAATGAATTATGAGGTATATAATGTATTAATGTTATATAGTTATTAATGAGGTAGGTTTAATTAACTGATTGATTAAGTGATTGATTAATTGTTGAGTTATGTATGTGAGGAGGATATGTCCGGCTGGGCACCTCCTAGATAATGTAACCGCTACACTGAAAGATAAGTAGGTGTATTTTAGGGTTGTGGTTGGTGAAGAAACAGGAGTGGACTAACCCCAGGTAGCGGCTATGTTGACAGAGTCAAACAGTCTACGCTGGTGCTTTCGGGCTATCTGTGGCCCAGACGAGTTACTGAATATACACTTGTGTACTATTGCTTTCTCTTGCACTCTCATGCCTGTACATTGTAGTGAAGAGTTGATCTATGATGTTGATGATCAAATGTATAACATATATGTGATATGTATATTCCTCCGAGGCATGAGTTATTGGTGAGATGCATTTAGTCCTTGTTGTAGTTGAGTACTCACACCATCTTCCATATTTCAGGATCTGTTATAGATATATATACGATGGAGATTCGTGAGTTGGACCATGAACGCAACGGGACCTGCTCGTTCCAGTACCAATCAAGATGAAGTTTGAAGCATTACTGGGAGCGGTTATCTGAATCTGCAAAGTCAACACTTGAAAGAACTGAGTTGAGAATAGCACGGTAGGTCTATGCTAAGACCGCCGCAACGAGTCCGACGAAGCTAAAGTCAACCGATCCAGGTAGGGTCCAAGACTGAAGCGTCTATTGATTCCTGCCAGTAAGGTACTGGTACAGTCCTAACTCAGTGAGGACCTTGGTACTTTCAAGGCAATGAATTTCAGTTGTGTTAAGAAGAGTGATCTCTGTTTACCAGTCATGACATTGGCCAGTTTATTATGTTTCCGGCCCGGTTGGGTCGTCATGAGACACATTGTATGATTTCATTTGAACTACGGTGTGAATCTACAGTTGTGATCCTTATTGAAACCTTAAACTTGGTCAGGTGACAGACAGCAGGGATTTGATATTCCAGTGAACACCGGAGTGACATTCTTGTTTGAGTAGGGATCTATCCAATTCCTAGGTGTTGATGGACAGACTTGGTGAACTGTGAAGGTAGTTGATACCTACCGAACTGTGTAGTATAGAGATATGTGAATATGTTCAGTTCTTACATTCACCTGTTGAATCAGGCAATGGTGACCTTGTGGTTATAGGGAGCCAGCTCTCCAGTGATTGATTGCAGATAAGTGTTTCACATTAACTTGAGAGACCGAAGAGCAACCAGGCTCTTATATACTAATGTATTGTACTACGGTACTTTTCTTCAGTTGGGGACATCTAAGATTCTAGAGTCGGCCCAGACGTCACCCGCGGAACTTGTGATTTATTACGTCATCGAAGGATGACCCTCAATTTTTGGTGAAGTGTCTGTCAGGCATTAGTCCTACGCCTGACCAGCCCGAGATCTTGCTCAGTGGGAGGAGAGAACTTTGGAAGGGTCTATGCCTTGGAGTTCCTTTACACTGGAGGTTCCTCGGGTGAGGCGTTAACCACGACGGGACCACAGCACGAACTGAAGTCACATGCTCCGTGATGAAGACGGATCATCAGGAGATCTTCTAGTATACATAGTGTCTTCTATCCAGGCTTTCAGCCATCCTTCTCTGAGTTACAGTTGACGTATTTAGAAATTAAATTTTGCTTTTTTAGCCATGGCTTTGTGTATTAGTATGATTGTTGTCTTGTCCGAGACCCTGTGGGTAGGAATCCATAGGTGGGGAGGGGAAGGTCAGCTGTCCCGGCTTGTGTGGGGCCTTGTAGATGTAAAGTCCTATTGGGGTGGTCGGAGCAAAGGCTGGGGATATTAACTATAGTAACATACCTGTCCAAGCCCCGGGGGTCTTGTTACAGTTTATATGTTGTGTCCTGGGTGTTTATATGTTGTGTCTTGTGTATTATCCTGCTCTGTGGTGAAGGGGTTACAAACACAATTCTTATTTCCGAATACTGTGCTCGAATCACATCAGTAGGCGATTTAGAAGCAGATCGCCTCGTCATGATTTTCATACAATGCCATAAGTGCAGGTTATTCAGAATGCAATGGCAAACTACTGAATGAAAACTTGCCAAGAAATCACAAACAGCCAAAAAGTCCTGGGGTTGACTGTGACGTCGTGTAAAGCATGTTCAACTAACTTTGCATATATGTGTATATTTGTTTGCTGGTGAAGGATAGTCGCCACATCGTCTTATCTTTTTCTGTAATTGTGTTCTGTAAAGCTACATTACCTCTTGTTATTTTATATTGTCTTATCTGTAGCCTGTCTTTGCGTCTTCCCTTTTCTCTGATCTTCTCCTGTCTATTATCTTTTCTCTTGATCGTCTACTATAGACATAAAATAAGCTTGAGAAACAACTTCACAAGCATTAAAGGGCATCACAGAATTAGAGGGGAAGTACAGAGATTAGAGGACACAACAGACAATGTAGAATTAGAGAACTGCCGATGGTGGAATTTGAACCTTCCACGTCACAACGACTATAGCCCCTCTCTTTAGTAACACTTGTTGTTGTTATTGTTGTTGTTGTTGTTGTTGTTGTTGTTGTTGTTGTTGTTGTCTTCCACTTATATCGTTAGGCTTCTTGGGGAGGGGGCTATTGAAGTTCCAGCGCCTGTGACACGCGCCTTTCCTCCAATTTCCTCCATGATTCATGAGCGCTATTTGTCTAGGATCAAGTAATTTCCCTACCGGTTTGCTATACCTGTCATAGGTTCCTAACCTGCTTAACAATTTTCTATTTGCTACTACCACCAATGCACAATCACTGACAGACTTCATTCCCAATTACGGGGCTTCCATGAAGTCCCGTTTTATTATTATTATTATTATTATTAATATTATTATTATTATTATTATTATTATTATTATTATTATTATTATTATTATTATTATTATTGCCCCGCTCCCTGGCCGAGGGGTTAGAAGCTTTCTCCGTAATCCCGAATACTCTCGTGGTTGTCGTGAGTGCACGAGAATTGGAAGCGGTTCGAGTCGCACCAGTGACTTATGAGAGTATGGAGACAGTCGCTCAGAAAGTCGTGGTGTGCTGATGAGCGTAATCTAGCCTAGGAATCAACATACAGCTGAAAGATGCTGATATTAACCGCAATATCTTGAAACAGGATGGAAACGCGGGGAAAAATTATTATTATTATTATTATTATTATTATTATTATTATTATTATATTATTATTATTATTATTATTATTATTATTATTATTATTGTGTGCGTGTGTGGACTAAATAACCCACACATTGCAGTCTTGCCCCCCCCCCCCCCCCACTCACGCGCACGCGCGCGCACACACACCACACACACACACACACACATGCATTATTTCTCTCCATTGCACAAATCCTGGGCTGAATTGTAGAGACCATGTGTTGCCCATGCAGGATGATCCCTCTCTCGGTCTGCCTGGTTTACTCAAGAATAAAGGTAACACCAATGTGTCTGGAACAGGACAAGGCGCGGAAGCTGTCGGATCTGCAAAGCAATGTTCTAAATGTCAGCCTGGCCAATTACGGGGCCTCGATAGAGTCAAAGCTTCGATTGTAGACCAGTTGCCCACCAAGGATTAGGACCCGGTCTACCCTGCCATAACATTTAGCCTTTAGGTTGCATATCCTCTAAACAGGATAAGGCTTGTATCCTCCCAATTGCGCTCCTCCGCCTGAAGCCGGTGGCACAATGTGGGGTGTCGGGTTTTGTGAGCGCTGCCCAACGTTCGGTACTAACAGAAGGCAGGCAGTACCGTCTACTGTTATACGATGGTTCAGTCAGAGTGACTAAGACTTGACTTTAAGGACCAAATGAAACTAGAATTAGCTTCAGCAAATTTGATGGCGATGTGTTCCGATGATTAACCTCCATCCAACCGTCAGACCTTCGGCCTCCGCTTGTCATCATCAGGTAGTTTTCAGCTTCTAGACCATCCCATAATTTCATATGGGGTCAACTGAAATTAACTGAACATTTACTTCATACTTGTCCGGGGCTTGTTAAAGCTGGCAGGAAAATAGGTCAAACGTTGCTTAATAAAGTGTTTGACAGGCCTCAGATGCCGGAAGTGACAGTTGCACACAGGTGCCATTATTGTTGGGCATGCGCGGAAGGATGTCAGTGCGGTTTGTTGGAGACCTTTCACATTTGGGCTGGCCCATAATGTCTCCAGTTATTGTTAATGTTCAGATGACATGGAGGGATGAGTGACAGAGGGGGACGGACAGAGGGGGACGAACAGACGAGAAGAGGGAGATAAGTAGGGAGATGAAGGCAACAGGAGAGGGGGAATGATGGAGAATTGGCAGAGAAGGAGAGGGAGAAAAAAAAGGAGGTGGGGGAGCAGAAGGAGATATAGATAGATGGAGAGGGAGATAGATAGAGAGGGAGATAGATGGAGAGAGAGACGGAAGGAGAGGAGATAGACGGAGAGGGAGATAGCTGTAGAGGGAAACAGGAGGAGACATACAAAAGGAGAGAAGGACAGACAGAAAATAGGAGACAGAAGTAGATGGAGGCAGACAGAGAAGGAGACAGAAGGAAGGGGAGACAAACAGATAGGAGGACAGACGGCGATGGAGGCGGAAGTAGATGGAGGCAGAAGTAGATGGAGGTAGAAGTAGATGGAGGCAGAAGTTGATGGAGGCAGAAGTAGATGGAGGCAGAAGGAAAGAGAGTGAGAAGAGAGAGAGAGAGAGAGAGAGAGAGAGAGAGAGAGAGAGAGAGAGAGAGAGAGAGAGAGAGAGAGAGACGTAGAGAAATCAAATCAAATCAAATCAACTTTATTTTAAAAGGGTAACAAACTGGGCACGCAGGCCCGTCTTACATTCGGCCCTTCCAATCACTCGTCTTTCGTTCATCAAGAGCATTATACATTTACATAGGAAGAAAGATGAATATTGTGAAATGAATGTTGTAAACATAATCAAGAGAAATTACCATGTTATGAGGCTCATCTCCCACCTACCCATACATCACCCCACCCATACACACAACCCCACCTACCCACACACACACACACACACCCAGGGACACATACATACCCCACCAACCAACCCATCCCCCTCCTACACATCCCCCACCCACACACACTGCCCTAACCTGTTCCCCCAACCAAAGCACATTCGCCACCCACAAACATCACCCACCAACCCACACATCCTAACCCACACATCCTCTTCCCCACCCACACCTCCAACAACCCTTCCCCAAGCCACATCTCCATCGGCCACATATTCCCCACCCACGCACACACATCCCCCACCAACCCACATATCGCAAATCCACTCACACATCTCCAAACAATACACACACATTCCCACCAACTGACATCTCCCTACGCCGACACACACACATCTCCCTAACCACCTATTCATCCCCAATCCACTCACACACACCCCACCACCCTCACATACATCCTCCACCCACCCACACATGCCATAACCCAATCCTCCAACACACACACCCCCACCCGCACATCACATACATCCTCTAATCCGCAATATTCCCAACCCACACACCGCACACATATCCCTCACCAACACACCCCCACCCACATACCACCATGCATCCACACCAACACACCACACACATATCCCCCACCCACACGCCACACAATATTCCCACCCACACCCACACAGATAGCCTTACCCATCCACCCTGCGTACCCACACCCACACCCACACACACATACCCCACCCACACAATATCCCCAACCAACACACCACGCACCTCTCCCCACCCACACATGCATTTCTCACCCATCCACCAACACTCACTCACTCACACATCCTCCACTACGCACCCACACACCCCCACCCACCCACCCCAACCAAACATCTCTCGATCACAATACCCCTATCCACACACATCCTCCACCCACTCACGCATGCCACCCCGACACATACACATCCCTCACCCACCTACACATCCCTAAGCTACTCATACACCCCACCCACACATTCTCCATCCACGCACACATCCCCCACCCACACACCCCTACCACCCACACATACTTCTCCCAACCACCACACACCCCCTACTCACGAGAGAGAGTGAGAGAGAGAGAGAGAGAGAGAGAGAGAGAGAGAGAGAGAAGGAAAGAGAGACGCCAAACACAGGGAGATAGAGACAGAAGTTGTCACTAGGATATGGAGATGCAGAGCCATAGCGACAGGGACAGCGGGAGACAGACAGATAGATAGAGGGACGGACGGACAGACGGACGAGTGGACAGACAGACAGACAGACAGACAGACAGACAACAGACAGACGAGTGGACAGACAGACAGACGGACAGACGGACAGACAGACAGACGAGTGGACAGACAGACAGACAGGCAGACAGACAGACAGACAGACAGACGGACGAGTGGACAGACAGACAGACAGACAGACAGGCAGATGGACGGACGGACGGGCGAGTGGACAGACAGAGGGACGGGCGGACGGAAGGACGAGTGGACAGACAGACAGACAGACAGACAGACGGACGGACGGACGGACAGACGGACGAGTGGACAGACAGACAGACAGACAGACAGACAGACAGACAGACAGACAGACAGACAGGCAGACAGATAGACAGACAGACGGACGGACGGACAGACAGACGGACGGACGGACGGACGGACAGGCGAGTGGACAGACAGAGGGACGGACGGACGGACGGAAGGACGAGTGGACAGACAGACAGACAGACAGACAGACAGACAGACAGACAGACAGACAGACAGACAGACAGGAGAAAGTGGGGGAAGGGGAGGGACATGAAAGAAACAGAGAGAAACTCATAAGTGTAACGCAGTGACAAACAGTTCTTATGAAGGGGTTACGATCGCAATTCGCAATCCTGCATACCGCGCTGGAAACACAGCTGTGAGTGGTTTGAGAGCAGACCGCCTAGCGCTGGGTTTTAATACAATGGTATGAGTTCCGGTTTTTCAGGAAAGAATGGTAAACTACTTAACGTAAACTTGCCAAGAAATCTCTAAAAATGCTGGAATTGACTGGACGTCCTGTAATGGATATGCAACTAAGCTTTTGTTAGATCCCCGAAAAGAGCTTTCGTCTTCCAACCCTGTTTCAAAGAATCATCTCCGAGGGGGGAGGGGGGGGGGGGACTTTGTCGCAAAGCTCTTCTTCCCCAGTCCTTGCTCATAAACCAGTGGGCTGTGCAAGACTGAGACCCCAACTTCACATCCGCAGGGGGATATATAGGATGTAACCAGGTCATGATTCAGCCCAGCACTTGCTGGCTGGCCGAGGGGGATGGGTTGAGTTGAGTTGGGTTGAGTTGGCTTTGGTTGGGTTGGGCTGGGCTGAGCTGGGTTGGGTTGGGTTGGGTTGGGCTGGATTGGGTTGAGTTGAGTTCAGTTAAGTCACTAACCGACATCATTGCACTCGAGGCATTCCCATAATCACCCAGTCATCATCTTCAACAGCCAACGTAGAGCTCCAATATTCATGGTGCCCGTTACAATCTGATTATAAGTCCGTCTTGCTTTACCTCTGTGTGACGACTGTCGACCAGATTCTCTGACCACCCCCTGCTGCCTCATACTCTCCAGACCATGATAGTCCATCTTTTCTTCTACAATGTTCACGCACCCCCATAGGGCCTTCTCCCCATCTGCCTGATCATGCCGAGGATACGCCTACACAACATGAACTCTATCAGGTTTGTGTTTTGCGTTCGTTCCTTTGAACTCAAGCGTTCTTTATATACATGCTACTACTTCTAGTGCACAGGAATGATTTTTGCCGGTGGATTTTTTTTTTTTTTTAATTTGCATATCCTTTACAGGACATCGCTGTCAACATCAGCATCTTTCAGCTGATTGTTGATTTCTTGGCAAGATTACGCTCTGTAGTTTGCCATTGCTTTCTGAGCGGCCGGCTCACTTATCCCGCAAGTCATCAACGCGGATAGAACCGCTTCCAATTCTCGCGCGCTGAGTTACCCTGCGTGGATAAACGGGATTACGGAGAAAGTCGTGTAAATCCTCGGCCAGAGAGACCGGCCGATGAAGATTACTAAGATGGAAACGTCGATTTGTTGTGGTGTAATTTATTTTTATTTTATTCTTACGTTGTTATTATTATTACCAGGTTATTGTTACACTGTGATTTGCCTTTGTCAGATTTGCGTTCGTTGTAAGTTACGTGCACGGTGTTTTTGTTTATTATCTCTCACTTTCACGCAGGAGTCACACACATCCGACTGTTTTTATTGTGCATTGTTTTATCCTGATGCAGTAGTAACAAGTTTCTCCTATCTTGAACATGTAATAACAGATGATGGCAGAAGTGAAACAGACATCAAAAAGAGAATAGGAATGGCCAAAAATGCTTACAACATTATGAAATCAATATTAACATCTATAGAAATTAATAATGCATTAAAAATGAGAATTGTCATATTTTATGTACATTCAACACTACTATATGGCGCGGAAGCCTGGACAATGAACAAGCAACTAGAATGTCGAATTGAGACCCTGGGGATGTGGATAAACAAAAAAGCTATGTCGTATTTCATGGGGATAAAAACAATCAAAAACAGAGGTTTTAGAACAACTGGGAATGAAGAGAGTTGATGAGAGAAATGTAAAAAGGAAAGTGAAATATTTCGGCAACGTTAAAAGACATAACACTCTTATAAAAATCCATACTGGAGGGCAAAGTTGAAGGCAAGCGAGCAAGAGGTATACAACGATGCAAGTATGAAGATAACATCAAGAATTGAACGAACAGAAGTCTGACAGAATGTACAATCAAGGTGAGAGAATGACAGTGTTGGAGATTCATTGCAGCCATCCGTCATTGTGGAGAAGGCATCTAATTGGCTGATCCTGTTGCAGCCTTGTTTCTCTTATCAACGAGAATATGTCCAGGTTGTGTTGTTTCTCCGCGGGTTTTGATGTTTCATTGTCAAGTGACAAGCGGTCATGTGATGAGAAAAGAGGCATTGGGGAACATCGTGATAACTGGAAAGATCGAGGGGAAGAGAGTCAGAGGCAGACTAATAGAAATTATGCTGGACGGATTGAGACTGTGGCCTCGAGGAATATCATCATCAGAGTTAATCTAGAAAACCGAGGACCAAGATTTGTGGAGAGTCATGAACGCCTACGCCAGCTGGCAAGACACTTTTTGATGATGATGAATTGTCAATAGACGTCAATCCAACGTCCAGTAGGTAGAACTCAAGGTTGGAAAAATTGACCATGTGCTACACACACTGATTACCAAACATATTAATTGGGGAACTGTGTAATACGTGTACACATTGGAAACGACCAATCATTTCTCTTGTTTAGATGTTCGTTAACATACTTATCATCATGTGCCATGCTGATAAGCTTGGGCGGTCATGTTTCACCATCTCACACGATCACCAGAGTCGTGGATTGGTTTTGTGTTCTTGTCTCAACCATGCTATGTGACCAAGCCATCCCGATATCCACTTCTCTGCTTTTCAATCCTGCCAGCTGTCACCAAGTTCTCTAGTTTATTTCTTCTCAGTTAATATACTGGACACCCCGGAAAGGTTAACCCGGTCAAAAAATGCCCGCAGAAGTCGGATGTGTCGGCCGAAAGGCGCAAGTATCGCAGCTCTGCTATAAAAACACGGCACATCGCAATTACGTCTGGAAAAAAAAAAACACTCCGGATGAACGCAGAAGAAGAAGGAGAATACACTGGACACAGCATTATGGTCCCATATGTTTGTATATTTGTTATTTGACCTATGTTGGTTTAATATAAACTTCTGAGACCTATAATGGTGCTATTTCAATGGTAAAATACAAATTCTGCCTATATTCCATAGTTGTGGGTTCATATGGATGACATATCTGGGTAATTAAAGCACTTATTTTTATGAGTATGTAGCTGGTCAGTCGTTTACATACACTTGTTCCTGCAGGGAGGCGCTGTCGTCATTTGTGGTTCCCACGGGTGAGAGGTTAGAATCCCGGTCGGTAACTATAGCCAAGATGGCTAGGTGCCAGTACAGTATTCTCATGTAGTTTTGCATGTAGTTGTATCAGTGTGTTTGTTGATTATATGCTGACGAGGACATAGGGCGCAACGTCCACAGTGTTACATGTGATTGTTGTAAAGCTGACCGATCCTATCTTTTGTTGTTTGGTGATTGATTCACTGAAGAACTTACAGCCCAACAGCAGACAACAAATAGCGGTCAATATACATAGATCATGCCTGGTTTGTGGGACGCAGAGGTGATTCCAAGGCACCAGTGCCAGGTTCTATACTGGCCAAGACCTACTAGCACAGTGGTTCTCAACCTTTTTGGCCCGTGCTCCCCTTTACCATATTTTTTAGGACGTCACCCCCCCCCCCCTCACCATATTTTTAGAATGTCATTCCCGCCCTTACGTGTTTCCTCCCTAAAAATTTCCCCCTGCCCCTACACAGTATACGTAATAATTGAAGCTAAATTTAATAGCAGATGCTAAAACAAGTCTAGAAGTCCACATAGAACGTGATTTGTGGGTATATTTACTTTATAAAATGAATTTTAGAAGGGTGAGACGTACAGAACCGTAAAGGATGATGGGAAAAACAAGATCAAGTAATCGGTTCTTGTATTAGCGCAATCTTGAAATAATCTTCATTCCCCCCCCCCCCCATGGAAACCCCAACATTCCCCCCCCCTGGGAGCGAATTCCCCATCGGTTGAGAACCACTGTACTAGCACGTCCTAGTCGTGCGTCCTGGGCAACAGGTCCCTTCGGGGTCCTGGCTAACGTAGCAGGATCGCTGATTCTTCCGATGTCGGAGAGTAGCTGCCTGCACGGCGAGGTACCACCAGTCTGCACACCAATAAGCCAGACATGGGACAACGGATACTCACGCAAATCTCAAGTCCTGTATGACATCACACTGATGTTGGACAACAGGATGTCTTCATCCGACATACAGGACTCCATGCTGGAGTTCACAGCCAGCGAACGAAGGCAAGCAAGCAAGCATGCCTAGTTTGTCAACAATCCCGATTTTGCTGCTGTCCTTAACAACTAACAACTATTCTTTAGTAAAGCCCCTTACTTCGCGAGAACCCTTATTTGTTTTGCCAGTAATATCCCTTTCTTTTAAAAATCCGAATTTTTCAAAATAATCCCTCTTTCGCTTCAACTCTTATTTTGCAACAATCATTAGTTTGTAAAACTATGTATTTTGCAACAATCTTTATTGTTGAATAATTCTTATACTGTTGCAATCCTTTTTTGAGACAATCCTTATTCTTTACCAATTTTTCATTTGTAAACATCTTTGCGTATAACAGTCATTATTTTGTAGCAATCCTTTATTTCCTACATATCCACATCGTGATTCGAACCCCGTCTTCATAATTTCGAGACGAACGTAAACAAGTAAGCCATCCCACCGCAAACAAACAAACAACAATGACTGAACCTGTATGTGCCGACTTCATCAAAGAGAACCTGGGAATTTCCGCACTACCTGGAAGGGATTTCTTAGCAAATAGACGTGTTTTGATCTCCAATACATTCACAGTTCTGTATGCGTGCCACTATTCACAAGACTTAACAATCAAAGTAAGTGTGTTGGCCATTAACAACAAAACTAGAGGATTAGCATGCGAGGAAGGATAAGTGCATCACCAAATCAAGAATGAGAAGATAACATTGTAATCCAACTGACAAGTGTAAGAGATTAGAACAAGAATCGCCATGGCGAAGGTAGCCTTTTGCCAGATGAAAAACATACTGACCAATAAAAAGATATCAATTGAAACGAGAAAAAGAGTGTTGAGGTGCTACATAGAACCTGTACTTTTATATGGATGTGAAGCGTGGACAATAAGCAGTCAAGCTGAAAAACAGCTGAAGGCTGTGGAAATGTGGTTTCTGAGGAAAATGCAAAGAATACCATGGGCAGACAGAAAAACCAATGAACAAGTTTTTCAAGAAACAAATGAAGATCGTAAACTGGTTAGAGACAATAGACGTAGACAGTCAAAATTTTGTGGGCATGTTATGAGAAGAAATGGATTGGAGAATTTGGTGACGACTGGCAAGATCGAAGGGAAGAGACCAAGGGGAAGACCGAGAAGTAAATACATGGATGGCTTGGCCACGTGGCATGGTCGAGACAGGAACACAGAGCTGATCCACTACTCTGGTGATCGAGTGACATGGCAGTACATGACCGCCCACGCTTATCAGCATGGCACATGATGGATGGAAGGGTTGATCTTGACTCAGGGACGTAAATTACAAGTACCCCAGAAACCAAAGTGGGTTTGTTTGATGACGAGGGACACTGGTAATAGGGAAAGCTAATTCAGACGCTAAAATTGTGTCCACTATTAGTAGTAGTAGCGCGTGTATGGACTACGCCCGAGTTCATAGAGAGAGAGAACGGGGAAAAATACAACAAACCTTTTTTTTAAATATTTTAAATAGTGAGGCATGAGCAATTAGATAGTTCTAACCAGCTTTATGCAAACAGGAAGATTTCGTGTTGAATGTGAGATTACCCTGGGGATAACTGCTCCACATTGGAACAATACATGCGATTATGTGTTTTAATTGTTTCAGCTAAAGTATTACTCATTTATCCACTTCATATGATATACAAACCTGCAGCGACATAAATCAAGCAATAAATCGTGCAACACGTTGTTTGCGGCTTCTGTGTATAAAAACAGCAAACATGTGTGTCTTGTTTTTTGTTTTTTGTTTTTTTTTACACATGTTTTAAATGGCAGAAGAAGAATATTTTATTTTAAATTATAGAAGAAATTCCAGTTCAGCCTTAATTAGGTTATAATGAAGATAATTATTTCTATCTTCGTTTAATGTTGCATTTTCTCTCTGTTGCGTTTTTTTCCCTATTCTCTGTTTGATGTTCATTTCACGTTACGTACGCACAGTCTCTAGTTATTGATAATTTGCGTTTTGTTTGTTTCCCATGCCTGTTGATGCTTATGCTGTATATTTCTGATCTTAATTTTAGTGTTTGAAATGTATATTCGTAATCTTAATTTTTGTGTTTTATGTGAATATTTTTTGTCTTACTGTTAATTTTTAAACTGTATATTCTTGATCTTAATTTTAGTGAATAAACTGTATTTTCTTGATCTTAATTTTAGTGTTTTTAAATTATCTATTTTTTATCTTAATGTTAGTGTTTAAATTATATATTCTTGATCTTAATGTTTGTATTAAATTTAATAGCCTTCTCTTCCCATGTGATGAGAAGAGAGGCATTGGAGAACATCGTGACCTCTGGAAATATCGAGGGGGAGAGAGGCAGAGATGGATCATGAGAAATTATGCTGGATGGATTGAGATGGTGGCATGGAGGAATATCAAAGACCGAGATATGTGGAGAGTCATGAAAGTCTACGGCAGCCGGCATGGCACTTGATGATGATGATGATCATGATACTATTACTTAATGTTCATGTTTGATCTGTATATTCTTGATATGAATGTGTATGTTTAAGCTGGATATTCTTGCTCAGGCTGTTCATATTTAAACTGTTACTTAATATTCATATTTAATCTGTAACTGTATATTCTTGATCTTAATACTGGTGTTTAAACTGTATATACGTTATCTCAGTCATCATGTTTAAAGTGTATATTCTTAATCATAATGTTCATGTTCAAACAGTATATTCTTGATATGAATGTATTCTCTTAAAATGTATATTCTTACTCTTAATTATAGTGTTTTAAGCTGTATATTCTTAATCTCAATGTTTATTGTTTAAAACATACATTTTTAATCATATTCTTCGTTTTTAAATGGTGTATTTTTTATCTTAACGTGCATGCTTAATCTGTACATAGATCTTGATTTTCATTTGAAATTGTTTATTCTTGGTTTAAATGTGCATGTTTAAACTGTATATTCTTTGGTGGCATAGTGGTTCATGTGAAGACAGTGGGTCTGGGTTCAATCCTCAGTAGTTGTAGGATTCTATATTTTGTTCTCGACCAGTGCAGCTATGGGATTGACCCGGCCTCATCAACTGGACACTTATTAATTTTAAGTTTTCTGAGAATTGTCCATAAAGGAAAGACGGCGACCCATCACATCACCACAACAGGCCCCTTTCCCTTCGTGTCAAAAAGTCCCCCCTTAACACCAGAAAACTCTCTTCAAGCACAGAGTTTCCCACTTCAAACACATAATTTTTCCCTTCATCCACATGAATTCCCCCTTCAACCACATCATTTTTCCCTTCAAAAATACATAAATTTCCCATTAAATCATTTAATTTTCCCCGTCAACTTCATACCTTTTCTCTTCAACCACAGAATTTCCCCCTTCAACCACATAATTTCCCCCTTAACCACAGAATGTCCACCTTCAACCACATAATCATTCAACAACATTATTTTTCCCCTTCAACAACAATATTTTTGCCTTCAACCACATAATTTCCCTCCTCGACCGCAGATCGACCTTAGAATTTTCCCCTTCTATCTCACAAATTCTCCCTTCAACAAAGGAATTTTACCCTTCGACAACAACATATCTCCCTTCAACAAAAGAATTTTTCGCTTCGACAACAGAATTCCCCCTTAAGCAACATAATTTCTCCCTTCAACCAGAGAATTTCTGCCTTCGATCGCAGAATTTTCCCCTTCCACAAGAGAATTCCCACTTCAACATCAAAACTCCCTCCTTCAATATTCTACCAAACCCCGACCATTGACATGTTTTCCATCAATTATTCCATCAATTTTATTCTTCCCGAGCGGGATGCTAGCGCCCACATCAAGGACTGGGCGCGCCGATTCTGGCAGACGTTGGGATTCATCAAATCTCTGCGTGACAGATGGCTTATTAATATAGTGTTGGCGGTAGCAGGGGGCAAAGGTCACTGGCGAGTACTAGACAGGTACAGGCGTTTACTCGGGACGGACAGACAGTTAGACAGACGGACAGACATACAGAGGGGTTGACGGCCAGACGGACAGACAGTTAGACAGACGGACAGACAGTTAGACAGACGGACAGACAGTTAGACAGACGGACAGACATACAGAGGGGTTGACGGCCAGACGGACAGACAGTTAGACAGACGGACAGACAGTTAGACAGACGGACAGACATACAGAGGGGTTGACGGCCAGACGGACAGACAGACAAACATACGAAAGGGCGGAGCGAGAGACCGGTGGACGGAAGGAGGGGGAGGTACGAACAGACTTAATGTTGGACGGGCGGAAGAAGAGGGTTTAGGTAGGATGTTCAGACAGACAGACAGACAGACAGACAGACAGACAGACAGACAGACAGACAGACAGACAGAAGGAATGAACGAACGAACTTTATCAAATAGACTGACAGGCTGGTAGGCAGGCAGGCAGGCAGACAGACAGACGCAGAGAGAGAGAGAGAGAGAGAGAGAGAGAGAGAGACGCAGAGAGAGAAGATAGACGGACGGACGGACAGACAGACAGATTAGATAGATATGTAGATAGACAGACATTCAGGCTGACAGACAGATAGACAAGCAGGCAGCCAGATAGGCAGACAGACAGACAAACAGGCATACAGACAGACAGACAGACAGACAGATATGTGGACGTATGGAAGTAAAGAACTCCTTTGCACGCACTAAAAGCATTGAACACGCCAAGCTTGGCCCGCATGCCTATAGACTGACTGGGTCACACGCCAAGCTTGGCCCGCATGTCTATAGACTGGCTGGGTCACACGCCAAGCTTGGCCCGCATGCCTATAGACTGGCTGGGTCACACGCCAAGCTTGGCCCGCATGCCTATAGACTCGCTGGGTGAGACGCCAAGCTTGGCCCGCACGCCTATAGACTGGCTGGGTGAGACGCCAAGCTTGGCCCGCACGCCTATAGACTGGCTGGGTGATCTCATCAGTTCACACCGACCGCCTTTGCTTCCCAAAACATTTCCTGGTGCCCAGTTTAGACTGGGTAGACCTGGAGGCCCAGGTCAATTTTGTTTAAAAATCCGGTCCATTACGGATTCGATCCCATGACGATCCGACCGGCTCTGAGCGTCAAAACACTACGCTACCGTGGCTGATACTGGCATGCAGAGACAGAAGCAGGCAGGGTTGAGGTCCATATTTGGGTCATTTCAACCCTGCTAGAGATCTATATGTCCGGACAGACGGCGCACTGGACGCTCTGTCTGTTGAGAAAATGCATCGGATATTCAGCCCATAAAAAGTGGAAGGATTGTTGTGATAAGGGAGACACCGACAGTGTGAGACAGGCTCAGCGTCTGAATATGTGAAACCGGATGAAAGGTGAGCTAGACTGCAGACAGGGCAATGGGAGGACGAAGGGGGTGAGGGGGTGAAAGATGGAGAGAAGGAGAGAGAGGGGAAGGCAGGAAGTGGGATAAGGTAAGAGTTATGGGGGGAAGGGCAGAGCTAAAGGAGAGATTGAGAGAGAGAGAGAGAGAGAGAGAGAGAGAGAGAGAGAGAGAGAGAGAGAGAGAGAGAGAGAGAGAGAGAGAAGACAGGAAGGGGGGATTAGAGTGATGGATGGAAAGACAGAGCTAAATGAGAGAGAAAGAGAGTGAAAGAGATGGGGGGGGGGGGGGTTGAGAGAGAGGTGAAGACAGAGGGCGAAAGACACCAGGAGGATTTCAGAGATTGGCATGAGTAAATATAAGGAGACAGAAGTAATTGAGACGGGTATAACGGCACGAAATATGAACATACACGAAAGGTGGATCAGGCTGCGGAGAGAGAGGTAAAGATAGAATTTACCTACTCTCTCTCTCTCTCTCTCTCTCTCTCTCTCTCTCTCTCTCTCTCTCTCTCTCTCTCTCTCTCTCAGAGTACATGGATGAGTGAGCGAGAGGGAATGGCCAGGGAAGGGTCCAAAGGCCGGAAGAAACAAAAGTGAAGCTAGAAGGAGACGGAGGAAATAAGTCAGACAGAGCTTCAACCATCGACAGGAAAACAACATAGGAAGACAGACAGGAGGAAACGTTGCAGGTGTGAGACAGACAAACAGACAGAAAGACAAACAGACTGACGGACGGACGGACAGACAGACAAGAGGAAAATGTTTCAAGTGTCAGACAGACAGGCAGACGGCCGGACAGACGGACGGACGGACGGACGGACGGATGGATGGATGGATGGATGGATGGGTGGGTGGGTGGGTGGATGGATGGATGGATGGATGGATGAACGGACGGATGGACGGAAGGACGGATGAATGAATGGATGAACGGATAGACGCATGGGTGGATGGATGATTTCGTTCGGATGAGAATCGAACCGATGACCATCGCGCCGGCAGGCGAGTGCCCAGCCACTATGCCACCGCGGCAGTCCCTAGAATCTTCTGGAGTGATTAAAGTACATGACATCTTTTTAAAAAAGGTGCTAAATATTCATTAAATTAGTAACAATAGTCACTGCTACGGTCTAACGTTGTTTTTGGAGAAGCTGGAAAGTACCAATGAAGTATTCATTATATCAGATGTTTGAAATGTCCACCACGGGTTTCAAGACATGACTGCACACGTCTCTTCATAATGTCAACTGTTCAACTAAAACAATTCTTTCTTCCGCTGATAATACCATTCTGTTTAACGTGCAAAGAATTACTCCAGCAGACGACAGCCATTCGCTGCATATTGCTTAACGATGAACTGTGGAACACATTTTTGATGACGTCATATACTTCATTTGTCAAATGTGTTCTACATACAAAGTGTAGTGACACTTTACAAACACCCTGGGTATTTTTTTTTTTATGGTGCATATCCCTTACAGGACGTTGCAGTCAACACCAGCATTTTTCAGCTGCTGTTGATGTACTAGGCAAGTTTTACGTTCAGTAGTTTGCCATTGCTTTCTGAACGACCGGCTCCCATACCAGAACGTTATAACCCAACGCGACACGGTCTGCTGCACACATCGGTCGCAGCTGAGTTTTGAACGCCTGGTAAGAGGCTCTCGAACCGTATTCGCAAGCCTTTGGCCACGGAGACCGTGTGTATACACTTTCTTAAAAATACAAACGTTCACACACACACACACACACACACACACACACACACACACACACACACACACAACATATATATTATATTTTATATATATAAACATTCATATATATATATATATATTTTATACATATAAACATTCACACACACACATATACACACGCTTATGGACACTAGACACTCTTATGTACGCATAGACATGCACTATTAACTATTAATCACACACTTACACACCTACGCAAATGCTTACACTCTAAATTGGTCTGTATATACACACACACACACACACACACACACACTTACACGCACTCTTATACGCACACTAACATACCCTTATACTTAGATACACACACACACACACACACACGCTTTTACACACTCTTTAATAGCGACACACACTTGCACACAGTTTAATACAAACATTTACATACACTCGTATGCATACACATTTACACACACTCACACACTCATACACACATACTTTCACACACTCACACACACACGCACACAAACACACTTACAGACCCTCTTAAACACATACACACATACTTACATACATATCTATACACAAACACACACACACACACTTTTATACACACTCACGTCTTGCGCACATTTTCACACACACACGTACTTACACACACTTTTATATATACACACGTACACACACCCCTATACACATTTGCACACTTAAACACACTGCTATACACACATACACACACTTATACACAGACACATATTTGTATACAAATACAAACTTACACACATCCTTATGCATACACACTTACACATTCACATTAACACACACATACATACATAAACTTAAACACAAACATACAAGCACACACTCTTATACACACACACACTTACATACGTATACTTACACACAAACACACACACGTTTACACACACACACACACAGTTAAATACACTCTTAGACACACACTCTTATTCACACACACACACTCTTATACACACATTTACACACACACTCTTATACACACACTCTTATACACACACTCTTATGCACACACTCTTATACACACACACACACTTATTCACAAACACACACACACACACTTATTCACAAACACACACACACATAATTGACACTGGTCTATCTTCAAACAACCAACGACTTTGCCCCTGTTGGTGTCGCTCTCGCGCGCAGTTTGAGCACGTGCACATAATTAGGATCACTCGGCCGTCACGAACTTGCCCTCAACTCGCGCCTCGGTTTCCGGCAATTTCTACACAAATGGCCGCCTGTGTTTTCACGCCTGTAGTTAAACGTGCCCTATTTAAGTAACCCTCTAGTTAACAGCGCCCCTTGGAATAATAAGAAAATATCTAAATGACATTTATAATAGTGGTCATATTTGTAATGGCTCGTCAGTTCAGATTAGTATTTACGAGAAAAAAAAACATGTGGCCTCGTTCAACATGCTTCTGCAGCATCGGTTATAATGGAGGCCCTTTTTTTTTTCCTTTATAAGAGTGCGTATAAGAGCCTGCTCTGTGCGAAGGGTTTAAGGACGCAATTCGTACTCCCGCATAACACGTTCGAAACACAGCTGCGGGCGATTTGGCAGCAGATCGCCTCGCGCTGATTTTCATAAAATGGTATGAGTGTCGGTCGTTCAGAAAACAATGGCAAACTACTGTATGTAAACGTGCCAAGAAATCACAAACAGCCAAACAATTATGACTTGACTGCGACGTCCTGTAAAAGATAAGCAACTAACTTTAACTCCTTTCTTTGTTCTCTTTCAGCAAGCAGATGACATGAAGACCATTGAATCTGATTCAAGTATTGAAAACTTAGTGACAACTGGC
Source organism: Cepaea hortensis (assembly GCA_963921405.1). Classification (NCBI taxonomy): domain Eukaryota; kingdom Metazoa; phylum Mollusca; class Gastropoda; order Stylommatophora; family Helicidae; genus Cepaea; species Cepaea hortensis. Next base: position 96,643,919 of record OY992887.1, on the reverse strand, counting down.
AAACTTAATAGGAAAAAAAGGAAAGGGGGAGACAAAGAGATAAGTATCTGGACGGCGTGGCCACACGGCAGAATCGAACAAGAAGCTATTATCCCCAAAGTGACGGCTCAAGTTCTCATACCAGCTAAATACCTGCTTCACTGGAAGCTCACATGTGTCTAATTAACGCGCCAATGTGAACGAATACAGAATGAGCACAATGTTCACTCACGCTATTCACTGCACTCTTCCCCCTCTTTTCATCATTGTCCTGTTTAGCATTCTCACTTTGTCCATTCACTCCTGTCCTCATTGTTATTTTTTAACTTCCTATTACCTTTCCTTCTCCTCCGTCTCCTCCTTTCCACCCTCCCTCTTCCTCGTTCTCTTTCTTTTTCTCTCTCATTTTCTCTCTCTCTCTCTCTTTCTCTCTCTCTCTCTCTGTATCTCTCTCTCTCTCTCTCTCTCTCTCTCTCTCTCTCTGTCTCTATTTCTCTCTTCTCGTTTCACTCTATCTCTTTCTCTTTCCTTCACTAACCGACATAGACACCCACTCACTCACTCACTTCATTACTCATTCTTTCACTTTTTATTCACTCAAACTCTCTCCTCCACTCCAACCTCTATATGTATTTCTGAAATTCTCTATCGCTTTAAGTCTCTCTCTCTCTCTCTCTCTCTCTCTCTCTCTCTCTCTCTCTCTCTCTCTCTCTTTCCTCTCTCTCACTCTCTAACACACACACACACACACACACACACACATACACACACACACACACACATGTCTGAGCAGACTACCAGCCCCATCTACCCCACCCGGCCCGCCCAGGCCTGTCTGCAGCCAGCAGTGGTGTGATGATAACAGCCCAGATATCAGAGATTGTCCAGGTGTGTGCCTCAGATCCAGGCCAGGGTGGAGACTCCTTCATCTTGGTGTTCTCACCTGAGTTCTGCCTGCACATGTTCTGTGCCTGGCCTGGCTGCCAGGGAATTTTCTAGAACACTGGCAACGTGGGTCTACCCACGTGTGGTAGGATTGTCTATTGTTGTGTGGAAGAATTGTCTACTGTTGTGTGGTAGGATTGTCTATTGTTGTGTGGAAGAATTGTCTACTGTTGTGTGGTAGGATTGTCTATTGTTGTGTGGAAGAATTGTCTACTGTTGTGTGGTAGGATTGTCTATTGTTGTGTGGAAGAATTGTCTACTGTTGTGTGGTAGGATTGTCTATTGTTGTGTGGAAGAATTGTCTACTGTTGTGTGGTAGGATTGTCTATTGTTGTGTGGAAGAATTGTCTACTGTTGTGTGGTAGGATTGTCTATTGTTGTGTGGAAGAATTGTCTACTGTCGTATGGTAGGATTGTCTATTGTTGTGTGGAAGGATTGTCTACTGTTGTGTGGTAGGATTGTCTATTGTTGTGTGGAAGGATTGTCTACTGTTGTGTGGTAGGATTGTCTATTGTTGTGTGGAAGGATTGTCTACTGTTGTGTGGTAGGATTGTCTATTGTTGTGTGGAAGGATTGTCTACTGTTGTGGTAGGATTGTCTATTGTTGTGTGGAAGAATTGTCTACTGTTGTGTGATAGGATAGTCTGCTGTTGTTTTTTTTTTTTTTTTTTTTGGCGCTCGCTTGCTTTGAACTCAACCGTAGTCCATACACACTATTTATAGTAGCGATGGACTGAATGTTGTGTGTGGATTAGCTTTCCCTATTAACAGTGTCCCTCGCCATCAGGCGAACCCACTCCGACTTCAGAGGTAGTCTGCTGTTGTGTGGCAGGATTGTCTACTCTTGTGTGTCAGGATTGTCTACTGACATGTGGTAGGATTGTCTATTGACATGTAGTAGGATTGTCTATGTTTGTGCGGAAGGATTGTCTTCTGTTGTGTGGTAGGATTGTCTATTGTTGTGTGGTAGGATTGTCTATTGTTGTGTGGAAGGATTGTCTACTGTTGTGTGGTAGGATTGTCTATTGTTGTGTGGAAGGATTGTCTATTGTTGTGTGGAAGGATTATCTACTGTTATGTGGTAGGATCTTCTACTGACATGTGGTAGGATTGTCTATTGTTGTGTGGAAAGATTGTCTACTGTTGTATGGTAGGATTGTCTATTGTTGTGTGGAAGGATTGTCTACTGTTGTGTGGTATGATTGTCTATTGTTGTGTGGAAGGATTGTCTACTGTTGTGTGGTAGGATAGTCTGCTGTTGTGTGGCAGGATTGTCTACTCTTGTGTGTCAGGATTGCTTACTGACATGTGGTATGATTGTCTACTGACATGTGGAAAGATTGTCTACTGACACGTGGAAGGATTGTCTACTGTTGTGTGGCAAGATTGTCTACTGTTGTGTGGCAGGATTGTCTACTGTTGTGTGGCAGGATTGTCTACTGGCATGTGATAGGATTGTCTACTGACATGTGGTAGGATTGTCTACTGTTGTGTGGCAAGATTGTCTACTGTTGTGTGGCAGGATTGTCTACTGTTGTGTGGCTGGATTGTCTACTGACATGTGGAAGGATTGTCTACTGACATGTGGAAGGATTGTCTACTGTTGTGTGGCAGGATTGTCTACTGTTGTGTGGCAGGATTGTCTACTGTTGTGTGGCCGGATTGTCTACTGACATGTGGAAGGATTGTCTACTGACATGTGGAAGGATTGTCTACTGTTGTGTGGCAGGATTGTCTACTGTTGTGTGGCAGGATTGTCTACTGACATGTGATAGGATTGTCTACTGACATGTGGTAGGATTGTCTACTGACATGTGGTAGGATTGTCTCCTGTTCTGGGGAAGGATTGTCTACTCTTGTGTGTCAGGATTATTTACTCTTGTGTGTCAGGATTATTTACTCTTGTGTGTCAGGATTATTTACTCTTGTGTGTCAGGATTGTCTACTCGTGTGTCAGGATTATTTACTCTTGTGTGTCAGGATTGTGTACTCTTGTGTGTCAGGATTATTTACTCTTGTGTGGCAGGATTGTCTACTCTTGTGTGTCAGGATTGTCTACTCTTGTGTGTCAGGATTATTTACTCATGTGTGTCAGGATTGTTTACTCTTGTGTGTCAGGATTATTTACTCTTGTGTGTCAGGATTGTCTACTCTTGTGTGTCAGGATTTTTTTACTCTTGTGTGTCAGGATTGTCTACTCTTGTGTGTCAGGATTATTTACTCTTGTGTGTCAGGATTGTCTACTCTTGTGTGTCAGGATTCTCTTCTCGTGTGTGGTAATATTGTCTACTAGAGAGCGAGCGAGAGAGAGAGAGAGAGAGAGAGAGAGAGAGAGAGAGAGAGAGAGAGAGAGCGTGTGTGTGTGTCGGGGGAGGGGAGGGGGGAAGGTGAGTTACGTAAGAAAAGCTACACTCGTACGGTTGTGAGTGAAAATAGCTACATTTGTACGGTTGTGAGTGAGAGTAGGTACACTCGTACAGCTGTGCCTAAGGGAGTTAGGGACCCTCCGTGGCGAAGTGGTCAAGCCGTCTGATTCGGGCTCCGAAGTTTGTGGGTTTGATTCCGGGCAGCGTCCTTCGGGTCACGGGTGCAATTTTTCGGAAACTCCCGAGGGTCGTCGCTGGAGCTACGGATTTGGTGCTTTGTGCGATGGTTTCCGCACTGCAGAAAGAGACTGAGCCATATGGGATAAAACCCGGTGCAATGATGTCGACCCTATCGACCTTTAAGCGACTTTTTAAGGTTGTGAGTGAGGAAGAATTGCGTAGATGTGAAGTTACCCCCGCGGATAAAGGTCAGCATGGCGGAATGGATAAGAACGCTCATTCTTATACATCCGGTGTGATGATGCCGAGATAGTGGGTTCAATCCATACATCGGTAAAATTTTTATTTCTCGTCTTTGACTTGGGGACTTGTAAATTACAAGTACCTCAGAAATCGGAGCAGGTGCGCCTGATGGCGAGGGACACTAGGATAACTAAGCCAAACGTAAAAATCAGTCCCTTGCGCTAGAAGTACTAGCACGTGGTAGACTACGCTTGAGTTCAAAGCGAGAGAAAGAAAAAACATGTCCACGGATCATGTTGTACAGATGTACACTTCAGATGTACACTTCGATAGTCATAAGCTCTTAAAAGACCGCGCACGAAATCATCCAGACTCCACACAAAGACCAGCCACAATAGTTCTGTCTCTAAAAGAAGCCAAGTTCTACCATTCAATGCCAACTCTGACTCCAAAGAAAGAACTGTGCGAAGAAACGGTTCTTGGTGTTCCCAAGATCACAGACGCAGCCAGAACTGGGTGAGACGGTCTTGTACTGGTCTGTGTTTGTGTTTCTTTCTTGGTAAAACAACATTCCTTCTTTGAAGAGAATGTGCTTTTGTCTGAGTTTGTTATTTATCTTTCTGCTGCAGCCCTATGCAGTGCTAGAGAAAAACCCCTGAGGTTCTCAAGGACGGTTGTGTTCATTCGACAGTTTATATTTTTGTTGAGGTAGAATTATTTCTTGGGGGAGCTCGTAAACAAATTCACGAGTATTGGTTTGCTCTCATGGAAGGAGAAGAAGAAAGTAATTATTGGAAGGACGCACTGGACAACGTGAAAATTGAAAGCTAAAGTTACCAATTGGGATTCGAACCTGTCACCTGCAAATGATGATAGAGTCTAGTTGCATGAACATGTGTACTTCGACCAATGAACTTTTTGTGACAGTGAAGGGGACGGAGAGAGAGAGAGAGAGAGAGAGAGAGAGAGAGAGAGAGAGAGAGAGAGAGAGAGAGAGAGAGAGAGAGAAAGAGAGAGAGACGGGGACAGATATGGACGGGGATAGATTGAGAGACAGACACATGAAGACAGAGAGAAAGACATACTGGGACAGAGAGACGGGGACAGATAGAGAGAGATAATGGGACAGAGAGATACTGGGACAGAGAGAGAGACGAGGACAGAGAGAGAGAGAGAGACGAGGACAGGTAGAGGGAGAAACAGGGAAAGAGAGAGTCATATACAAGGAGAGAGCTAGTGAGAGAGATGAGGACAGTTAGAGAGATGAGGACAGTTAGAGAGATGGGGACAGTTAGAGAGATGGGGACAGTTAGAGAGATTGGGACAGACAGAGAGATGGGGGAACAGAAAGAGACGGATACAAAATGAGGGCTAGTTGTGTGTGTGTGTGTGTGTGTGTGTGTGTGTGAGAGAGAGAGAGTGAGAGAGAGAGACAGAGAGAGAGAGAGAGAGAGAGAGAGAGAGAGAGACGATGACCTACAAAGAGAGACGGGGACAGAGAAAGAGGGGGATAGAGAGACTGGGATAGAGGGATACATGAAGGCAGAGAGAGAGAGAGAGAGAGAGAGAGAGAGAGAGAGAGAGAGAGAGAGGCGAAAACACATACACGAAGACAAAAAGAAGCGCGGACAGAGGGCGCCTTACGGGCTCCCCATTTCGCGTATTGTTTTCTTTTACCTTTTTGTGGTGTGTATTTTACACACTGACAGTTTAAACCCAAGAACTGGCCAAACAAAAGCTCTATTTCAACGGATGAAAAGTATCCGATGTAATCCATCATCTTCATTGAATGTCAGGAAGAGAGTACTGACATGTTACTTCGAACCTGTTTCTGTGTATGTTAGCGAATATTGGAATGTAAACTATAAAGACATTGGAGGCGACGGAGAAGTGGATCCTGAGACGAATGGTGTATCTTAGAGGAGTAACTAACAAACGATTGTCTGGAAGAGGTTCATGAAAGAGAACATTAAGCACACGGGAGGCGTTATTCACAGCGCGCTGCGAATAATACTGAGCGTTATTCACTGCGCGGGGTTAGTATCCTCCATGTACATTACCTTGATTTAGAGAGGTCCGAAGTATTTTAAAGATATGGAATAATCCATTTAGTTCTGTATGCAGTTCCTAACCCTAACCCTAACCCGAAACTTGAAAAGAATGCTCCTTTTTCTATCGCCATAACTATCTGTCAACAACCTAGGTTAGACAGGCATACAGGGATTCTTCATTTGTACCGCACGAATATCAACTCGTAGGTGTACAAAGGGTAAATTCGCTTTATTTTGCGCTGATTATACTTGGCTCTACGAGCTCACATGAACATGCATATATCATCAACACATCATCACATTATACATTTATAATACTGCTAAGCACAATCTCTATCTATCCTAGCGTAAGTCACGATACTACTGTGCCCTGAAACTATACAATGGTCAGGGCAAATACATCGACCTGTCTGCTGATCTGTCCAGTCCCCGTCTGGCTAAACTTAGCAGCGTTGTCCAGCTGCGGACTTGTGAATCTTCGTGCGCCAGCACTATTGCGTGCTCGGTTACCTCGCACGTAGTTCAGTAGCCTGTCACTAGCTACTGTGCTCTACGCTGTTTACGGGTACTTCCCGTGTTTATTGTCTCCTACTCTAAACTGGGAGTAAATCCCTGTCATGTCCTGCAGTGTCCTTCTTATGACACGTGCGTGTCCTGTTGGATAACTGCTTAAGAGTTCTATCTTCTACTACTGTCCCTTGGATCTCTATTCCCTGTTCAGGGATGTTATCTCTATCCTATCTTAGTCTTATCCCTAACTTATATCCTTCTGTTCCTTATGTCCTCAGCTTCTTGACACTATCGAACATAAACGTCACCTGACCAGCCGCGTCTGTGAATAACACTGAGTGTTGGAAGGCGTTATTCACAACACGCTGCGAATAATCACTTTGTAAGCACATATGTAAGAATGGAAAGGTACGGCAAGTCCTCACCGCCCACGTGACATTGGTATTGGTTCTTAAACACAGAAGCCTAATAAATGCTGTTGCACGATTTATTGCCTGGTATATTTCACTGCATCTCGTCATGTGCTTACTGCAGAGTTATATATCATGTGAAGTGGGTACAGGATTAATACTTAAGCTGAAACATTTAAAACACATAGTCACAGATCTGCAATATGCACACGAGGAGATGCAGCGAAATATGACAGGTAATAATTCATGCAACCTCTTGTGTGTGGCTTCTGTGTTTACATTCACTAAGGGAATACATTGTTTTGTTTTGGTATTTAATAATGATGACGATGACGACTACGACGACGACGATGATGATGATGGTGGTGGTGGTGGTCGTGGTGGTGGTGGTGGTGGTGGTGGTGGTGGTGGTGGTGTGGTAGTAATGATGATGATGATGATGATGATGGTGATGATGATGATGATGATGATGATGATGATGATGATGATGATGATGATGATGACGACGACGACGACGACTGTCTATGTGTTCTGGATAACTCTGTTGGTAATACTCCGCCATGCCATCGTCTCAGTCCATCCAGCATCATTTCTCTTGGTCTGCCTCTTTTCCCACTGATCTTTCCAGTTGTCACGATATTCTCCAATGCCTCTCTTCTCATCACATGACCAAAGCATGATTTTGTCTCTTTCATATTGTTGTATATACTATTCTAGTTTCATTAGCCTCTTCTAAGCAGTCATTGTTAGATAGAGTCCGATGGTCCAATGTGCATTTCTGTCGCCATCATCATCATCATCATCTTCCACCTTTGATATCAAGCGTCGTGGCGCGGAATAGCTGACGTTCCGGCGCCCGATGGGAACCAGTGGACGGTGTCATTCCGTGTGATTGTACAATGTCTTTGATATCGTCAATATATTTTCTTCTCGGGTGTCCATTTTCTCCCGCATAAGTTCTTCATTGAGGTAGCGCAAGTGCTGGTAACTGATGGCGTCGCATTCTAACGAGATGGCCAAACCTTTTGATCTTCTGGCTTCATTTCTGCACTTGCCGTAAATTAATACCGTAGCCACAAAATACCAAAAAACCAATAACGTGGTAGATTCAGTAGATGCTAGAAGGACCGTAAGACGATGAGAACGCCGCGGTAACCACAACAACAACATCTGCTCCGTGGGTGATGAGGTTTTAATGAGAGGACGTGCCGATTGTTTTGATGGCGCGTGCAGATACCAGATTGTGATTTTACCGCTTCGCGCCTCGCGGGTAAACTACTTAATGGAAGGTGCGTACTCTCTGTTATCTCCCTTTCTTGAACATGGCTGTATTATTTCCCTGTACTTGAGAATTATCCGTATTCTCGCCCTTAGAGAAGAATAGTCAGTATTGTCTTCCTTTATTCAAGAATACAAGTACTCTCTCCATTTATTCAAGATTAGTCAGTATTCTGTCAAGAATAGTCAGGATCCCCTCCATTTATTTAAGAATAGTTAGTATTCTCTCATTTTATTCAAGAACAGTCGGTATTCTCTCCATTTGTTCAAGAATATTCAGCATTCTCTCCCTTTATTCAAAAAAAAAAAATAGTCATAATTCTCTACGTTTACATGACTGATTGTTTCAGTATTGTCCTAATCTCCAACTGTATCAACGTCCTCCGAATCCCAATCTATATCAGTATTGTCGGTATATCTCACTGTATCAACATTGTCAATATCCACCACAGTATCAATATTGTCTATGTCTCCCACAGTATCAACATTGTCTATATCCCCCACTGTATCAACATTGTCTATATCTCCCACAGTATCAACATTGTCTATATTCCCCACTGTATCAACATTGTCTATATACCCCACTGTATCAACATTGTCTATATCCCCCAATGTATCAACATTGTCTATATCTCCCACATCATCAACATTGTCTACATCTCCCACATCATCAACATTGTCTATATCCCTCACTGTATCAACATTGTCTATATCTCCCACAGTATCAACATTGTCTATATCCCCCACTGTATCAACATTGTCTATATCTCCCACGTCATCGACATTGTCTATATCTCCCACATCATCAACATTGTCTACATCTCCCACATCATCAACATTGTCTATATCCCTCACTGTATCAACATTGTCTATATCTCCCACAGTATCAACATTGTCTATATCCCCCACTGTATCAACATTGTCTATATTCCCCACTGTATCAACATTGTCTATATCCCCCACTGTATCAACATTGTCTATATCCCCCACTGTATCAACATTGTCTAAATCCCCCACTGTATCAACATTGTCTATATCTCCCACTGTATCAACATTGTCTAAATCCCCCACTGTATCAACATTGTCTATATTCCCCACTGTATCAACATTGTCTATATCCCCCACTGTATCAACATTGTCTATATCTCCCACAGTATCAACATTGTCTATATATCCCACTGTATCAACATTGTCTATATCCCCCACTGTATCAACATTGTCTAAATCCCCCACTGTATCAACATTGTCTATATCCCCCACTGTATCAACATTGTCTAAATCCCCCACTGTATCAACATTGTCTATATATCCCACTGTATCAACATTGTCTAAATCCCCCACTGTATCAACATTGTCTATATCCCCCACTGTATCAACGTTGTCTATATCCCCCACTGTATCAACATTGTCTATATCCCCCACTGTATCAACATTGTCTAAATCCCCCACTGTATCAACATTGTCTATATCTCCCACTGTATCAACATGGTCTAAAACCCCCACTGTATCAACATTGTCTATATTCCCCACTGTATCAACATTGTCTATATCCCCCACTGTATCAACATTGTCTATATCTCCCACAGTATCAACATTGTCTATATATCCCACTGTATCAACATTGTCTATATCCCCCACTGTATCAACATTGTCTAAATCCCCCACTGTATCAACCTATATCCCCCACTGTATCAACATTGTCTAAATCCCCCACTGTATCAACATTGTCTATATATCCCACTGTATCAACATTGTCTAAATCCCCCACTGTATCAACATTGTCTATATCCCCCACTGTATCAACGTTGTCTATATCCCCCAATGTATCAACATTGTCTATATCTCCCACATCATCAACATTGTCTATATCTCCCACATCATCAACATTGTCTACATCTCCCACATCATCAACATTGTCTATATCCCTCACTGTATCAACATTGTCTATATCTCCCACAGTATCAACATTGTCTATATCCCCCACTGTATCAACATTGTCTATATCTCCCACGTCATCAACATTGTCTACATCTCCCACATCATCAACATTGTCTATATCCCTCACTGTATCAACATTGTCTATATCTCCCACAGTATCAACATTGTCTATATCCCCCACTGTATCAACATTGTCTATATCTCCCACATCATCAACATTGTCTATATCTCCCACATCATCAACATTGTCTACATCTCCCACATCATCAACATTGTCTATATCCCTCACTGTATCAACATTGTCTATATCTCCCACAGTATCAACATTGTCTATATCCCCCACTGTATCAACATTGTCTATATCTCCCACGTCATCAACATTGTCTATATCTCCCACATCATCAACATTGTCTACATCTCCCACATCATCAACATTGTCTATATCCCTCACTGTATCAACATTGTCTATATCTCCCACAGTATCAACATTGTCTATATCCCCCACTGTATCAACATTGTCTATATTCCCCACTGTATCAACATTGTCTATATCCCCCACTGTATCAACATTGTCTATATCCCCCACTGTATCAACATTGTCTAAATCCCCCACTGTATCAACATTGTCTATATCTCCCACTGTATCAACATTGTCTAAATCCCCCACTGTATCAACATTGTCTATATTCCCCACTGTATCAACATTGTCTATATCCCCCACTGTATCAACATTGTCTATATCTCCCACAGTATCAACATTGTCTATATATCCCACTGTATCAACATTGTCTATATCCCCCACTGTATCAACATTGTCTAAATCCCCCACTGTATCAACATTGTCTATATCCCCCACTGTATCAACATTGTCTAAATCCCCCACTGTATCAACATTGTCTATATATCCCACTGTATCAACATTGTCTAAATCCCCCACTGTATCAACATTGTCTATATCCCCCACTGTATCAACGTTGTCTATATCCCCCACTGTATCAACATTGTCTATATCCCCCACTGTATCAACATTGTCTAAATCCCCCACTGTATCAACATTGTCTATATCTCCCACTGTATCAACATGGTCTAAAACCCCCACTGTATCAACATTGTCTATATTCCCCACTGTATCAACATTGTCTATATCCCCCACTGTATCAACATTGTCTATATCTCCCACAGTATCAACATTGTCTATATATCCCACTGTATCAACATTGTCTATATCCCCCACTGTATCAACATTGTCTAAATCCCCCACTGTATCAACCTATATCCCCCACTGTATCAACATTGTCTAAATCCCCCACTGTATCAACATTGTCTATATATCCCACTGTATCAACATTGTCTAAATCCCCCACTGTATCAACATTGTCTATATCCCCCACTGTATCAACGTTGTCTATATCCCCCAATGTATCAACATTGTCTATATCTCCCACATCATCAACATTGTCTATATCTCCCACATCATCAACATTGTCTACATCTCCCACATCATCAACATTGTCTATATCCCTCACTGTATCAACATTGTCTATATCTCCCACAGTATCAACATTGTCTATATCCCCCACTGTATCAACATTGTCTATATCTCCCACGTCATCAACATTGTCTACATCTCCCACATCATCAACATTGTCTATATCCCTCACTGTATCAACATTGTCTATATCTCCCACAGTATCAACATTGTCTATATCCCCCACTGTATCAACATTGTCTATATCTCCCACGTCATCAACATTGTCTATATCTCCCACATCATCAACATTGTCTACATCTCCCACATCATCAACATTGTCTATATCCCTCACTGTATCAACATTGTCTATATCTCCCACAGTATCAACATTGTCTATATCCCCCACTGTATCAACATTGTCTATATCTCCCACGTCATCAACATTGTCTATATCTCCCACATCATCAACATTGTCTACATCTCCCACATCATCAACATTGTCTATATCCCTCACTGTATCAACATTGTCTATATCTCCCACAGTATCAACATTGTCTATATCTCCCACAGTATCAACATTGTCTATATCTCCCACAGTATCAACATTGTCTATATCCCCCACTGTATCAACATAGTCTATATCCCCCACTGTATCAACATTGTCTACATCTCCCACATCATCAACATTGTCTATATCCCTCACTGTATCAACATTGTCTATATCTCCCACAGTATCAACATTGTCTATATCCCCCACTGTATCAACATTGTCTATATCTCCCACGTCATCAACATTGTCTATATCTCCCACATCATCAACATTGTCTACATCTCCCACATCATCAACATTGTCTATATCCCTCACTGTATCAACATTGTCTATATCTCCCACAGTATCAACATTGTCTATATCTCCCACAGTATCAACATTGTCTATATCTCCCACAGTATCAACATTGTCTATATCTCCCACATCATCAACATTGTCTATATCCCCCACTGTATCAACATTGTCTATATCTCTCACATCATCAACATTGTCTATATCCCCCACTGTATCAACATTGTCTATATCCCCCACTGTATCAACATTGTCTAAATCCCCCACTGTATCAACATTGTCTATATCTCTTAGACAGAATCGGAGGAAAATTGACAGCAAGGACGACCTGAGTGAATGTACGAAGGAGAAGTATTACTAAGGGACGACCAGGTGAACGTAAGACATGTCGGTATACAACATTTGTGTGTATGCTTAGATTAGATGCCGTCCCGGCAATAACGGGAACTCTGATCATTACACTTCAAGATGTATCCACTGTGTCGACTGCCGTAATAAAGCGGTATGAGTTTTGCCTGACCTCTGAAGTTTAGGTTATCTATATAAATTCACCAGAGAGTTTGTGACTGTTATCGTTGCTCCATTTTGAATGAGCCAGTTCCTCTCGTAAGTTCTAACATATTCCACATGGCAAGATACAGCGAAGAAGGACTTACGACTTGGCATCCCTCATCTGTAAAAACATTGCTCAAATCCTTTCAACGACAATAAAAGGGACTCATCACGATATTGCGCACAATTAAGCAACTATATTTTTCTTCTTCAGCGTTCCGAGCCATTGAAGTTCTTTACTGCAGATACAATCCGTCTCCATTCGTCTCTCTGGTGGACCTTCTCTTGTCAGTCGATGATTCCAAGTGCTTGTAGGTCTGTATATATATATATTATCTCTCCACCGTCTTCTTGGTCTACATCGGGGTCTACGGTCATTTATTTCCTGAGTGTAAGCGAGTTTTGTTTCCCTATTATCTTCCATTCTTTCTATATGCCCCAGCCATTGTAGTCTATTAGCCTTCATGATACCAGTGATTAGCGGGGACTTAAACAGATCATAAATGTCTTTGTTACTTCTTCTTTTCCACTCTCCACTTTGTGTATCCCTAATGGCTAATGGGTCTAAAGATGCGTCTTAAAACTTTGTTCTCCAAGGTTTGTAGCAAGGCTTCGTCTCCTTTCGTTGTAATATATATATATATATAAACATTTTTTGCACTCGCTCGCTTTGAACTCAAGCGTAGTCCATACACACTATTTTATTGTTGTGCCGGACTGAATTTTGTGTGTGGATTAGCTTTCCCTATTAAAAGTATCCCTTGCCATCAGGTGAACCCACTCCAACTTCAGAGGTAAGCAACTAATATCAAATCATCATCAGTAACAACTATACTCAAATCCTCATCTATAACAACACTGCTAATATCCTGTCTATAACAACAAAAATAAAATCCTCATTATCAACATTTCTCAAATCCCAGCTGTAACCAAATAACTCAAACCCCAGCCGCATTGTTCACATCAACTTTACAGCACAAATTATCTCCCAGGAATACCTTTCCACCGGCGCCCCGTGACGTCCCCCTTCAGTGCACCGCCCCGGGCACCCAGAGACCGAGACAAGCCATAGAACATCCAGTTGATGATGTGAAGCAACTCCATCGAGCGGTTGTGACTGCGGGATCATCAAGCAGCAGGTAAGGCTGGCAGTCCACTGATGTGGTTTGCACGCTGTGTGTTACACAAATTATTGTTTCCACGGTCGCTCATTAGGGGCCGGGCGTCGTGGGGTTCCGGGGGCGCAGACTCCTAGGGTGTTGATGGCTTGTAGTGGTTTGTATGAGAAGAGGGAGAAAGAGGGCTAGAAAGAGGTGAATATATGGGAAGATAGAGAGACAGGGAGAAAGAGAGGGCTAGAAAGTGATGGAGAGAGGGGAAGAAAGAGAGAGAGAGAGGACAGAGAGAGGGGGGAGAGAAAGAGAGAGGAAGGGAGATGGTGAGCGGAAGAGGGAGAGAGGTGGAAGAGAGAGAGGTGGGAGAGAGGGAGTGAGAAAGGCATGGAGAGAGAAAGAGGGAGAGAGAGAGAAGAACAGGGAGAGCGAGGGAGGAAGAGAGAGGAAGGAAAAGAGAGGGAGTGAGCGAGAGAAGGAAGAGAGAGGGGTGAGAGAGGGGGCAGAGAGAAAGTGAGAGGGAGGCAGAGGGATATAGAGGGAGACAGAGGGAGATGGAGAGAGGACGTGAGAGAGACGGGAGAGAGGAAGAGGGAGTGAGAGGGGAAGAGTGAGACAGTGGTACACAAAGAGGGAGAGGGAGAAAGCGGTAGAGAGAAAGAGGGAGGGAGAGAAGAAAAACGAAGAAGAAGAAGAAGAAGAAGAAGAGAGAGAGAGAGAGAGAGAGAGAGAGAGAGAGAGAGAGAGAGAGAGAGAGAGAGAGAGATCCATCGCTGTTGCCCCTGCCCACTCAAACAGTCATTTGAGTAGATAAGAGTTGAAATTAAGGTTTTTGTGGAGCTTTCAGCTTCTGTCGGTTCAATGTGTTGGTGTGAATGTTTGTGTCGGAGGGTGTGTGAACAATGTACGTGTGTCTGTGTGTGTATGTGTGTGTGTGTGTGTGTGTGTGTGTGCATGCGCGTGCGCGTTTGTATGTTTATAAAGATGAGATGAGCAGGTGGAAAGGAGCGGCAGGGTGGAGACTTGTAGATGCAGACAAGAAGGGACAGATAAAAATTGTTATATAGAATCAGATATAGACGGATAGGTAGATGGATAGCTGACTGATTGGATGACTGACTGACTTACTGACTGACTGGCTGACTGACTAATTGACTGACTGGCTGACTAACTGACTGACTAACTAACTGACTGACAAACTAACTGACTGACTAACTAACTGACCAAATAACTGACTGGCAAACTAACTGACGAACTAACCGACTGGCTGACTATAGTCTGTCCGGAAATTTATGCCGTCATTTAAGATCAATTATTTTGAAAACTATCTGTTGCATCGTTATGAAATTTTTCCAGCCGTCTTATATTTACCCCCACCCAAGGAATATGTCTTTGATAGGTCCCAAAACAACTTAAATCATTAAAAGCGGCATCATTCCTTTGATGTTTTGCTTAACAACTAGTGATTTCTTGTTAAAAATGTTATGTTTACGGTAATGAGGACCTGCAAATTCAGATGACAAACAAAGGCGTATCTGGATTCGTATGGGAGTGGGTGCAATCAAAGAAGTAGCTTACAGTCGACAGAATCGGCTGCATTGCACAGGGTTTTTATCCCATATGGCTCAGTTTCTTTCCGCAGCGCGGAAAGCGTCGCACAAAGCACGAACTCCGTAGCTCCAGCGACGACCCTCGGCAGTCTCCGAATAAAATGAATGATGCGGCCCGGACAGACAGACAGAAAGGTAGGTAGGTAGGCAGAAAGATAGGTGGGTGGATGGATGGCTGGCTGGCTGGCTGGCTGAGTGGGTGGATCGGTCGGTCGGTGGGTCGGTCGGTCGGTGGGTGGGTGGGTCGGCAGGCAGGCAGGCAGGCAGGCAGACAGACAGATAGATTAGATAGATAG
This sequence comes from Cepaea hortensis, assembly GCA_963921405.1. Taxonomy (NCBI): domain Eukaryota; kingdom Metazoa; phylum Mollusca; class Gastropoda; order Stylommatophora; family Helicidae; genus Cepaea; species Cepaea hortensis. Next base: position 96,628,136 of record OY992887.1, on the reverse strand, counting down.
ATAGATAGATAGATAGATAGATAGATAGATAGATAGATAGATAGATAGATAGATAGATAGATAGATAGATAGATAGATAGATAGA
>OY992887.1:96620551-96625551 GCA_963921405.1 Cepaea hortensis | reverse complement strand
GGAAGCTGTAAAACTGTTAAAATCATGGTCGTAATCTTTAAGTCATAATTAATATACCGTATATAAGCTAACTTTAAAATCTGCTGTAAAATCTCCAGAACAAAAATTGTTTTGTTGGGTGGACATAATGATAACGTTATATACTAAATCTCATCATTTTATCTCAGCCCGTTACTGAGATATTGAATTTTATATTGAGGCAACCAAAAAAAAACACACTATAATTAATTGACTGACTGTGACTGACCGACTAACTAACTCACTACCTGACTAACTGACTGACTAACCGACTGGCTGACTAACTGACTGACTAACTGACTAATTGACTGATTGACTAACTGACTGACTAACTGACTGATTGACTAACTAATTGACTACCTAACTGACTGGCTGAGAAACTGACTAACTAACCGATTAGCTGACTAACTGACTGAATAACTAACTAACTGACTGTCTAGCTAACTAAGTGACTAACTAAATGACTGGCTGACTAACTGTCTGACTGGCTGACTGACTGACTGACTGACTGACTGACTAACTAATTGACCAAATAACTGACTGGCGGACTAACTGACGGACTAACCGACTGGATGACTAACTAACTGACTGACTGAGTGACTGGCTGACTGACTGACTGAGTGACTGACTGACTGACTGACTGGCTAACTAATTCACTGGTTGACTAACTGACTGACTAACCGACTGACTGACTGACTGACTGACTTACTGATTGACTGGCGGTTATATACAGAGCTGCAGTAAGACGGACGGACTCACAGATATAACGGCATACTGGCGACGGAGGGAAGGAAGGACAGACAGACAGACAGACAGGCAGACAGACAGACAGACAGACAGACAGACAGACAGACAGGCAGGATGTATGAATAGGTATTAGGTAGGTAGGTATTTATATAGGTAGGTGGGTATGTTTGTGCGTACATGTAAGAATGTAGGTAGGCAGGCAGGTAGGCATGTAGGTATGTAGGTAAGTAGGTAGGTAGGTAGGTATGCAGGCAGGCATGTTGGTAGCTAGGTAGCTAGGTAGGTAGGTAGCTAGGTGAAAAGGCAGATGGACAAACAAGCAGACTAAATGTTTTAAAATGGCATCCTTTCTACTGACACTGCAGAACCCGCCTCTCGATGACGACCCTCTGGTCACAACGTTGGTTGTTCGTGCTACTTCTTCACTTGATTAGCTCCCGAACTGGGGCACGTGACCAAGCTATCAAGTAGCCATGTTTCAGTAGCCAGTGATGTTAAGTCGGCCATGATGTGACGTCACATCCGGATACCCACCACAACCAAAAATCTAAGATTCTCGATTCCTTGATTTCTGTATTCCCAACAGGGCACATGTCGGTTTGCAAATTTCGGACAAACTGTCCTCGGATATACTGTAACAACAAAGACAAGAACCACAACTTAGATATGTTTTGTAAGGTCAAGGTAATCCCACAGCAGATGCTGCCAGCTGGGATGTCAAGTGTTAGGCCTTCGCATATTCTAGGCCAGGGCAACATGACGTGAGATGATCGATTCCTTTCCAAACCGACGTTCCTTCCAGACAATTCCTTGAATACTCCGACAGTTATCTGGCACTATGAGGTTAGATAGTTAAAAGTTAGTTGCATATCCTTTACAGGACGTCGCAGTCAACACCAGCATATTTTGGCTGTTTGTGATGTCTTGGCAAGTTTACGTTCAGTAGTTTACCATTGTTTCTGAACGACCGGCACTCATACTTTTGAATGGAAACCAGCATACGGCTGGATTGAGGCGGGGTCATAAACATATTTCGGTAAAACCCGAAACAAGGATTAACAGGCAAGAAGACCGATTTCATTGCACCGGGTTTCCTCCATCTTATTAAATCTCTCTACACAGAGCGGCCTGCCAAGCACGAACTCCGTAGCACTGGCGAGGATCCACAGAGTCTCCGGGGGAAAAATAAAACTGTACTCGTGAATCGGATGTCGGATTCCGAAAGCAAACCCACAACCTTGTGAGCACGGCGGATGGCGTGACCATTCTGCCATGGAGACCCCCTAGCTAGCGCAAAGGTGGGAGAACAGATGTTCATGTGAAAATAAACATAAAAATCGTCAGGAAAAGTCAAAACAAATTAAATCTTGTTCGAGACTTAAAGGGAAGCAGGGGGCGGAATAGCCCATCAGTAGATATGATAGTAAAAGAAGACCGCCAAGGTGGTGGTGATGGTGGTGGTAATGGCCCTCCTCGGCCTCCGCCACCGCCACCGTCGCCGTCACCACCACCACCACCACTACCACCACCACCACCACCACCACCACCATCACTACTACTACTACTACTACTACTACTACTACTACTACTACTACTACTACTACTACTACTACCATCACCACCACTACTACTACTACAACTACTACTGCTGCTGCTGCTGCTGCTACTACTACTACTACTACTACTACTACTACTACTACTACTACTACTACTACTACTACTACTACTACTACTACTACTACTACTACAACTACTACTACTACTACCACTACTACTACTACTACTACTACTACTATTATTACGAATCAACTAACGATACGTATCTCATTACCAAAGCCCGGCCAAAACCAAAGACACAGAATATGACCAAGACACTCGACCAATTGACAAATATACACATATATAGCCGAAAGCTTGAACCAAAATCATTATCAAAGGAACAACAACACAAAGAAGTAAAAGAAGATAACAAGAAAATGCTTATCTCGCCATAGAGAGGGATCCCGATTAATAAAGCTTTTACCTGTTTTTAATTTTTGTTTGTTTGTTTGTTTGCTTTGGGCCGTTGATAAAGACTTTGCTGGAAACGTTTGCCTGTATCCCCGTGTGTGTTATTTCATCAGCTTACTGGTCATATTTTGTGTATTTAAGCAGCAGCAACTCTGCAGCCGTCAATCCGCTAATGCCGATACCATGAGGGTACCTAATGCATTACAGGCCACATCTTCAACCTGTTGCTTGGTAGTGTACAGACTAAAGTACTACAATACTAAAATTACTCAAGTACAGACTAAAGTACTACAATATTAAAAGTACTCAAGTACAGACTAAAGTACTACAATACTAAAAGTACTCAAGTGCAGATGAAAGTACTAGAAAACTAAAAGTACTCAAGTACAGACTAAAATACTACAATACTAAAAGTACTTAAGTACATATTAAAGTAATACGACTCCCCCGATGTGTCTCAACCTTGCCGTGGTGGGGGAGCTTGCGTGCCCCATTGACCCCATGTGCTACGTCGATGGATGAAAAACTAATATCGGACAGCTCATGGGATAGAGGCCAGACTAAGCGAGACACAACCTGCTGCTCTGCAGGTAGACTGAGGATAGCAGTCAAAGTTTAAATCAGGCGCACGAAGGCAGAAGTTCTTGGTCCGGACACATACTATAAGGCTCTCTGTCGAGGGTTGAGGCTGAACGCCTCTAAGCCATAAAACGCTCGGATGTGAAAGCCTGGCCGATACACACCTACCGAAACATAGAGGTATGATTCTGAGCACGCTACATGCCCAGTCCAGATACTTGTCCGAAGGCTCTCAGCTGGGGGATATGAGGGGTCCCCGGATGAGAGGGCTTGGCGTTTTTCTCGCTCACCTCTGCAGGGAGGTAAGGTGCTGAGCCGGCAGCACATGTAGCCTACCTCGTGAGCGAGTACTAAAAGAAGGAAGAGGTGCCCCAGTCGAATGAAATTGGTTACGAAAACTGTCTGTATCTAACTCATAGAGAGTCTAGACAAAGGTGGGAAAATGTCTCAATAACATGAAATGGAAAGCACGGCTAGCGAATCCATCGCGTGGCCCGAAGTCCAAAGCGAAAGCTTTCCTAGTGGATGTCGCCCGCAGACTGGCCGTTCCTGGTGTGTACTTGAGCGAAATGCCCAACACATGGAAGCGAGGAATTAAAGCAGCCATGAGCAGGACATGGCAAATCTTCGGGTGAGCCCAGTCTCAGAGCAATATGTGCCGGCTCTGCAATTATGGAGGCCTCCTTGGATAGTGGGGGATTGTCCATGGTCTGCCCCTGCCTTCCCTTGAGGGTTTACCGTGATGTCGATGACCGTTCTACTTTTACCAGCTGAGATGTTGGCGACACCACAGCACTAACAGTCTAACGTCCCTCGAAACCCCGGGATGGCTAACCCGTAAAAATGCCTGCTGAAGCCAGATGTACTGGCCTACTGGTGCAAATAAATCAGGCACAACGCAAAAAACGTCCGAGTGAAATGTCTTTCGTGCTAGGAACAGCTCTGACTACCTAGTTTCCGAATGCCGCTCTTGTTCAGAACAGCTCTAACTAGGTAGTTTCCGAATGTCCGTCGTGTCTGGAACAGCTCTGACGGGCACAACGACAAGTCCATGTCTGAACCGAAAACTCGCTGAGTTTCCTTCTGCAGACCTTTCTGGTTTGCACGGGAACGGCCCGGGGCGAACGAAATGCCCAATATATTGAAGTGAGGAATTAAAGCAGCCATGGGCAGGACGTGAGGATTCCCTCGGTGAGCCCAGCACCAGAGCGCTATGTGTCGGCCTTGCAATTATGGAAACTGCCCTTGATGGCGGAAATGCCATGGACTGTCCCTGCCTTCCTTTGAGGGATGACCGTTAAGTCTTCGACAGTTCCAACTTGGCCATATGGGTTGTGGACGGTACCACAAAAGTAAGAGTCTCCCAGGAATGCTACCTGGTCAAAAAAGCACGCTAAATCCGGATGTGTTGGCCTACGGGTTTCGGCCCAAGGGCGCATAACTTAGACACACCGCAATCACATATGGAAAAAAAAAAACCACTCCAGGTGAACGCAAAGAAGAAGAAGAAAGTAATACAATACTATAAGTACTCAAGTACAGACTAAAGTACTACAATACTAAAAGTACTCAAGCCGAGACTGTCGATTTCATTATATCCGGTTTTACGTCACCTGGCTCAGTCTCGCTCAGCAGACCGGCAAGCC
>OY992887.1:96551500-96620351 GCA_963921405.1 Cepaea hortensis | reverse complement strand
TAGAAGTGGATGATTGCAGAGAGAGAGAGAGAGAGAGAGAGAGAAGAGAGAGAGAGAGAGAGAGAGGAGAGAGAGGAGATGGGAGACGGAGGAGAAAGTGTCTAGTACAAGAAAAAAACGATAGAGTGAGGAAAGTCTGCCAACAAAGACAGTATCCAGACTGGCAGCAAGAGACAAGAAAGACATGGATTTAAGAAGAGTGAGACAACGAGACATGCAAGACACGTGTGGAGGTAAGCAGACTGACAGTAAGATACAATAGAGACATGAAGGTAAAAAGAGTGAGAGAAGATGGCAGGAAAGACCTTGACGAAGTCTTGTACCCAGAACAAGAGTTGCCAATTGCTATATAAAAAATATGCCTCCTCCTCATCGCTCCTCTTTCGACAGGAGTGCGTGACACCGAGTTAGTTATTCACCACAAAGGTCAGTGTGTTGGACTTCGGCATGCCTTTGTGTCCGGTTTGCTTACGCTAGACAAGTGGCTCTCAACCTTTTTTGGACCATGCACCCCTTCACCATGTATTCAGAATGACACCTCCCCCCCCCCCTTTCGTATTTCCTCCTTATAAATCCCCCCCCCCCCCACCTACAGAGTATACGTTAAAATAGAAGCTAAATTTAATAACACATATTAGAACAAGTCCATACTTCTACATAAAACGTGATTTGCGGGACTACTTACGTTATAAAACGAATTTCAGAAGAGCGAGAAGTACAGATCCGTAAAGTATGGAGGGGAAACAATATCAAGTAATCGGTTCTTGTATTAACGCTGTCTTGAAATAATCTTAACCTCCCCCCCCCCTTTTTTTCCACCCCACCCCACCCTGGAAACCCTAAAATTCCCCACTGGTTGAGAGCCACTGCTCTAGACAGATGCCATCTAAGGTCCCGGGGTCTTGTCTGTGTTTTCTTTTTTTAACAATGTTGCCAGAGCAGTGGCATTACCGCTTACTCTTTTCGATTTTCAGATGCCCTGGGATTTATAATGTGCACATTTGGCACACGGTGCCCCCTCTTTTCGCCATTATCTGAGCAGGTTAAGTATCCGATCTCACTACCCAATAGATCAAGAAGTGATATTATTAGAAGTCTGGTCAGCATGGCCGAATAGATAAGAACGCGTAGGGGTTCACCCCTACACCGGACAGTTAGACTAAAATGTTGATCTATCGTCCTTGAATTGGGGACGTTAATTACAAGTACCTCTGAAGTCGGAGTGAGTTCGCCTGATGGCGAGGGACACTGGTAAAGCCAATCCATACGCAAAATCCAGTCCAGCACTACTAAAAGTAGTGTGTATGGGCAACGTTTGAGATCAAAGCGAGTGAGCGCTCAAAAAATATCATTAAACATCAATAAACCTTGGAGGGGAGGTGATGCTAATGCCCAATGCAATGCCTGGATCGTACCGTCTGAGTCTGAATCGGAAACAGCAACCTCTCAGCCGCGGCTACCCACTGGACAATACATCTCTGCAGGCATGCATGCCGGACTTGGACGGTCAGCTGACGACAGCGGAAATGTGGTTTCAGACAACAATGCCAGGAATACCACGAACGGGGCAGCACTTAACACAGCCGAACATTTATTAGAGACAGCTGCTGCAATTAAAAGATACAGTATACCTTCGATTAACCGTCACCGTCGGGACTTGAACTGTGACGGATAATTTAATAGACGGATAACAGAAATCTCTTAAAACATATGTACAGTAATGTGATTTCACTGCGGGCTTGGGGCGAAAATGAAAATAATATCCTGTAAAGGTGAATAATACATACCTATTATATTTAATTTTACAAAACGATCAATATAAACTTCAATATAAGAGTAGTAATGTAGAGAAATGTATTGTAATACTATAAACCTACTTTACTTTAACATAATTAGTCATATCCTTCTCTGTTTTTGAGGCTCCAGCTTTCTGCGCTGGGATGTTCCGTATCTTTCGCAGAAGTGGAATCTGTGTTGCATTTTCCTCCTCTTGCATTTCAAACGAGCCGATTCACTTTGATAACATTGTTTCTGCTTCTGAGTGGCTAGTTGTAGGTTTTTGGTTAAGAACGAATACTTCATCGTCATCATTTTTTTTGCTTCTTCAATGGTAGTCACACTAGAAACAATTTCGTCGTTCAAAATTTCAAAGCTTCCATCCATTTTGTCACATTCCAACCAATCTGTTATTTCTTCTGGCGTAATGTTTTCACTGTTTAATCCCACATTGTTGCACAGTTGCACAATTTCGTCACCACTAAAGTCTCAGTTCCTTCAGTTTCGTCAATAGGTTCAGGCAAGAGTTTATTCCACCCATTCTTTAGGTTAGACACTGTAAGGTCAGCCTAGGCAATCGCGACATTGAAAATAGCGTTGTTTTTTTTATACTCACGCATTTTTAAGACGGTGGCGGATAACAGAAACTGGTGGTTAAATGAGTGGCGGTTAAACGAATTTTTACCGTAGTTACAAGTCCTTTACAGGAAGTTGCCATCGACCCCAGCTTTTGTTGGCTGTCGGTGATTTACTAGGCAATTTTAGTTCAGTAGTTTGTAATTGTTTTTATTTTTTTCTTTAATGACCGACGAATTCAATGCAAAGCAGTCTGCTTTCTTCTTCTTTCGTTCGCTTGAAATATGTCTATAACTGCAATGTTGTCTCTTGTATGAATGTAACTGTCTTTTTTAGTTCACTCAGCGGTCCATAGAGTTTATCTTCCACTGTCGTCTGTCTAGACCAGAAGGTTTGCCTGGATGTGTTGTAATTTGGCCAGTCTTGGAGTATGTGCTCTGCTGTCTGCGACGCCATGTCCACATGTGCACATGGCTGCGTCACCAATCTTGAATTTTGTATACATGTGGTTGCGTAATCTATTGTATCCTGTTCTGAGGCGCAGAATAATGACTTGTTCTGGTCTCTCCATAACGTGGTAGTCTTCTTGAGCAGGCTTTGGTGGCTTTCTGACTGATTTGATCATTCTTTTCTTTTGGTTGTATGTAACGGGCACATCGGACTGTTCTTCTTTTGCTCCTTCCTTAGCTAATCGATCAGCTCTCTCGTCTCAGTCTGCTTTTAAATCACCTGCAAATGATTTTGAACCCTCGAGTCGGTTTGTACGGGAAATCTGAAACGCAGTTTCACTATCGCCTAAGCCACAGAGCCAGTTAGATGCAGATAGTGACATTTCTTGGGGAAAGTTATTGAGAGAAACAAAAAAACGTTTAGAAGGCTAGAGAGTCTACTTCATTGCACCGGGTTTATCCTTTACGGCTCTGTCCCTTTCCGTAGGGCGGCCTGCCGAAAGCGTTGTACAAAGCACGGACTCCATAGCACCAGCGACGACCCCCAGGCGTCTCCGAGAAAACTGCACTCATAAATCAAACTCACAACATTCGGAACGCGAGGCAACGAGACTCGCTATGGGGAGAAATAAACCATAAAGTGTATAAGAAGAGAGCACCAGGAAGACATAATTACCAGGATTTAATCATTCATTCAGTAGCATATCCTTTGCAGAACCTTGCTCCCATAACAACCTTCCGGAAAACCTCTCGATCACAAGCAAGATGTCCCGCGTCTGATACACCCATCTGGAGATCATCCCCACATCCTAGACCCATCTTCTCTTTGGCCTTCCTATTCCTCTCTTCCTGCATTATTCTCATCTCATCTCATCTCATCATGTTCCTCTTGTACCTTGCGGTGTCGAGGTGAAGTATAAACTTCGTGAGAGTGCCCGATTATGGGCTTCATATATCGATATTCCCATGGACTCTGCTATTCCCTCCGTCCAACGTTTACGTGGTCGGCCTCTTCCTCTGTTTCCATCTGGTCTGCACATCATTGCTTGTTGTGGTATGCTGTTGAATGGTAACCTACTAGCATGGCAAAACCATTTGACTTGCTGTTTTCTGATAAAATCTAGTGCTGCTATAACCCCCACTTTAGTCCTGATTTCTTCATTTCTGATCTTATCTCTTCTTGATACGTTGAGTATTCTTCTCAGGAACCTCATTTCTGTTGTTGTGATCGTTCTTTTCTCTTTTTCTGTCATTGTCCAGGTTTGGCATTGGTAGCATAGAATTGGCAGAAAGATTGTGTTGTAAAGTGCTTTCTTAGTAGTTATTGATACATGTTTGTTCTTTAGTATTGGCGCCATTTGTCCAATGAGTTGATTTGCCTTATAGCACCTATTTTCGATCTCGTCTTCTGATCTGCCATTTGATGATATTATACTTCCTAGGTACTTGAAACTCTTCACTTGTTTCAAGGGATGTTCGTTTAGGTGAATTGTTGTTGTTTGTTCTTCTTTAGTTACAGTCATTACCTCTGTTTTGCTTGTGCTAATTTTCATGTTATGTTCCTGCATTATTGTTCTCTCCAAACTTTCATGACGTTTCAAGTGACCAATATATGTCAATTTTCTTTGTTTCACCGTCTTTATTAAGCACCTTTTTTCAATATTCGGCTCTTTAAGTATAGATGCATTTGTTCTTTTCTGCATCCAAGATATTCTTAGAACTCGTCTATAACATTTATATTAAAAGGCATGTATTCGCTGTTCAGCTTGTTTGGTAAGTGTTCCGGTCTCACAGGCGTAGAGTTGCCAGACGTCCGGCAAAAAGAGGACATGTCCTTTTTAGCATAATATTCTCTTCCGGCAGGCAAAGCTAAAAATCTTTAAAATGTCCGACTTTTCTTATATTTTATGTTATGATTTTGTATGTATTGTTGTTCAACTTACAATGTATCTACACAGTTGTAGAACATGTTTATGCACATGTGATTGCTAACGAGGATCTTCTAGGAAAAGTTGGCTCCTCCGAGAAATATTTTGGGTAAGGTAATAATTGTACAATCGGCTGTTTAAATAATGTTTTTTTAGCATTTTGAAAAAGGCCTCCATTGAATTTATATTTATTTAACATGATTGTTTCTTGGTCGATTCACTAAGAGAAAGATAAATTTATTGGCAGCTATTTTTAAAAAATTGTACTGATTGTGGGTTTAATCTGGAACGATTCAAATGAAACATTCGATATGTTCTCCTTTGTCCTCTTTTTTTTTTTGGTCTTATCATGTCCTCCTTTTGGTGCCAAGTATCTGGCAAACCTACACAGGCGTATGTTGCAATGGGAAAGATGCATGTTCTTAAAAATATAATCTATTTTTTTTAGGTCTATCTGTCTCACGCAGTAATTTATTCAGTTGCTTTAGTGTTTGAAGAGCAATAGATATTTGTCCGAACCAACTAGACGTAAAAAATATTGTCATAAAGAACTATGCCTTCAATCATTGTTCTTTCTATGCCACTATGAAATCTTTTGTGGCCGAGTAGTTTACTTTTCTTGACATAACACTCTTTATAGGCTAACTTTATTTCCTTCATTGTGTCACCATTGTTGGTAATTAATGACCCAAGATATTCGAAATTTTCCACCACCTTCAATATTTCCTCAAATGACAAGAATGTCTTGGCTAAATTAACATAATTGGGATAGGAATACAGACTTAGTCCGAGGCTGGTGATCTGCGGAGATGCGACCTACGATGGCTCACGCTTATCGGCACTGCTCACGGTGATGATGCTGGCTGTTTAGCTTCTACCCTTGGCTCCAGAGATAGCTTGCAGTTTTGTTTAGACTTTCCTCCCCAGTTCTGGGACATTGATCTTAAGGTTTAATTTAGACTTTTCTCCTCAACTCTAGAACGTCGACTGTCTAATTTAGACTTCCCACTACAACTCTGTGACGTCAACTTTCGGATTTAATTTAGACTTTCTGGAACGTTAACTGGCTAGTTTAGACTTTTCTCCACAACTTTGGAACGTTGACTGTCTAGTGTGTATTTTATTCAACACCTCTGACACGCAGACTGTCTAGTTTAGACTCTGCATCACAACTCTAAGGCGCTGATTTTACGGTTTAGTTTACACTTTCTCCCACAACTCTGCGATTTTGATGTTATGATCTTATTTAGACTTTCTTCTACAACTCTGGCACGTTTTAATTTAGACAGCCCACTCCCAACTCAGGGATGTTGACTTTACGGTTCGGTTTATAATTTATTCTACCTAAACTTTCCTACATTACCTTGGGACTCGATCTTGCGTTTATATTTAGTCTTTCCTTTACTACGCAGAGACGTTGACCATGGGTATAGTTTAGACTTTCCTCTACTACGCAGAAATGTTGACCATATGGTCTAGTTTAGACTTTCCTCTTCTAGGCAGAGATGTTGACCCTACGGTCAGCTTAGACTTTCCTCTACTACGCAGAAATGTTGACCATATGGTTTACTTTAGACTTTCCTCTTCTAGGCAAAGACGTTGACTCTACGGTCAGTTTAGACTTTCCTCTTCTAGGCAGAGAAGTTTACCCTACAGTCTAGTTTAGACTTTCCTCTTCTAGGCAGAGAAGTTGACCCTACAGTCTAGTTTAGACTTTATCTTCTAGGCAGAGAAGTTTACCCTACAGTCTAGTTTAGACTTTCCTCTTCTAGGCAGAGACGTTGACCCTACAGTCTAGTTTGGACTTTCCTCTTCTAGGCAGAGAAGTTGACTCTATAGTCTAGTTTATACTTTCCTCAACCACGCAGAGACGTTGACTATACGGACCAGTTTAGACTTTCTACTACCATGGAACGTCCATGTGAAGTCTAGTTTCAGTTGTCCTCTGCGTGTACCCCGTGGACGTGTTCGTACTACGTGTACCTTATGGTCAAGTATAGACTTTACTACTCAGGAACACAGGACCATCACCACAACTTCGTCACAAACATCATCATCAGTAGCAGCATTAGTAGTAGCATCTGGGAAAGGAATACAATAGCTTAAAAAACACGCAAAGGAAACATACGGACCAACAAAAAAAAAACGTAAAAACGAGAAGAAATGCAAAGCAAAGCAGTTTAATAGAATGCCAAAGTACCAGGAGTGGAGGGAAAGGCCACTTGAAAACATGGCGCCATCGACAAGAAAGTACTGTAGGAGGTAGGGTTGAATGCAAGACGCAGCGAAACACGCGGTAATTCACATACTAGTGCGCGTAAACAGCCAGCCAGGCAAGTCCAATTTCAACTATATGCCAGGAACTATAGCCACTACAAACCAAAGTTAAAATTCAGTTAGAAATCGGGTTTGTAATCGCATCACAGAGACACGTGTCTGTTAGAGTAATATATGAATGAAGTGGCTTAAAGGTAGAGCGTCCGCATCTAAATAGTGCAGACCTTGTTCGATTTTTTAATATGAACTGTGAAAATTTATAAAAACCAAGGGCCACGGGTTCCACCTGCCCGTGTGTTGTTGCATATCCTTTACAGCATGTTGCAGTCAACCCCAGCATTTTTTGTCTGTTTGTGATCTCTTGGCAAGTTTATGTTCAGTAGTTTACCGTTGCTTTCTGAACGACTGGTACCCATACCATTTCATTAAAAAAAATCCAGCGCAAGGCAGTCTGCTGCTAAGTCGCCCGGCTAAAGTTACTTGCATATCCTTTACAGGAAGTCGCAGTTAACCCCAGCCTTTTTTTGTTTTTGGGTGCTGTTTATGATCTAATGATAAGTTTAGGTTCAGTAGGTTACTATTGTCTTCTGAACGACTGGCACCCATAGCATTTTATTAAAAACAAAAAATAAATAAACCAACGAAAGGCAGTCTGCTGCTAAATAGCCCTAGGTTTCACTTTGCCTAACAATTCGCCAGGGCAACGGACTTATGGCTGACTCCACGATTTCAAATACCGGGGGATTTTGAAAGTGCACAACTTGAACACTGAACTTCCTGTTTGTTTATTTGTTTGTTTGTTTTCTTGTTTGGTTGTTGTTCTTTTACCCCCAGTATCCGGGAAGCTAGGTATCCAATCTACGCAAGAGATCGGGTGGGAGGGGGGGGGTGGAACTGTGATATTATTAGCAACCAGTGGTTCTAGGTCAAATGCCCAGTCCTATAAAGGGATGTTCCCGATACTTTCTGTGCCTGGGATGTTCCCGATACTTTCTGTGCCTGGGATGTTCCCGATACTTTCTGTGCCTGGGATGTTCCCGATACTTTCTGTGTCTGGGATGTTCCCGATACTTTCTGTGCCTGAGATGTTCCCGATACTTTCTGTGCCTGGGATGTTCACGATACTTTCTGTGCCTGGGATGTTCCCGATACTTTCTGTACCTGGGATGTTCCCGATACTTTCTGTGCCTGGGATGTTCCCGATACTTTCTGTGCCTGGGATGTTCCCGATACTTTCTGTGCCTGGGATGTTCCCGATACTTTCTGTGCCTGGAATGTTCCCGATACTTTCTGTGCCTGGGATGTTCCCGATACTTTCTGTGCCTGGGATGTTCCCGATACTTTCTGTGCCTGGGATGTTCCCGATACTTTCTGATCCTGAGGCTGATACAATAACCTCTCAGCCACGGTTTCTCGTTCTTAGCACTCTTACGCTCGGTAGTTTGCCACTGCTTCTGAACGAGACGTCAACGTTTAAGTCCAACTCCGCAGGTTGTGGGTTCGATTCCTGCCTACGTCGGTCGGTTTACGAGTGCAATATTCTATGAGACTACGGAGCTACGGAGTTTGTCGAAGCTTCCGGCAGGCTGCCCTGCAGAAAGAGACCGAACCGTCTAGGATAAAACCCGGTGCAATGAAGTCGAACCGCTTACCTTTTAAACTCCCTTCCCTGTTTTTCATTCTGTCCTTCCTCTGCTGTCTTCCTGCTCTCATAATTTCTAACAATTCACTTCGTGCCAGTCCGTGTTTAGGCTCACATTCCCTGGCCCTGTCCAAGACGTCATAAATCAAGGCAAATAGGTAGTTTTACCGCTACCAATCAGACAACACTGCAGATATGGACAATCAATTTCAAGCCAACGAATATAAGAAGATCATCATCAGAACTTGCCTTGAAGGAAAAGCAAACGACAACATCAACTGTGACGTTGTACATGTTGGCAAACCTTTCCCTGATTTCTGTTCTACATAGAGTGGTCACGCCTGGACGAAGTACGTCAACCACCTGTGTGATTTTCTGCCAAGCCTCCATTTTGCCACGTGCTTATAATATTTCTAAAGTGTGAATAAAATTAGTGGAACTGCGGTAAAGCTGTGGAAATTTAAACAATATACAGTAACACGAAGTAAGGCAGCTTTACAGAAAACAGTTACGGAAAACATAGGTCAACAAATAAATACACAAAACACAACAAGTAAACTCGGGGAAGGCACTACAGTGACTACATTAAAGTATAATAACCGAATTAGAAGAATGGAAAAATCAAAAGAAAACAAACACAGTTTCACAGCCTGAGATTCTGAAATAAGTAGCACATTTTATAAATTTTTGGGGGTTTCCATTTTTCTAATTTTTTTGTCCATCTTTCATTCTTCTCATACGCGTAGTACAGTGATTCTCAACCTTTTTTGGCCCGTCCCCCCGCCCCTTCACCATATTTTCAGAACGTCATTCCCCCCTTTCGTATATCCTACCTAAAAATCCTTCCCCCGCCCCTACACACTATACGTAATAATGGAAGCTAAATTTACTAGCACATACTAAAACAAGTCTAGACGTTCACATAAAACGTGATTTGTGGGTCTACTTACTTTATAAAATGAATTTTAGAAAGGTGAGACGTACAGAACCGTACAGTATGAAGGGAAAAACAATATCAAGTAATCGGTTATTGTATTTACGCGATCTTGAAATAATCTTCATTCCCCCTTCCCCCCCCCCCCCCCCCCCCACCTGGAAACCCTAAAATTCCCACCGGTTGAGAACCACTGGCGTAGTATCATACTCGTATTTTAATGTCGCATTTTGTGTATTTGTTTGCTGCTGAAGGTTAGTCGCCGCAACGTCCTTTTTTCTAACTCTGTTCTGTAAAGCTGCATGTATCGGACGCTAGACATTTTGCTTATGATCGAGAGGTTTTCCGGAAGGTTGTTATGGGAGCGAGGTTCTGGGAAGGACATACTACTCAATGAATGAATGAATGAATGAATGAATGAATGAATGAATGAATGAATGAATGAATGAATGAATGAATGAATGAATGAATGAATGAAAGCTGCATTACTTCGCGCTATTATATAATCTTTCTAAGATTTATAATAAACCAGCAGT
The DNA here is from genome assembly GCA_963921405.1 of Cepaea hortensis. Taxonomy (NCBI): domain Eukaryota; kingdom Metazoa; phylum Mollusca; class Gastropoda; order Stylommatophora; family Helicidae; genus Cepaea; species Cepaea hortensis. Next base: position 96,610,233 of record OY992887.1, on the reverse strand, counting down.
TACTATGCTGTTAGCCATGTTTACGCTTTCCGGTACAAACCATTTATTATTTTCAGTTAGTCCCACGTATATATATAAGACGTCCGGCCCAATGTAATCCACCCCATTTCGCACTACGAGCGCTAACGAGTCAAGTCGCATTATTCTGTCAAGAAGCCTGATCAGCGGGAAAATGTCACGTCGAAAATCCAACAACAAGAAACACGCTGTTGCCAAGATGTGCAGCGTGGGAGCCGACAACAAGAAGAAGAACGTCGAGAGCCCACCTGCTAGCTGCATCAAAGAGCCTGATACTACAGCCATTACTGAAGCTACTACGAGGGAGAAGATTGACAGCCCAACACAGTCAAGAACCAAGACAGCAGAGAAGAAGGAGGAGAAAGACACCAGAGTCGGAAACACCGACTCAAAGACAGTCAGATGGGTTGTCAAGAGGATTCCTGTGGAGCTGACAGATGAAGAAATCCTGAAGCAGCTACGTGAAGAGAATCTTCACATCCGAGTCTTGAAGGCGGAGCGGCTTCTCACTTACTCCAAGATACCTACAACCCTGGCAGTGGTGACATCGGAGGGCAGCGAAATGCCGACCACAGCATCACTCAACAAGAGACTGCAGCAACCAGAGAGATTCATACGCAATGTTCAAAATGCCAGAGGGCCGGCCACAGCAGAGCAACGTGTCGCAGTAAGACGGAAATCTGTCGATACTGCGCCGATCACCACGCCTTCAAGGAGTGTCCGCTGGCCAAGATGGACAAGGACTTCCGAGCACCCAACAACAAAAGAAAGTGCGCCAACTGCCTGGGCAAACATGGAGCAAGATACCTGGGCTGTCCGTACCTGCAAAGACACAGAGACGTCTTAAAGATCGCCATTATCACAAAGACACCATTTAAGGAAGCAATGCAGAGGGGCGAGACAGCCACGGGTATAGCACAAGCTGAAAGAGATCAACTTCAAAAGCAGATAGACGAGTTGAAGAAGCAAGTCAAGGCACTGCTGACGCCGACTCCGACCAGCGATAATGAGAAGCTGCTGGCCGACATGAAAGAAATCCAGCTCAACATCAAACAAGAAATTCAGCGCATGGCTGAGATAAAGAAGGAGAACGAAGAAATCCTACAAATTATCAAGACCGAAAGAGAACTGCATAGAGCTGAAATGGAACTCTTTCAAAACAAACCAACAGAAGCCACACAAGAACTCACAGAAAAACCGCAAGAAGAAAACCAAGAGACCGAGTCTGAACAGCAAGCTAAAGCCAGCAGCCCAACCACAACGCCCAAGAGGGAACTACTATACCGTCGGATCTCTGAAGGAGGCACAGAATACCCAGTCGACAAGTAGGAACTCAAGCGCCGGGAATTCAGAAGGCGCTGGAAAGAAAAAGAAAAGAAGAAGCCTAAAAAACTCCGGGGGAAACCGATGATATACCCATTAGTACACTACAACTGCGAGGCCGACTTCGAGTACTATATCGAGGACGGTGAAATCGTCCCATGGCTGACCACGGAGGAAGAAAACGCTAGGCAGCAGATACGCAAACGAAACAGTGAAAACTGTTTCCCCAAGGAGGAAAAAGAAAACGTCGAAAAGCTCCTACAGAAAATGCACAAAAAAGGAGACAGAATACCAAATAAAAAGTCCTTTTAAGGACTGCAACCAGTCAAGCCTGGAGCCTGCACCAACAACGAAAACAAAAGGAAACATGCACAAAGGACAGCCGCCGACCGATCCCCAGCTGGAGTGTGATCACGAAAAGTCCTTATAAGGACTGCAGCCAGACGAGCCAGGAGCCTACACCAACAAAGAAAACCATAACAACAGAAGAGCATAAAGGATAGCCGCCGACCACTGCTGACGTCACAGACACAAACGTTACATAACCAGTCCGAGATAGGACTCACAAGACATGAATTAGGGTGAATAAACCCACAAAAACCACGTACCTCAACAATAACCACAGCTGATGAAGCAGGTTAGACGAGGTCAAATTTGGAATTTTTGTTTTTGAAATGGAACTGGAACTGGAACTGTAATCCACCGAGGCCCTGTTACAAATGACCTGTGGTTCGGTTTTCTCTTGTGATTGTTTTTTTTTTTTTTCGGTCCAGATGTTCAAATTTTCATAATAACTGCTTTGATCTTAGCCAAAATGCCGACGCAAACGGAACAAACATACCAACAAATTTGTGTATTAAACATATTAAGCAAATGTTTTATATCCAACTGTATCCACGGATAAACAATCCAATAATTCTACATAAATCTCGTTTATGCATTTTTCATTTTGTTATTTATTAATGGCATCATCAGCCATTTCTATCATTTGTACCCGCCAAAAGTTGATACCATTTCTGCCACTTGCTGCTGTCAGTGGCCCGCGTAAATCTCCTGCACACAACCGCGCCTGGCGCCATTAACCTGCTTGATGAATGTGACATGGCCAACCGCCCACATGTGTCAAACATAAACAAGCCCACGTGATACACACGGATGGGACAGCACTCTCGCGGAACAACTCGCTTGGACATTAGATTATTGCCCCTTCATAGAGAAAAAAGCAATAACGTAAACTTGCTAAGGGAGATAATGAAAATGAGTGGTAATTTATTTGCACTTCTTATCTGTCGGTCTTTCGATCTAACGGCTTTCTCAATTTGCTCGATAATTCTCCCCGAATATTTTTGCTCACTGTTGTCAGCTTCAGTCCAGATACAATATTAAACTTTTTACGGAAAGTATTCTCTGATTTATAACGATTCTAGCGTGATTTCTGAAAACATACCCACGGGTAAATAGAGTCCGTTACTTTGGATGAAGTAGACATCTACAGTCTATTACCATCTTTGTATAGTACTGATATGTGTGTGCGAGCATGCATGTGTGTGTGTTTGGGGAAAAAAGAGGGGTGGGGTGTACGGGAATGAAACGCTCTAAAAGACAGACATATTGTGTCTCTTATACGCGACACTTGGGACGGGGAGGGGACGGCTTGGGGGCGAGGAGGGTATGATAATTTTAGTCTCCACCAGTCATTGCTTAGCTTCTCTTGAGGCAACACGCATGTGCTCATCAATATCATCGCGTGAATTTCTCCACAATTGTTTCCTGTTGCCGTGGCGGAGAATATAAGACAAATCCCTCAGAATCAACACGTCTCGCCATTTCGTTCGGCTCAAGGGACAACTGCGACGCTTCCCGCTCGCACCAGTTGGCTTATCTCATGATCGACCGGGTTAATATAATAGATATTTATATGAACTCTTGACCGGGGTACTACAATAGATGTATCTATGAACCCTTGACCAGACTAATGCAATAGATGTATCTGCGAACTCGTGACCAGGCTAATATGGTGCTAAGATCTATAAATACTTGGCCGGGTTAATCTAGAGAATAGGTCTATGCATTTGTGACCGGGTATATTTAGAGAATAGATTATAAATACTTGACCAGGTTTATTTAGAGAATAGATCTATGCATTCTTGACCGAGTTAATCTAGTGGATATACCTATAAATTCTTGACCCGGTTAATAACCTGTTAATACAGTGGTTATATCTGTAAATTCTTGACCAGGCTAATCAATTAGATAAATCTATGAACTCTTGAATAAGCTAATCTTGTAGACAGATTTATGAATTCTTGATCAGGCTAAACTAGGGGATACATCTATGAATTCTTGACCAGGCCAATCTAGTGGATAGTGCTATGAATTCTTGACCAGGCTAATCAAGTGGATAGTGCTATGAATTCTTGACCAGGCTAAACTAGGGGATAAATCTATGAATTTTTGACCAGGCTAATCTAGTGGATAGTGCTATAAATTCTTGACCAAACTCAAAGCTGTTTCTTATTTTTGAAAGGTGTAATTGATTAGATCGGTGGATCTAATAGTAAGTCAATCAGTAAATCAGTTAGTCAGTCGATCAGACGGTCAGCTGGTCAGTCAGTCAATCAGTCAGTCGGTCAGCCAGTCAGTCAGTCAATCGGTCAGTCAGTCGGCCAGTCAGTCGGCCAGTCAGTCAATCGGTCAGTCAGTTGGTCAGTCAGTCAATAAGTCAGTCAGTCAGTCAGTTGGTCAGTCAGACAATCAGTCAGTCACTCAGTCAATCGGTCAGTCGGTCGGTCAGTCAGTCAGTCAGTCAGTCAGTCAGTCAATCGGTCAGTCAGTCAGTAAAGGACCCTTTTACACACCAGTGCAAGGGACATAAGGTGCAAGGGACATATGGTGCAAGGGACATATGGTGCAAGGGACATATGGTGCAGGGGACATATGGTGCAGGGGACATATGGTACAAGGGACATATGGTGCAAGGGACATATGGTGCAAGGGACATATGGTGCAAGGGACATATGGTGCAGGGGACATATGGTGCAAGGGACATATGGTGCAAGGGACATATGATGCAAGGGACATATGGTGCAAGGGACATAAGGTGCAAGGGACATATGGTGCAAGGGACATATGGTGCAAGGGACATATGGTGCAAGGGACATATGGTGCAAGGGGCATATGGTGCAAGGGAGATACGGTGCAAGGGACATATGGTGCAAGGGACATATGGTGCAAGGGACATAAGGTGCAAGGGACATATGGTGCAATGGACATATGGTGCAAGGGACATATGGTGCAAGGGACATATGGTGCAAGGGACATATGGTGCAAGGGACATATGGTGCAAGGGACATATGGTGCAAGGGACATATGGTGCAAGGGACATATGGTGCAAGGGACATATGGTGCAAGTGACATATGGTGCAAGTGACATATGGTGCAAGTGACATATGGTGCAAGGGACATATGGTGCAATGGACAAATGGTGCAAGGGACATATGGTGCAAGGGACATAAGGTGCAAGGGACATATGGTGCAAGGCACATATGGTGCAAGGGACATATGGTGCAAGGCACATATGGTGCAAGGGACATAAGGTGCAAGGGACATATGGTGCAAGACCCATACTTGTATCGACCAATTGGCGCTCGGCGGGTAATAAGGTCAGCAGCACAACGGCCGCTGCCACTCCTACCGACATTTCTTGGTCCTCACTTTAAGCTGGGTTAACCCGATGGTCAGAGTCAATTTAAAAATCCACCCTTGTGTGGATTTGAACCCATGATCACCGAGCCGATAGGCGAGCGTCTAGCCACTACCCCCCCCCCCCCCCCCTTCCTGTGTCTCCCACTGCCAACACTCCCACCCACTGTCCCGGCGGATTAGTCTCTATACAAGCACGGCGGACACTACAATACCTTTACGGGACAACCCCAGGGACACGGGAGGCAAGGGCTCCTGCGTGGACATCCAACATTTGGCTAATTTCTGTTTTGGCCACCCTTGTGTAAAAATTGTCACACGGTGTGATTCACGGCACGGACAATTTGCCAGTTTGTTTGATAATGACGGACACGGCTTCAAGAGCGCAAATATTTGGTCTACAATAATTAGCTGGCAAGTGTTGATCTTTTCGTTGTGGACTGCGCAAGCACGTGACTCTGGCTACATCCGGAAATCAGTGCTTCCTGTTCTATCTGCGGTTTACTCACACGTCGGAATGTTTGGCTAATCTGTATGATTATATTATACACGTCGGCGTCTGTCGCCTTAAAAAAAAAAGTATGTTGCGTAGGGGTTAGTGAAACGCAGTTTGACAATTCTCCGGTGTACCGAATTGAGGGTATAAAATCAACCGCGGGAAGCAGGCAGTTTGGCGTTGATTTCTTTTGTATGAAGCGTTTGCAGTTCGAAAGCAATGGCGAACCACTTATCGTATAATTGTCTATTACATCACAAACAGCCAATAAATGTTGGGTTTGATTGCAACGTCCTGTAAAGAGCGTGAAACTAACTTTGTGTGATAAACAGCTTTACCATTATGTCAGTGTTTTACTCACATGTCTGGGTGCTTGGCTAATCTTTTTGATTATATGATAAATAATTTACTTTATCATTTAAATATTGTATGTCCTTTGCGATCAAACCCATTCCCAGGTTTACTTTATGGGAATTTTTACGTTCAGTAGTTTGCCATTACTGTCTGAACGAGATATCAACGTTGAATTCTAACTGATCTGTGTAGTTGGTTTAAACACAAGCGCATTAATCCCCGTAGCCACGCAGACCTCTGTTTTACCATTATATATGAAGTTTACTATAGTGCGTTCACAGATGTTTGCCCTCATTCAAGTAAAATGTTTTTGAAAAGTATCTGTTGCATCGTTATGCCGTCATATATTTACTCCCAGCCAAGGAAGATGTCTTTAATGGGTCAAAGACAACTGAAATCAAGGAAAGCGGCGAAAGTTCTTTGATGTTTTGGGGGAATCGTATTGAATTCACGCTAACAAACTTATTTTATAGTAATGTACGTCAACTCGGGTAACACTTCCGTTCCACTATGTGACGTGCTTCTCAAAAGGAAATCTCCGTGCACCACGGAGAATATTCATTATTTAACACTGAAGTTTCCGTGTGGAGATGTAATATATTTCATAATATACACCTTCATCTTAGACCCGTAAATTATATACCGCATATAAGCAAACATTGAGATCTGCTGTACAATCTACAAAACAAACATATTTTTGTTGGGTGTACATAATGATACGGTTATATGCCAAATCCTCCCAAACCGGCTGCATAGAACTGCGTGCTTTGTTTTCATTTACCGACCATCCCACAGAACTGTGTGACTTACTTGACTCACCCTCGTAATATTTTCTGCCCAGCTATGCACCGCTTTACGGGAAAAACATTTGTCAGCATAAATACTGACACACACCTTGGCGGGAGACATTTCGCGAATGACGCCGAAGTTGAATGTGAAGTGAAAACGTGGTTTAGAAAACAGAGCACGCAGTTCTATGCAGCCGGTTTGGGAGGACTGATAAAACGATGAGATAAGTGCATCAATGTTGGTGGGAATTATGTTGCGAAATAAAGGGACAATGTATGTATAAAAATAAACTGGTTTTAAGTTGTTATCATATTTAGTTATTTTTCTACAGCCATTTGTGACTTACTTATTAACTTACCCTCGTACACGATACAGACAAGAAACGCGTGCAAGATGGCGCCTGATAATGTGTATAAGGTTCCCTTGAAGACTGCTTCCATTTACCTGGCTAGATAACTCTAGCAAATGATGATATTAAAGCCAAAATCTGAGAGTGTAATTAGCAACCTAGCCCTCCTGGCAAGTACTCTGGCAACCTCGTATAATTAGCTTGAGACTGGCGAATCAAAGAGAAATGTGATAACGACCAAACTAATATTCGTAAAACGAGCTCACAAAATGCCAAACAGGCAGAATTATGCATTCACACGCAGCGGGCAAAAACACTGATTGTGTGATTATCATGTCTGGACTCGGTTGGTCGCAGCCTCGCCGGTACGCTCGTGTTGACCGCCAACGGATCTCGGCTACTTTTTCTAGGTTTAAAAGAAACGTCATCTTCCCGAGCCGTGTGGAGCCGCGCAGGTGGTGATGTTCTTCCACAAATGTTATGTTCTCTATGTATATTGAGTTGAGTTGAGTTGAGCTAAGAACCGACATTACTGCACCCAGGACACGCTCCGTCCCCTCGTTCAACCACCAGCGAAGAGTTATATTTTAATCGTTCCCAACGCTATCTGATTGAAAGTTCTCCTAGTCTTCCTTCTTAGTTTTGAGATTCTTCCAGAACCCCTTCCCATCCCCAGCAATCTCATTATTTTCACATACGAGTTCTCAATCTCGCCCCCTGTCTTCTTCACCTGGTCCAGCAGGCGCACGACCACCTCTCCCTTGGCCATAGGTAATCTACCACCAGGAGATGCATTCCCTGCCAGCCTATCAGCCTGTTCACCCCCCCCCCCCCACACCCTCACGGGAACACATACAGTAAGATACACGGAAAACATACACTAAGATACACGGGGAACATACAGAATAAGATACGCAGTAGCATAAACGATAAGCCAAAATGTATAAAAGGGTTTAAAAGGCAAACGTATCTATTTCATCGCACCGGGTTTTTATCACACATTACTCTGTCTCTTTCCACATGGCGGCCTTTACACAAAGTACGATATCCGTAGATCCAGTGAACGACCCCAGGAAATCTCCGAGAAAATTACACCCATGAACCCAACGACGTGGCTCGGAACCTAATCCACGACCTTCGGAGGGTGAGGCAGGCGGCGTATCCACTTGGGCAAGGTGATTCCTAAGCCGAACAGTAATATAGGGTGGATGTTTAATGACTGACTGTGCATTGTTTGAAAATACTGCCGGTCCAAGTTTTGTATTCACCCTCTGTAAAGTTCATGCAACATAATAGGTAAATACAAAATTTGGACCGGCAATATTTTCAAACACTGCAAAGTCATTAAAATACACCCTGCAACTGCGTGTGTGACTATGAATACTTATGCGATGCAGAGCTGTGAAACGCATACATGTTGGGGGACTATTTTAGTACACACATCGAGTCCATGCAATAACCACACTTGTGAGGCTAGTCATTCATGCTTACCTGTATTAAGCATGCATGCAAGGATGTTGGTTCTTAGCTCAACACAACTCAACTCAACTCTATATATCATATGACGTTAATAATTGAATAACACTTAGGCTGAAACACTTAATACAGCATAACCACAGGTAGTGTTCCAATGTAAAACATCTATTATCTCCACGGTTATTTTAAATATAACACGAACTCTTTTCTGTGTGCATAAAACAGGCTTGGGCCGCCTGATTGGTAACGCCTCACTATATTTGAGGAATCGCTTATATTTCGTTGAATGCAGTATGCGAAACGCTTAGTATACATATTAACATCCGCAGTAATATATAAAGCAACCTACAACGTAATATATAAAGTAACACACACAGTAAGTAAAATGGACAGTAAGATGCAAGGGTGGATATACAGTAAGATACACATAGAGATACGCACATGCATATGAAGCAAATGACAGTAAGAGACACGGTGATCAATACACAGTACAAATATACAAATATCAACTGCCGGAGAATCATTTAAGCTATCGAAATATGAAATATCATTCCACTCTTCCACCGTGTCAAAATCCCAATTCCACTGTTCCCTTATGCATTGCTCCACCCCACATTATACGCCCTTTATTGTGTTTTCTCAACCCTGACTCCACTCTTCCTTTCATTCTGTCGTTACAAACAGCAGATTGTACTCATCCGTTTGTTCTGTCTTCTCTCAAATATACTCCACTCATCCCTCCATTCTGTCTTCTCTCAAAGCTGACTTAATCCTTTACCCCATTCTGTCTTCACCCAAACCTTACTCCACACTTACCTATATTCTGTCTTCTCCGACTCCTTCCCTCATCCATCTTTTCACACAGTCTCATTTCACCCCTGACTCCACTCGTCCCTCCACTCAGTCTTGTTTTATCCCTTCCCCTACCCATATTTCCACACACGCTCATCTCACCCTAACCCCCAGTCACCTCCACCCTGCCTTCTTTAACCCCCAGCCGTATTCTTCTCCGCTTCCACCACGTCCCGAACTAATCCCAAGATCTAGCATTTTGTCCAAATCCTGGGTTGACAGTCAATTTTCTAGTGGCCGCTCCATGTTTTACCGATAATTCCCCCGTCCGCGTGAAAGATCTACAAGGTCTCATCTCTCAGTTCCAGGGAAAGCCAGAAATAGGGGCGGAAGACACCGCAACGGGTATTGTATGCAAATTTACGAGGATTTGATCGCCTATTTTAGCAGCGCCCAGTTTGTATGCTTCAGTTCCTGAGCTGGCAGCAGCCGGGCACATATGTACAGACTAAGACCTGGGACAGGCCATTATGTAGTGGATCACACAATGTGTCCCATCTATCAATCCCTGATTGAATGGGTCAACATTTTAGCCGGAATTTTGCATCTGTTGTACTTTTTATGAAACCGCGGAAGCCATTGCAATATGGTGATAGTTCCGCTTCCTGTTGTAGCAGTCAAACAAAAGTGCACACAGGAAGAGTTCTAGACGAAGTCAGTATAGCTTCCCCCTTCCCCTATCTTTTTGGCCTTTATCAGACGTAAAGATACAGCAATGTTCTATTCTACATTGGTAAACAATATAAAATAACACAAAGTAATGCAGCTTTACAGAACAGAATTACGAAAAATACATGTATTTTAGATGAGGTGTATATGGCACATCAGGAATCGGTACATTTGATCATTTCACTATTTAAATACATGTACACTCACATACACATGCATGCGAGTACACGCAAGCTGGGATACGAACATATACATACGGGCGTGAGTAGCGAGCCGATGTGGTGCAGTGAACAGAACACTTGTCTGCCGGCCCATGGTTAATATCTTCGAATCTACATTGAGGCGGCGCTTTCATTAAAAACTGACCTAGATTCAGAGGTCGACCAAGACTAAACTTGGTACCAAGGAACGTTATGGGAAGTAAAGCCTAACATCATATACTAATTACTCCTTATGGTGGAGAAAGGGGGGGGTGGTTTATGACATTCCCCCTTGTGTGTGTGAGAGTGTTTTTGTATGAGTGCGTGCGCCCGTGCTTGCATATATGAGTTATGTAATACGCGTGTGTGTGTGTGTGTGTGTGTGTGTGTCTAGTATAGGGTATATTTTTAATGACTGTGCAATGTTTGAAAATATTGCCGGTCCAAGCTTTGTATTCAACCTCTGTAAAGTTCACGCAACGTAATAGGTAAATACAAAACTTGGACCCGCAATATTTTCAAACACTGCACAGTCATTAAAATACACCCTGCAACTGCGTGTGTGACTATGTATACTTATGCGATGCAGAGCTGTAAAACGCATACATGTTGTGGGACTATTTTAGTACACACATCGAGCCCACGCAATAAACACACTTGTGAGGCTAGTCATTCATGCTTACCTGTATTAAGCTTATCACTATGTGAAGCCTTTCATTCATAAATACATGTTTAAAGTGAGTAATTCATACATACACGCATTAAGCTCATCATTCATACATACACTAGGTGGCCGCGTGGTCTCGAGGTATGGTGTCCGCCTCGAGTGCTGGAGGGTTCAAGCCCCGGTGAGGACCGGAATTTTTTCACGTGTACTTCTAGTAATAAAATTCCCCCTGGTCTCTGGGTAGTGAGATCGGATGCTCGTGTGTATTGTTGCGCACGTAAAATATCCCTTGGCAGTTGGAAATCGAAAAAGAGTAGCCTAACGGCGCTGCCCGGGGAAAATTTCGAGTTAAAAATCTACCCAAAGTATTTCAGGATCCTCGCCGGTGCTACGGAGTTCGTGCATTGAACTGAGTTTCTCCAAACTCAGGTTTGAGGTAGGAGAAGAACGGAGCACTTATGGGTTACACCCGTGTGCCGTGATGTTGATCCATCGACTAAACTAAACTATTCAGACATACACTTGTAAAGCTACTACTCAATTATGCATACACGTGTGAATTTAGTCAATTATACACACGTGTAAAGATAATCATTTATACACACGTGTAAAGTTTGTAAATCATACATGCACTTATAAAGCTACTCATTTATGCATACATGTATGAATTTAGTCAATTATACACACTTGTAAACCTATTCATTTATACACAGTGTAAAGTTTGTAAATCATACATACACTTGCAAAGGTACTCATTGATGCATACACGTGTGAATTTAGTCAATTACACACACACACACACACGTGTAAAGCTAATCATTTATACACGAGTGTAAAGGTACTCATTCACATACATACTTGTAAAACTACTTATGTATATACACACACGTATGAAGTGAATCACTCAAAGTTGTTTATACACACACATGTGAAGCGAATTACCTATATATATATATATATATATATATATATATATATATATATATATATATATATATATATATATATATATATATATATATATATATATATATACAATAACCCATACACACATGTGCAAAGTGACGAGAATAACGAATACACACATGTGTAATGTGACGAGAATAACTAATACTCACGTGTGTAAAGTGAATAGAATAACTCATACACACGTGTGTAAAGTGACGAGAATAACTCATACACACATGTGTAAAGTGAAGAGAATAGCTTAGTAGTTATAAATGGACGTTTCGGTTATATTTTGCCGGATTAATCCGGATTGACCTTGACCTCGGCTGATTTTCACTCCTCCTCGGTCATGTAGTTGGGTGGGGTACGGGGTGGTATCTAGGTCATATCTAAGGGCGATAATTCTAAGATTTTATGTTTCTAAGGGCAGATAACTATTGAGTGGGTGTATACAAATTTTAATTAATTATTATAAAATAAAATAAAATAAATAAAAAATAAAAATAAATAACGACGGGGTGCGGGGTGGTGGCGAGGGGGTGCGCGCGTGGGGTGAGGCTAGGCGGTTCGGGTTTAAACACTATCAGGTATATAATAATTTTTATTAAATCATGTATAAACAATACAATGCATATTAAATAAGTAGCGGCATAGTGGAACATTCTGGAAGGTAGTACCGGGGAGTTATACGTCGGCAATTGTGGGAAAATCTCCGGTGGGTGTGACGGTGGTCGGTTCATAACAGACGTGGAGGGGGTGCATACGGAAAAGTCATTAAGTAACGGGTTGTAAAAACGTGGGTGAGTGGTGTGTTAAAATATTTTGAACTGTTAGCGCATTGGTGGTGTACATTAGTACGAATAGAAGGAATAGGTGCGGTGGGGATAGTAGTGGGTATGGGTTAGTGAAATTAGTTGATAAGGGTGGTTATTAGTGCTATGTAGATGTTCATAGTAGCTTATTCACTAACATAACACGTGTTACAAATGAAACCTTGAAAGCTAAAGATCGCTGATTGTAATGGATATAGTGTAGTATCATTCGGTGGTAAGGGGTGGGTACCAGGTATTAGTGGTCAACAGATGGTCAAGTAGTGGTCAAGTGGTGGTCAAGTGAGGAAATTTTAGGGAAAAGTGGTTATAATGATAGGGTGATGGTTAAAGGGTGGTAAATTAGTGGTCAAGTAGTGGTCAAGCAGTGGTCAAGTAGTGGTCAAGTGGTAGTCAAGTGAGGAAATTTTAGGGAAAAGTAGTTGTAATGATATGGTGATGATTAAAGGGTGATAAATTAGTGGTCAAGCAATGGTCAAGTGGTGGTCAAGTGAGGAAAATTTTAGGGAAAATTGGTCGTAGCGACATGGTGATGGTTAAAGGATGGTAAATTAGTAGTAAAGCAGTGGTCAAGCAGTGGTCAAGTGGTGGTCAAGTAAGGAAAATTTTAGGGAAATTGGTCGTAGCGACATGGTGATGGTTAAATGATGGTAAATTAGTGGTCAAGTAGTGGTCAAGTGAGGAAATTTTAGGGAAAAGTAGTTGTAATGATATGGTGATGATTAAAGGATGGTAAATTAGTGGTCAAGCAGTGGTCAAGCAGTGGTCAAGTGAGGAAATTTTAGGGAAAAGTGGTTATAATGATATGGTGATGATTAAAGGGTGGTAAATTAGTGGTCAAGTAGTGGTCAACCAATGGTCAAGTAGTGGTTAAGTGAGGAAAAGTTTAGGGAAATTTTAGGGAAAAGTGATTGTAACGATATGGTGATGATTAAAGGGTGGTAAATTAGTGGTCAAGTAGTGGTCAACCAATGGTCAAGTAGTGGTCAAGTGGTCGAGTGACCACTTAAATTGTAGAGGACGATGTCCCTAAGATTATGGTAGTGGTTAAAGTGATCGATGACATGGTCAAGTAGCGGTCAACCAGTGGTCAAGTGGTCATCCTTTAACCATCACCATGTCGCTACGACCAATTTTCCCTAAAATTTTCCTTACTTGACCACTGCTTGACCACTGCTTTACCACTAATTTACCATCCTTTAACCATCACCATGTCGCTACGACCAATTTTCCCTAAAATTTTCCTCACTTGACCATTGCTTGACCACTAATTTATCACCCTTTAATCATCACCATATCATTACAACTACTTTTCCCTAAAATTTCCTCACTTGACTACCACTTGACCACTACTTGACCACTGCTTGACCACTACTTGACCACTAATTTACCACCCTTTAAGCATCGCCCTATCATTATAACCACTTTTCCCTAAAATTTCCTCACTTGACCACCACTTGACCACTACTTGACCATCTGTTGACCACTAATACCTGGTACCCACCCCTTACCACCGAATGATACTACACTATATCCATTACAATCAGCGATCTTTAGCTTTCAAGGTTTCATTTGTAACACGTGTTATGTTAGTGAATAAGCTACTATGAACATCTACATAGCACTAATAACCACCCTTATCAACTAATTTCACTAACCCATACCCACTACTATCCCCACCGCACCTATTCCTTCTATTCGTACTAATGTACACCACCAATGCGCTAACAGTTCAAAATATTTTAACACACCACTCACCCACGTTTTTACAACCCGTTACTTAATGACTTTTCCGTATGCACCCCCTCCACGTCTGTTATGAACCGACCACCGTCACACCCACCGGAGATTTTCCCACAATTGCCGACGTATAACTCCCCGGTACTACCTTCCAGAATGTTCCACTATGCCGCTACTTATTTAATATGCATTGTATTGTTTATACATGATTTAATAAAAATTATTATATACCTGATAGTGTTTAAACCCGAACCGCCTAGCCTCACCCCACGCGCCCACCCCCTCGCCACCATCCCGCACCCCGTCGTTATTTATTTTTATTTTTTATTTATTTTATTTTATTTTATAATAATTAATTAAAATTTGTATACACCCACTCAATAGTTATCTGCCCTTAGAAACATAAAATCTTCGAATTATCGCCCTTAGATATGACCTAGACACCACCCCGTACCCCACCTAACTACATGACCGAGGAGGAGTGAAAATCAGCCGAGGTCAAGGTCAATCCGGATTAATCCGGCAAAATATAACCGAAACGTCCATTTATAACTACTTAGCTCATACACACACGTGTTAAGTGACGAGAATAACTCATACACACACGTGTTAAGTGACGAGAATCACCCATACACACAGGTGTAAAGTGAAGAGAATAACTCATGCACACATGTGTAAAATGAAGGAAATAACTTATACACGCATGTGTAAAGTGACAAGAATAACTCATACACATACGTGTAAAGCTAGTCGTTCATACTCACACGTGTGAAGGCAAATCACTCATACACACATGTGTAAAGTGACGAGCATAAGTTAGAATAACTCATACACACACGTGTAAAGCTAGTCGTTTATATGCACACGTGTGAAGCGAATCACTCATACACGCATGTTTAAAGTGACGGAAATTACTCATACATATATATGTAAAGCTAGTCGTTCATACACACACGTGTGAAGTGAAACACACATATATGCATGCATCAAGCTAGTCATTTATACACACATGTGTGAAGCTAGTCATTTATACACACATGTGTGAAGCGAATCACTCATACACACATGTATCAAGCAAGTTATTCATATGAGTGAAGCGAATCACTCGTACACACATGAGTCAAGCTAGTCATTCATACATACATATGTGAAACTGGCCAATTAAACAATTTGTGGTCATGCCACTCAGATAATGTGATCTGGTGTGATGTTTACAAATTTAAATACGTTTTTACATCTCCTAGTGATTGCCCCGTGTGAAAAGATTGAATACATGAAGGTAATAACAAAACATCACTCCATTTGGGGCTAATTCAAATTCCAATCACACGCTGACGGTAACTAACTTGCCATTTCCGCTGTGACAGCATCACCGTGAAGCCTCGCCGACAACACTGTTCTAATGCTAGCTGACAGTCAGTGCTGTCGCACTCACAGTTGCATTGATGTGGCATTGATTTCAACTGCATCAATTTGCCAGGACTTTCATCCAACTGGTCTATTGTCTTCTACAGTTAGCAGATCACGGTCTCTAGTCGCGGTAGATTACATAGTATTGTCTGGCGAGGCTGTTTGAGAGCGGGGATGTTGTCAACGATGTTTGCAGGTCCTGGCTGGTGAATCTAATTGCTTTCTGTGCATTGTGTTTGTCAATTCAGGCGATAGTCTTTGGCAATGTTATGTCCGTAGGAGATCTTTGATGGCGGTAGTGAGAGTGTTGTTGTTGTTGTTGTTGTTGGTGGTGGTGTTGGTGTTGGTTTTGTTGTTGTTGCTGCTGTTGCTGTTGTTGCTGTTGTTGCTGCTGTTGCTGTTGTTGCCTTTGTTGTAGGTGTTGGTGTTGTTGTTGCTGCTGCTGCTGATGTTGTTGTTGTTGTTGTTGTTGTTGTTGTTGTTGCTGTTGTTGTTGTTGTTGTTGTTGTTGTTGTTGTTGTTGTTGTTTTAGATTATCTGGAGGGCTGTGAGTTTTTACTCGGAAGTTTGATACATTGACCCATTGGCTCTTTTTCTCTCCCTCTCTCTTTAGCTATTTCTGTTTCTCTCTCTCTCCTTCTCTCTCTCTCTAGCTCTTTCTGTCTCTCTCTCTCTCTCTCTCTCTCTCTCTCTCTCTCTCTCTCTCTCTCTCGCTATTTCTGTCTCTCACTTTTTCTCTGTCTCTAGCTATCCCTCACTCTCCTCCTCTCTCTCCAGCTCTCGCTCTCTCTCTCTCTCGCTTTCTCTCACCTTCTCTCCCTTTCTCTCTCTCTGTCTCTCTCTCTTATCATTCCATATCTCTCTTTCTTTCTCTGTCTCTAAGTCTCTCCCTTCCTCTCCTTCTCTCTCTCTCTCTATAGCGCTCTTTCTCTATCGCTCTCTCTCTCTCTCTCTCTCTCTCTCTCTCTCTCTCTCTCTCTCTCTCTCTCTCTCGTTAGCTCTCACTATATAAAGTATTTGATATGATAGATTATATAATATTCTGATTTAAAAAAAACTAGAATCGATGAAAGTAAGCTTTAATATAGTGACATTAATAAAACAAAAATCATTTTCATTAGACATAAAACAAGTAGTATCACACAATAAATCGCTATCTCAAGCCATTACCATTAATATTGGAGTACCTCAGGGGTCTATACTTGGCTCTCTGTTATTTGCCATTTATATAAATGATCTTCCCTTTATCTGTCGTCGTCCTGCGATCTATTTGCAGACGACTGCACAGTATATACAAACGCTATAGATTGTAATGTGCTAGAATTATCCTTGCAACAGGAAATAAATGGTATTGTTAACCGGAGTCGGGCAAACTGCACACAAATTAACATTTCTAAAATAAAATCTATGTTAATAGGAACCAGGCAAATACTTCACACTCTAAACTCGCAGAGAACTCTTCAGCTACACAGTGGCAGCACGCCTATAGAAAGTGTAACCGAGCACAAGGCACTGGGTCTTATCATAGATCAAAATCTATCCTTTAATTCCCATGTTCATGCTCTAGTTAAACAAATAGCCAAAAAAGTATACCAATTTGCCAAATTAAAAAAAAAATTCCTCGACGTAAACACAAGAAAGATATTCTATACTTCCCATATACAAACACATATTGATTATTGCTCCACAATCTGGGATGGATGCTACAAATCAATAACAAAACGCCTTTATTCACTCCAGAAAAGGGCAGTGCGTTTACTCAATGGTGATAAGCTTACAGACAATTCTAACCCATATGAACGTCTTCAGTTACTGCCACTCCACAATCGCCTACTGTTTAATAAGACTAAACTAATTCACAAAATCCTATTTCAAAATGCGCCAAGCTACCTTTGGCCATTATTCAAATATAACGCATATATATACTTCATGTCCCTAAACTAGGATAGTCTTATATAAAACAAGCTTAGCATACTCTGCCACTCAGTTGTGGAACAATCTTCCACAAGAAATCAAAGGCGCCACCAATCATTATACATTACATACAAACGCAACCTGTTTGAACACTACCTCAATACAGACTACATGCCCCCCCCCCCCCCCCTAAAAATAATAATGGTAAATTATCTCAAACGAAAACTATGGTATTTGGCCAAAAGATTATAACTATCTTCATTCCAATACCCAAAAAAAGGCAACCTGAAAGTATGCACCAACTATAGAACTGTTGCCTTGATCAGTCATGCAAGTAAAATTCTACTAAAAATCATAATAGGAAGTCTTCGTAAGAAAATGGAAGAAGAAATTAATGTGGTTCAAGCTGAATTTAGACAAGGAAGAGAAACAAGAGATCACATTCTCAACATGCGTTTAATAATAGAGAATTTCAGAGAATTTAATGTAAACCTTTTCTCATGTATTGTGGATTATTCAAAGGCATTTGACTATGCAACATCAGAAACTTGGGAAATCATGAGGAAGATGGGCTTTCCACCACATGTAATACAACTCATAAGAATGCTCTATCTAGACCAACAAGCAGCGGTTAGAATAGATTGCGAGACATCAGATTGGTTTGACATCAAGCAAGGAGTCCGTCACGGATGTGTGCTGTCCCCCTATTTGTTTAACCTGTACGCCGAAAATATAATGAAAAATTTAAGAGATGATATAAACAGGGAGCTATATGAATTATGATGCCCTAAATATCTGTGGTCATGACATACCGGAGATTCGGTATGCTGATGATACATTATTGCTATCCACAACACAGAATTGTATAGAAAACCTAATAGCCTCAACCCAATTGAATAGCGAAAATCACAACTTATATCTTAACATAGCAAAACCAAAGATAATGCATACAGATAAAACTACTATGGAGAAAGAAATATATGTTAATGAGGAAAGATTGGAGGTGGAGGAAAATTTTGAATATCTTGGGTCATTGATTACCAACAACGGTGACATAATGAAAGAAATTAAACGACGATTATCAATTTCTCTTCAAAGACTAAAACAACTGAATAAATTACGGTGTGGGACAGACAGAACTATAAAAAAATAGATTTTTAAGAGCATGCATCTTTCCCATTGCAACATACGCCTGTGAGACATGGACACTTACTAAACAAGCTGAACAGCGCATAAATGCATTTGAATATATATGTTATAGACGAGTTCTAAGAATATCTTGGGTAAAGAAAAGAACAAATGCATCCATACTTCAAGAGCTGAATATTGAAGAAGGTTGGCAATTGAAGACGATAAAACAAAGAAAATTGAAATATTCTGGTCACTTGAAACGCCACGAAAGTTTGAAGAGAACAATAATGGAGGGGTATATGCCTGGGAAGAGAGGAAGAGAAAGGCCAAAGAGAAGATGGGTGCAGGATGTGGCGGATGATCTTCAGATGGGTGTATCGGACACGGGACATCTTGCTTATGATCGAGAGGTTTTCCGGAAGGTTGTTATGGAAGCGAGGTTCTGCAAATGACATGCTACTTAATGAATAGTAAACATTGCCTCAGTGAGTCAATTATTATTGATTATTTTTCATGCGTATTAATGCTTATTGTTCTTTTGTTGACTAAGATTAGCTTCATAAGTGATGTTGAATGAAATAATGTATGAGAGGAATTAGAGAAGAAGGGTAGAATGTAAAGATTGATCGTTCGTTCACTCTTTCTCTATTTCTAGATCTCTCTTTCTCTCTGTCTGTCTCTCTGTCTGTCTCTCTCTCTCTCTCCCTCTCTCTCTCTCTCTCTCTCTCTCTCTCTCTATATATATATATATATATATATATATATATCTTCTTATATATAAAAAAGGATGTGTGTGGGTGTGTGTGTATGTCCTTTATGCGTTCGCGAACGGTCCATCCGATTGAGATGAAATTTTCTACACGCCTTCCTCTCATTCCTGCGCTGCCAACTGTGATATTTTTTTAGTGTGAAATCGGCTGCTTACTTAATATTATTTATTTTTTTATTTTTCATTGTAATTTCTATATAGCTAGGGGACTTAACTCTAGAAAAGTTATTTCAAGGGGCATAACTTTTAATAACTTTTCTGTATAACTTATAGTCATATTGTTGCATCGTTTTCAAAGATTTATAAACTTTTTGTCTATAGTTATATACAGGCATATAAGTTATAATAAATAATGATATAATCTTTAGGGCATTTTCAAAGTTTTCATAAAAATAATGCATAATGCATAACATTGTAACTCATCTTTTTATGCTTAAGAAGTTATCTACAGTCATGTAGGTGATTAGAAACAGTTTTTATTAAAAATAATGGATGGTGTGTGGAAGGACATTCTTTTAAGTTACTTTTTTTTGTTGTATGAATTTAATGAGACGCTACACGCCAGGAGCTGGGCGAAGCCACGCCGGGTCAGATAGACAGACAGACCCACCTTTTCAGTGCAGTTATCTACAGGCATATGCGTTATAATCCTCCTCCTCTTCCTCCTCCTACCTTCTTCATCTTCCCCTCCCCCTCCTCCCTCTCCCTCCTCCATCCTCCTCCTCCCTTTTTCTCCTCCTCCTCCACTCTTCCTCCTCCTTCCTCCTCCTCCTCCCTCCTCCTCCCTCCTCCTCCATCTTCCTCCTCCTACCTCCTCGCCCTCCTCCCTCCTCCTAATCACTCCTCTTCCTTCCTCCTCCCTTCTCCTCCTCTCTCCTCCTACTCCCTCCTCCTCCTCCCTCCTCCTCCTCCTACGTCCTCCCCCTCATCCCTCCTCCTCCCTCCTCCTCCTTCTCCTCCCTCTTCCTCCCTCCTCCTCCTCCCCCTCCCTCCTCCTCATCCCTCCTCCTCCCTTCTCCTCCTCCCTCCTCATCCTCTCTCCTCCTCCCTCCTCCTCCTCCCTCTATCACTTCCCTCCTCCTCCCTCCTCCTCTTCCCTCCTCCTCCCTCCTCCTCCCTCTTCCTCATCCTCCCTCCTCCTTCTCCCTCTTCCTCCTCCCTCCTCCTCCTTCTCCCTCCTCCTTCTCCCTCTTCCTCCTCCCTCCTCCCTCCTCCTTTTTCCTCCTCCTCCTCCTCCCTCCTCCTCACTCCTCCTCCTCCATCTCCCTCCTCTTCCCTCTCCTCCTCCCTCCTCCTCATTGCTCCTCCTCCTCCCCCTCCTCCTCCTGCGTTCTTCTCCTCCCTCCTTCTCCCTCCTCCTCCTTCTCCTTCCTCCTCTCTCTTCCTCCCTCTCTTCCTCCTCCCTCCTCCTCCCCCTCCTCCCTCCTCCTCCCTCCTCCCTCCTCCTCCCTCTTCCTCCACCTCCCTAATCCTCCTCCCCCTCCTCCTCCTCCCGCCTCCTCCCTCCTCCTGCCTCCTCCTCCCTCCTCCTCCTTCCTCCTCCTCCCTCCTCCTCCCTCTTCCTACCTCCTCCTCCTCCCTCCTCCTCCTCTCTCCTCCTCCTAATCCCTCCTCCTCCCTCCTATTCCTCCCTACTCCTCCTCCTCCTTCCTCCTCCCTCCTCTTCCCTCCTCCTCCTCTCTCCGCCTATCTCTTCCTCCCTCCTACTCCTCCCTCTTCCACCTCCCTATTCCTCCTCCCAGCTCCTACTCCTCCTTTTTCTTCTTCTGCTTCTGCTGCTGCCGCCGCTCCATTTATCCAAGTTAATTGTTGGGGGAAGATGTAAAGACCTTTCAAGTGCTCTTTCTAATGCTTTTTGTAAGTTGGTCTTCGTTTATCTAAGGTTGTTCTAACTGCCACCAATAAATGATTAGACAGACAGGCAGACAGACAGACAGACAGACAGACAGACAGACAGACAGACAGACAGACAGACAGACAGACAGACAGACAGACAGACAGACAGACAGACAGGCAGACAGGCAGGCAGACAGGCAGGCAGGCAGACAGGCAGACAGACAGACAGGCAGACAGGCAGGCAGGCAGGCAGGCAGGCAGGCAGACAGGCAGGCAGGCAGGCAGGCAGACAGACAGACAGACAGACAGACAGACAGACAGACAGACAGACAGACAGACAGACAGACAGACAGACAGACAGACAGTCGGTAACGGGAACGAGAACTTATAAGACTTTTTTTTTTTTTTTAGCATATCCTTTACAGGACTTAGCTGTCAACACCAGCATCTTTCAGCTGTATGTTGATCTCTTGGCAAGATTACGCTCAGTAGTTTGCCATTGCTTTCTGAGCGGCCGGCTCAGTATCCCGCAAGTCACGAGCGGGGGTCGAACAGCCTCAGTTCTCACTCCGCTACGAGATAAACGGGATTACAGAGAGAAAGTGTTGTAACCCCACAGCCAGAGAGACCGGCCACTTATATGACTACTTATATGAATTAAATGAGATGCTCCCCACCAGGGACTGGGCGAAGCCGGGCCGGGTCAGCTAGTGTGTGTGTGTGTGTGTGTGTGTGTGTGTGTGTGTGTGTGTGTGTGTGTGTGTGTGTGTGAGTGTGTAGTCAATAAGTAAGTCACAGTTCTGTGGGATGGCAGGTAAATGTAATTGGTGTTTTCTATAGGTGTCATTAGGTGACTGCAATATCGAACTTTATATTCCCGTTCGTCAGGTGGTGCTAGGTGTCTCATCCGTATGCGCAGCGCATAAAAAAAAATGGCGACTGTACTTACGGAGTGTACAACCAAAGAGCAACGTGCTGTTGTGCGTTTATTGTGGGCAATAGGGCTGCCTGCAAAAGACATTCATAAGGAAATGCTTCCTGTTTATGCTGACATATGTTTGTCCCGTAAAGCGGTCTATATAGCTGGGTAGAATTTTTTTCTTAAGGCGTATTGCTTCTTCATGACAACGACAGGCCACCTACGGCTCGATTAACTCAGGAGAAAATTAACCAACTAAGGTGGGAAGTTCTGGAACATCCACCACTTAGCCCCTAGCGATGTCGGTCCACTGAAAACCCACCTTGGCGAATGACAACGAAATTGAATGTGAAGTGAAAACGTAGTTTGAAAAACAGAGCACGCAGTTCTATGCACCCGGTTTGGGAAGAAACGATGGGATAAGTGCAGCAATATTGGTGGAAATTATGTTGAGAAATAAAGTAAAATTGTATGTATAAAAATAATCTGGTTTCGAGTTGTTATCATAGTTAGTTATATTTCCACAGCCATTTGTGACTTACTTATTAACTTCCTCTCTCTCTCTCTCTCTCTCTCTCTCTCTCTCTCTCTCGCTCTCTCTCTCTCTCTCTCTCGCGCGCGCGCGTGTGTGTGTGTGTGTGTGTGTGTGTGTGTGTGTAAACAGACACAGACAGAAATAGACACATAGACAAAGCGTCAACAGGAGAGACGGATAGATTGATGATAATCTGAAAAGAAAGACAGAACGGCTTGAGTCAGCTAGCTACTTAGTTAGTTAGTCGAGGTTCCAACTTCACGGCAACGGGTTGTCCCCATTATGTTTCATTCCTGTGCCAGCGAATATCACACAAAATGCTCCCCACTGTCCAATGTGAAAAGTGGAACAGTCAGGAGTCTCGGCAATCCAACAGCCCGCACAGGTACACTGTGCAAAATGCCGCCGCCAGAATGCCAACACGAAATTCATCCACGATGACCTTAGTTCATCGTCGATGGACTCGGCAGTCACCAGAAAGACCTCATTGACCTGGGTTTTCTCACATGGCTCGGTCTTTTACCGCAGGGGACCCGCCGAAAGCGTCGCACAAAGCACGAACTCCGCAGCTTCAGCGCCGACTTCCAGGAGTCTCCTGAAAAATGCACTCGTGAACCGAAAAGGTAAATCAGTCAGTTCAGAAACAGCCGGTAGCCATTGTTCCGAACATGCAGGTCATTGTACAGGACAGATGTAGAAGCACTCCAAGCGAATTTCACAGCTCACAGTGTCGCCCACGCACTCACTCAGTAGTAACGCGATGGAACCATGTACTACCAGTCCAACATGAGGAAAAAGCGATTGCAAACAGTAGCTACAAGCATAAACACGCCACAGGCCTTAACGGTTCAACGCCTAACCGCCATGTTGGCGACCGGAAGTGAGCTAGCTACTTAGAGAGTCAGACAGACAGACAGACAGACAACAGACAGACAGACAGACAGACAGACAGAGACAGACGGACGGACGGACGGACGGGCGGGCGGGCGGGCGGACGGACGGAAGGACGGACGGACGGACGGACGGACAGATTGAACTTTACTTTCAAATGGTTACGAATTGGGCACGCAGGCCCTTCTGACTTTGTACCATTCTTATCTCTCTGCCTTCATTCATTATTTCATTCATCAATCAATCAATCATGTGCCATGCCGGAAAGTGTGGGCGGTCATGACTCGCCTTTTCACTCGATCACAAGTGTCGTGGATCAGCTCAGTGTTCCTGTCTCGTCCATGCCATGTGGCCAAGCCATCCAGGTATTTTCCTCTCGGTCTTCCTCTTGGTCTGTTCCCTTCGATCTTGCCAGTTGTCACTAAGTTCTCCAATCCATTTCTTCTCATAACATGTCCAAAAAATTTTGACTGTCTACGTCTAATTTCTCTAATCAGTTTACGATGTTCATTTGTCTCCTGTAGTACTTGGTCATTGGTTTTTCTGTCTGTCCATGGTATTCTTTGCATTTTCCTCAGAAACCACATTTCTGCAGCCATCAGATGCTTTTCAGCTTGACTGCTCATTGTCCAAGTTTCACATCCATACAAAAGAACAGGCTCTATGTTTCCCCTCAACACTCTTTTTCTGTGATATTCACTGGCACAGGAATGGAGCATAATGGGGACGACCCGTTGCTGTGAAGTTGGAACTGCGACTAACTAACTAACTAACTAACTCTTTTTCTCGTTTCAATTGACATCTTTTTATTGGTCAGAATGTTTTTCATCTAGCTAAAGGCTACTTTCGCCATGGCGATTCTTGTTCTAATCTCTTCAAGGCATCTCCCATCAGATGTTACGACTGTTCCAAGATAATTGTACCGATTCTCTTGTTGAAGTATATTTCCATTTACTTGTATATAACATTGTGGCACTTCTTCCTTCCTAGTGACGACCATAACCTGAGTCTTTTTACAATTTAATTCTAACCCCAGTTGCTCACTGTGTACAACAACCGCATCTACTAATTGTTGCAGGTCCTGCGCATTGTCTGCAATTAATACTGTATCATCTGCATATCTAATGTTATTAATGTTTCGTCCTCCAATGCTGATTCCATTTATATCCTCTACATTTCTGAAAATATTTTCACTGTATAGGGAAAAAAGATCTGGAGACATCACACATTCCTGCCTAACACCTCTCTTAATTGGCTGATACTGTCCCACTTCATTATCAATCCTTATTGCAGCTTGTTGTTTCCAATATATGTTTTTTATAAGTCTAATGTCTTTCCCTCAATTTGTAGATCTGCAAGCATATCCACCATGTTGACATGTCTAACTCTATCAAAAGCCTTTGTATAGTCAATAAAGCAAAGATGCATATCCTTGTTTACTTCTATAGCACGTTCAATAACTGTTCGCAGCATATACACAGCATTTACTTTCCTTCTACAAACCCACATTGTTCTTCCCCTATTCCAGGTTGTATCTTCTTCCTCACTCTTTGCATGATAATTCTTAGCAAAATCTTTGTGATGTGACTCATTATACTAATTGTTCTATGTTGATCACATTCCAAGGTTCCTGATTTCTTTGGGATTGCAATAAATACAGAGTTACATAATTCAGGAGGTATATCTCCAGTATCATATAATGTGTTCATCAGTCTGGTGACTTGCTCTAGTCCAAATTCTTCTAAAGCTTTAATCATCTCTGTTGTGATGTTATCTGCACCGGGGGCCTTGCCAGCTTTCATATGCTTAAGAACATTTTGAACCTCCATCTCCAAAATTGGCGGTCCTTCATTATTAAATCTAATATCATACTGTTCGTCTCTGTTATCATCATAAAGGTGTTTCACATAATCTGTCCATACATGTCGAATCTGGTCTTCCTCGGGGTCTACTGTCATTTATTTCCTGAGTGTAAGCGAGTTTTGTTTCCCTATTATCTTCCATTCTTTCTATATGCACCAGCCATTGTAGTCTATTAGCCTTCATGATACCAGTGATTAGCGGGGACTTAAACAGATTATAAATGTCTTTGTTACTTCTTTTCCACTCTCCACTTTGTGTATCCCTAATGGGAATAATATCATTAGTCATCATAAATTAATCAAAACAAGCAAATGATATTGTTGACTAACAGTAATAAGTAATCAGATACGAACTATGTTGTCTAGTTGATATAGTTATTTTTTTTCTTGTTGTCTTGGTGTAGACGTGATCTGATTGTAGATGTTAAAACAGTAGGCCATCTTCTTCGGTGTCAGTGTCAGTGTCAGTAGTGTTCTTAGATGTCAATTCTGATTTAGTTTTATCATCAAAGGTGTCGTTGCTAAAGATTTCGTCAGTATTTTCGGTTTGTCTTTCCTTCTTTTTTTGGCGTTGACTTTTTTGGTGAGTTTTATTCTTCTTCTTCCTTAGTACTGCTTGTCGAGTTTGGACTTAATCCTCGTAGTTGTCTTTTTCTGGTTTTGGAGTGGAAAACAGTTGTAAAGGGTTCTTCTGTTTGTGTTTCCAGAATGTAGTTTTCTTGATTGTCTGTTGGCGTATCCGTTTGTTGTTTTTCTTGATGTGTGGGCTGTTGTTCAAATTGTTTTCCACGTTGTTCGTTTTGTTGATGTTGTTTTGGTCCTTGCCTTCTCAGAGGTGGAAAATTTATTACATCTTCTTGTGCCACAACAGACTTGTTTGTATGTTTGGCTGGACATTTGTTGGACCAGTGGTCGTCCTTACCACACACATGACAAGCAGTTCTCCTGCTGGGCATTGTTATCAGAATTTTGTGAGTGTTTTTGGTAACCCCTGTTATGTTTAAATTTATGTAATGGAGGATGTCCTGGACGGGGTTACATAAGGCTCCCCATTTACCTCGAAAGTTTTTTAGTGGAAATACCTCCACATTCGGGTCCCCAGTGGCATATACGGCGATTGCCTTCACACACTCTTCATTGCCGCTGGGATCCAATGCAAAGTAAGTTTTTGCCTTTCTTTGTCTACATGCTCCAGACAAATATTGATGTCCGAATTCGGTACTTATAACTGTACCCGGCGTAGCCTATCGTACAGTTTGACATGCATGTCTTCTGTTAAAGTCACGAACCACCATGTCGGTGACTCATACCTGTGTAGACTGGCTATCGCACCTAGCGGCACGCCAGCCAGTCCAGCGAGTGCGCTCGCTATGAACGCTGGAGTCGACTTGGCGGCGGCTTCAGGGCCGGAGAGAGACACAACAATTGTACCTGTGCGGTGGAGCACGTTTCCGTTGAGCACATCTGACGCCAGTGTTAGAGATGAACTTGTCATTTCCGGGTTCAAGTCCCGGTGAGGACTGGGATTT
Organism: Cepaea hortensis; assembly: GCA_963921405.1. Taxonomy (NCBI): domain Eukaryota; kingdom Metazoa; phylum Mollusca; class Gastropoda; order Stylommatophora; family Helicidae; genus Cepaea; species Cepaea hortensis. Next base: position 96,583,024 of record OY992887.1, on the reverse strand, counting down.
TTTCCCTTGGACTTCTGGTAAAAATGTCCCCTGGTCTCTGGGTTGTGAGATCGTATGTATTTTGCGCACGTAAAACATCCCTTGGCAGTTGGAAATCGAAAAAGAGTAGCCTAACGGCTCTGCCCGGGCAAAATTTCAAGTTAAAAATCTACCCAAAGTATTTCAGGATCCTCGCCGGTGCTACGGAGTTCGTGCACTGAGCTGAGTTTCTCCAGACTCAGGTTTGAGTTAGGAGGAGAACGGAGCACTTATGGGTTACACCCGTGTGCCGTGATGTTGATCCGTCGACTAAACTTGTCATTTTCTATCAGTATCCTTTAGAATAACACACTTGAATAACAAACTTTCTTTTCAATACGTAACTCCGTATATAATGAATTTCAGAAAGGAGTCAATGCCATGGACAAATCAATTCAAGAACATCCAAGGATGGCGGATAATTTATACGTTGTGAAGAGAAACCAGAAAACATGGCGTCCATTGGAGGAACAGTCATTAACATCGTGCACGGAGCTTGCAGTGTTGAAACATTGTATATATTGCATTAACAAGTACATTTTATTCACTTTTGGCAGTAAAAGTATTTGAAACTTTAGGATGTCAAATTATTGTGTTAACTGTGAATAGGTGGTGTCATTATATTAAATATTTAACAATTAATGCAACTAATTGCTTTTTTAGAAAAACGTTGGCGAGTTATGTCCCTTGCAAACAATAAAATGAATATTATGGTCTCGTGAAAAAGAAGTATTTGTTTCCCCTTAAATTTCGCTTACCAAGTGCACAGGCCATCGAGAGCACGCACGATAGCTAATGGTTAGTCTATAGATCATGTAATTCAAATTGAGTCATGAATTTTGTATTTTACAAAAATGTGGCACTACCAGCTGAAGGGAATGACATACACACCTAACTAGTACCAGATGAGGAGCTTCGGATTTGTATGCTTGAGTTTCTCAATGACCCTGAGAGCTATGCCGGCGGTAGCGTAGCTACCAGCAGGGTCTCCCAAGCCGGACAGGTCAAAGGGTAGAGAACAGACAAAGAGAAACACCCTGGTCCTCCAGGTTGGGGGTTGAAGCGTGGGGTTAACATCCCCACCTTTGTAAAAACCTTTCTTTGTTACGAAACAAATACATGAGCCTCGATATTAGACTGACTTATCTGGACAACGACCTTGGAACGTTAAAGGACTTTTGAGATTTGGAACATGGAATGTACGGACACTATATCGAGCTGGAGCGGCCGAAGAACTAACCCGGGAGCTGGTTGAATATCAAATGGATATAACAGCAATTCAAGAAATAAGGTGGCCAGGAGAGGGTACTTTAGAGCAAAATGGAATGATTATAATATATGGAGGAAACACCCAAAATAAACATGAATTAGGAACAGGATTTGTCATCAAAAATGAGTTATGGGGGAACGTTTTAAACTTTAAAGCTTATAATGACAGGATTAGTAAATTACGAATAAAAGGTAAATGGAAAAATATAACGATGATTAATGTACATGCACCTACTGAAGAGAAAGAAGATGATATTAAAGAAGACTTTTATAATGATCTGGAAGATGTCATAGAAGAAACCCCCAAACAGGACATCCTGATTATGCTGGGAGACTTCAATGCAAAAATAGGTAGAGAGCAAACTAATAAAAAAGTGGAAAAAGTATGGAAAGCCTACATACAACTTCAAATGATAATGGATGGAGAGTCATCAACCTGGTAGAAGCCAAAGGACTGCAGATTAGCAGTACCAGACTACAAAGAAAGGATATACACAAACAAACTTGGAAATCATGTGACAAGAGAACCTATAATCAAATAGATCACATTTTAATTAACAACAGAAATGCATCAAAAATACAGCAAGTCAGAAGTTATAGAGGAGCTGAGTGCCACAGTGACCACTTCCTCGTTGGAGCAAAATTTAAAATAAAACTTAAGAGAGCTTTCTATACTAAATTACAAAGATTACACCCAACATATAACAGAGAAAAACTACAAGACATTACAGTCAAAGAGAAATTTACAGATGAAATAAAATGTAAACTTGAAACTCTGCAAAACCCTTCGGAGGAAAGCGTTGACCAAACTTGGTTGAACATCAAGAATACAATTCAATCTACCGCAGAAGAATGTCTCGGTGTGTTAACCACGCATAGAAAGAACAGATGGTTCAATCAAAAATGTGAAGAAGCAGTCATTAGGAAGAAGAATGCCAGACATGTATGGTTAAATGACATCAATAACATCCAAAAGGAAGAGCATTATAGAAATGAATGTAAAGAGGCTACAAAAAAAGTCAGACAGCAGAAGCGAGAATATATGAGTAATATAATCAAAGATATGGAAACTAATCACCAGAAAAATGAATCCAGAAAATTTTTTAAAGAACTGAAGTCAATGAAACGAGGGCACCAACATAACACATATGGTTTAATAGACAAAATTGGGAATATGATAAATACCAATGAGGAAATGTGCAACACATGGAAAGAATATTTTATTGAATTACTAAATTGTGAAGCTCCAAGGAACATTTTCCCACAGGAAGAGGTTCTAATATGCGAACCACAAATTGAAGAACCTACATTTCAAGAAATCCTATATGTAATCACACGACTTAAAAACAATAAGGCAACTGGGACTGATGGAATTGCTGCTGAATTTATAAAGGCAGGTGGCCATGCATTACATCTAAAGCTATACGAACTAATAATAAAAATCTGGAGGACAGAAGAATTACCCCATGACTGGAAAGAGTCATTATTGATACCTATCTTTAAGAAAGGAGACAAGTTCCAATGTGGAAATTATAGAGGAATATCACTACTGTCCACAAGCTATAAGATACTATCCGCAGTATTACTAAATAGACTAAAACCATATTCAGAAGACATATTAGGTGACTACCAGGTTTTAGACAAAACAGATCAACAATAGATCAGATATTTATCTTACGACAAATAGCCTAGAAACATTGGGAATATAAAAGAGATCTCCATAACATTTTTGTGGATTTTAAAAAGGCGTATGATAGTGTCCATAGGAATAGTCTATGGAATGCTATGCAGGAATTTGGAATACCAAGGAAGTTAATCAACATGACCAGACTATGCATGGAAGATACTTATAATATAGTAACATATAAAGGCAGGAAATCAGACCCCTTCCAAATAACATCTGGCTTGAAACAGGGTGATGCACTATCGCCGCTACTCTTCAATCTGGCTCTAGAGAAAGTTGTAAGGAAGATAAAGGAGGAATGTGATATTGGAGGAACATCCAAGCTGCTTGGTTATGCAGATGATATAGATATTATAGGGCAAAGTGAACAAAAGACATTGGAAATATTGACTGCACTTAAAGGAAAAAGCCCAACAGATGGGGCTGGTTATCAACCAAGATAAGACAGAATATATGGTAATTTCAAGAGACGGAATGGCTAAAAACTCTGGCCACATACAAATAGATAATATGACCATTAAAAGAACGGAAACATACAAATACCTGGGTACAATCTTCAACTGCTCCAACATCATAAGGGAAGAAATACAAACTAGAATCAACTCTGGAAATAAGATATACTATGCACTACAACATCTACTAAAATCAAAGGCGATATCTCGTAACACCAAAATCACAATATACAAAACACTGATCAGACCAGTTGTGCTGTATGGCTCTGAAACCTAGAGTACAACGAAAGGAGACGAAGCCTTGTTACAAACCTTTGAGAACAAAATTTTAAGACGCATCTTTGGACCCATTAGGGATACACAAAGTGGAGAGTGGAAAAGAAGAAGTAACAAAGACATTTATGATCTGTTTAAGTCCCCGCTGGTATCATGAAGGCTAATAGACTACAATGGCTGGGGCATATAGAAAGAATGGAAGATAATAGGGAAACAAAACTCGCTTACACTCAGGAAATAAATGACCGTAGACCCCGAGGTAGACCAAGAAGACGGTGGAGAGATAATACATGTACAGACCTACAAACACTTGGAATCAACGACTGGCAAGAGAAGGTCCACCAGAGAGACGAATGGAGACGGATTGTATTTGCAGCAAAGAACCTCAATGGCTCGGAAAGCTGAAGAAGAAGAAGAAGATTTGTAATGTGCCGTAATTAGGAGCATATTTATTAAACTAGTTGCCCTTTGAAATTATTGTGTTTTAAGGGGACAAATAGTCTGTACTGGAATAGTGTTCAAATAAATCGCGGTTGCATGTACAGGAATTGGTGGTGTCTTTGATTTGATATGGGAGACTGTTCCACAGATGAGCTGCAGAGTACGCTAAGCTTATTTTTGTATAAATCTGTACCCTAGGAGTAGGGACATGTAATATGGTTAGTCGTTCGCATTGTCTTGCGTTATATTTAAATAATAGTCAAATGTAGTTTGGAGCACTTTGATATATATGATTATGTAAATTAGTTTGGTCTTATTAAAATGTAAGCTATTGCGGAGTGGTAGTGGCTGAAGATAATTGTATAGGCTAGAAGTGTCGGTAACCTTTATACTATATATTGAACTCACAGCCCTTTTCTGAGCAGAGTAGAGTCACTTTGTGATTGAATTGAAACAACCGTCCCAGGTTGTTGATAATAGTCAATGTGTGTATGTGCACGCGCTCGGGCGCGTGCGTGCGTGAGAGAGAGAGAGAGAGAGAGAGAGAGAGAGAGAGAGAGAGAGAGAGAGAGAGAGAGAGAGAGAGAGAGAGAATATTTTTCTTGGGTTTTCATCAAAGAATGTTCTAATTGTTAACGAGCGCTTAAACATGGGAATTAAAGGTTACATTTCAATCATCGATGAGACCCAGTTCTTTATGTTCACTTACACTTTCTACGGGCATGTTACCAATGTCGAAATGAAGAGTTCGTTGTGAGTTTTGATACTTTGCCTGGTTGCTATCCATACAGACTGTGTTTTAGTAATGTTAATGTGCATATGGTTTGCAGAGCTCCAGTTAACTACGCTATTTAATTCTTGTTGCAAGGGAGATTCCAGCACATAAAAGTTCCTAGCGTTCGTATATACTGTACATTCGTCTGCAGTTAGATCGCAAAACGACGAAAGATATCAAGGTAGATTATCTATATATATGGCACATAGTAAAGGTCCTAGTATAGAACCAAGGGGTACTCCAATATTAGAGGTAATGGTTTTAAATAACGATTTATTGTGTGATACTACTTGTTTTCTGTTTGACAGACAAGATTTTAAAAAAAAAAAAATTAATTTCACCGTTTGAAAGCTGCTTTTAGTTTGTTTGTTTGTTTTTTTTTTTTTTTTTTTTTTTTTGTTGTTTTAGTATGGTTTATCAATCTAAGGCTTTTCTCAAGACAGACAGACGGACGGGCAGACGGACGGGCGGACGGACGGACAGACAGACAGACAGACTGACTGACGGACAGACAGCTCACCTGTTGACGAAACATAACTACGCCAGAGTTCAATAGAAATCCAATATTTATTTGCAGGGGAAACAACACGACATCCACGCCAAGAAGTTTCGCCAATGTCCGTGACAGCAGTTAGTTGTCTGTCTGTGACCGTAGCTATCCCGTGGCGTGGCCGTGGCGTGTGGGGCGAGTTACTGGCCAGGTCGCACAATGTTTGGTCTATGAGATGAGCGTCTCCATGCCAATACCCATGAATGTAGTTTTTTTTATGTGTGTGTCTACTTTATGATTAGAGTTATTGCCCGACAATGGCTATTCCCCTCACTCCCATTACCTTAATTTCTCTCTCTCTCTCTCTCTCTCTCTCTCTCTCTCTCTCTCTCTCTCTCTCTCTCTCTCTCTCTCTCTCTCTCTCTCTCTCTCTCTCTCTCTCCCATTTCTACTTACTATTTCTTAATCTATGTACCTTTTCCTCCCTTTAGCTCTTCCTCTTTCTACCTCTTCCTCTTTCTACCTCTTCTTCTCTCTACCTGTTTCTCTCTTTCTCAACTTCTCCTTGTCACTATCTCTTCCTATCTTTACCTCTCTCACTCACTACCTCTGCCTCTCACCATCTGTCTCTTTCTTCTCCTCACTAGCTTTACGTGTTACTCCTTCTCATGTCTCTTCCTCTCAATGTCTCTTCCTCACACTACCTCTTCCTCTAACTGTCTCTCCCTCTCACTATCTCTTCCTCTCACTGTCTCTTCCTCCCACTGTCTCTTCCTCTCACTGTCTCTTCCTGTCACCGTCTCTTCTTGTCACTGTCTCTTCCTGTCACCGTCTCTTCCTGTCACTGTCTCTTCCTGTCAATTTCTCTTCCTCTGACTGTCTCTTCCTCTCATTGTCTCTTCCTCTCACTACCTCTTCCCCTCACTGTATCTTCCTTTCACTACTTTTTCCTCTCACTGTCTCTTCCTTTCCCTGCCTCTTCCTCTCACTGTCTCTTCCCATGAGCCAGATGGACTCTATAAAATCTTCGCTGTTTGTAATTTTTCTTTGTGTAGCACGTTTACGTTCAGTAGGTTGCCAGAACGACCAACGCTCGTGTCATTGTATGAAATCCATCACAACGCGGTTTGCTTCCACATCGCCGACATCTGTGTTTTAAACGCGATATGCGGGATTACGAATTGTATTCGTAAGCCCTTCACCACAGGATCGGCTGTGAAAGCAAACTTTACTCAAATGCATACCGAAGTCGGACACTCTGACCTTTGAGGTGCGTAACTAAGAGTGACGCACTCTCCCCGAAAGAAGAAAGAAAAAGAAGTAGAGGATTGTAGACACTCCAGTGCATGAACCCATTACGCGGTGCACATAAAATACCACACTTGCATCACAAGGCCAGTAACTGCTACCGGATTACCGTCGCTGTTTATATCTTTCATCAAATCCTGTCAGTTATCTCCCATATGTGCGGGGTTGAAAAATATGGCAGCTTCCATAGAAATTGACCGGAAGTTGCTCTGACGTAGTTCCGGCAGAGTTGGATAATGTTTATATCTCCGACTTTGACCACCATGTTGTCATTTGCAACACTTTGGACAAGCAGGATATTATTTGGAATGACCGCGTCGTCATGACAATGTCATTGGCAGTTGTGTCAAGATAACGGGAGGCGCCCCACGATGCTCCGACTGCTGTCAGCATTGCCCTATTAGATAACGTTTCTGGCCATCAATTGTATTGCTGTTTGCGGCCTCAAACAGGACTCGCAGACGCAGTCCAAATAAACAGGCAATAAGATCGACAATATTGCACTGGGCTTTATCCCATATGGCTCGGCCTCTTTCCACAAGATCGCCTGTCGGAAACATCACACAAAACACGAACTCCGTAGCTCCAGCGACGACCCCTGAAATCTCCGAGAAAATAGCACTCGTGAACAGAATGTAGTAGCCCGGCATCGAACCCTCAATCTACGGATCACGAGGCAGGAGACACACACGCACGTCAGTACAAACTTCAAATACACATTAGTACAAACACACACGCACGTCAGTACAAACTTCAAATACACATTGGTAGAAACACATACGCACGTCAGTACAAACTTCAAATACACATTAGTAGAAACACACAAGCACGTCAGTACAAACTTCAAATACACATTGGTAGAAACACATACGCACGTCAGTACAAACTTCAAATACACATTAGTAGAAACACACAAGCACGTCAGTATAAACTTCAAATACACATTGGTAGAAACACACATGCACGTCAGTACAAACGTCAAATACACATTGGTAGAAACACACACGCATTTCAGTATAAACGTCAAATACGTATTGGTAGAAACACACATGCACGTCAGTACAAACGTCAAATACACATTGGTAGAAACACACATGCACGTCAGTACAAACGTCAAATACACATTGGTAGAAACACACATGCACGTCAGTACAAACGTCAAATACACATTGGTAGAAACACACAAGCACGTCAGTATAAACGTCAAATACACATTAGTAGAAACACACAAGCACGTCAGTACAAACGTCAAATACACATTAGTAGAAACACACAAGCACGTCAGTATAAACGTCAAATACACATTAGTAGAAACACACAAGCACGTCAGTATAAACGTCAAATACACATTGGTAGAAACACACAAGCACGTCAGTATAAACGTCAAATACGTATTGGTAGAAACACACATGCACGTCAGTACAAACGTCAAATACACATTGGTAGAAACACACATGCACGTCAGTACAAACGTCAAATACACATTGGTAGAAACACACATGCACGTCAGTACAAACGTCAAATACACATTGGTAGAAACACACATGCACGTCAGTACAAACGTCAAATACACATTGGTAGAAACACATACGCGTGTCAGTATAAACTTCAAATACACATTGGTAGAAACACACACGCACGTCAGTATAAACGTCAAATACGTATTGGTAGAAACACACATGCACGTCAGTACAAACGTCAAATACACATTGGTAGAAACACACATGCACGTCAGTACAAACGTCAAATACACATTGGTAGAAACATACATGCACGTCAGTACAAACGTCAAATACACATTGGTAGAAACACACAAGCACGACAGTATAAACGTCAAATACACATTAGTAGAAACACACAAGCACGTCAGTACAAACGTCAAATACACATTAGTAGAAACACACATGCACGTCAGTATAAACGTCAAATACACATTGGTAGAAACACACACGCACGTCAGTATAAACGTCAAATACGTATTGGTAGAAACACACATGCACGTCAGTACAAACGTCAAATACACATTGGTAGAAACATACAAGCACGACAGTATAAACGTCAAATACACATTAGTAGAAACACACAAGCACGTCAGTACAAACGTCAAATACACATTAGTAGAAACACACAAGCACGTCAGTATAAACGTCAAATACACATTGGTAGAAACACACAAGCACGTCAGTATAAACGTCAAATACACATTAGTAGAAACACACAAGCACGTCAGTATAAACGTCAAATACACATTGGTAGAAACACACAAGCACGTCAGTATAAACGTCAAATACACATTGGTAGAAACACACAAGCACGTCAGTATAAACGTCAAATACACATTGGTAGAAACACACAAGCACGTCAGTATAAACGTCAAATACACATTGGTAGAAACACATACGCGCGTCAGTATAAACGTCAAATACACATTGGTAGAAACACATACGCGCGTCAGTATAAACTTCAAATACATATCGGTAGAAACACATACGCGCGTCAGTATAAACTTCAAATGTACATTGGTACAAACACACACGTCAATACAAATTTCAAATACACATTGATACAAACACACACGTCAATACAAACTTCAAATACACATTGGTAAAAACACCGACTCTGTGGCTTGGAGACAGTGAACACAGTTTCACAAATACCCCGACATATCTAATTCCAAATTAGACGCAGGCGATTCGGAAGCAAGCCGCCTTGCGTTGATTTCAATGGTATAAGAGTCGGCCGTTCAGACAGTAATGACAAAATACTGAACATAAACAGTTATCAAGTACATTATAAACAGCCTAAGATGCTGGAGTTGATCCTCTAGAGCAGGGGTGTCAAACTCAATCGCTCTACGGGCCAAAACTCAAATCACACGTAAGGCCGGACAGGATAAACATTCAATAAGCCGAAAATTAAACATTTTTTAAACATTAATATAAATTAAAACAGAAAATGGTTTTAATTTTTTTTTTTTAAATCATTGGTATGCACATTTTCACTCTTATGTCAGTTTGTCAGAGCACGATGTTTGACATCTTTTCTTGGCTACAAGTTCGTTTATGTTGGGAGTAATGTTCTGTGTCATTGAGATTCTCATGATGGACTGCAAGTGTTCATCAGTGAGACGACTCCTGTGTGATGTTTTGTTAATCTTCATCACAGAAAACAGCTGCTCACACAGATATGTGCTACCAAACATGCTCATGGTTCTAGCCGCAAAAACGAGCAAATGATGGTTGCTAAGTCACTATAATGACGAACATTCACTTACTACACAACTTGTATTTTCGCTTATTCTGATCGAAGCGAGAACGCTCTCGGGTAGCCTATCATTCGGAAGGCTGCTAATTAGGGAATTTGATTTGCACTTTATATCGTGGCCATTAAAAAATATTTTTGCCTAAAATTCCCTCTCGGGCCGAATATATTTGTACGTCGGTTGAGACCTCTCGGGCCTGATATGATTGTACGCCGGGCCTGATGTGGCCTGCGGGTCTTCAGTATGACACATGTGTTCTAGCGGACAGGCAACTAACGTCAACAAATACCGAACACTTTTAAGTGCAAAGTACAAACACGTGTGAGTGACAATATTAAACATTCGTATATACAAACAGCGCAAACTACTGAGCGTAATCTTGCCAAGAAATCAACATACAGCTGAAAGATGCTGGTGTTGACAGCGATGTCCTGTACAGGATATGCCATTTAAAAAAAAAAAATATATATATATATATATATATATATATATATATATATATATATATATATATATATATATATATATATATATATATATATATATATATATATATACAAACAGCAGGCTCTCGCTAGTACAAACGTTTTATATTACACATCAACAACAACAAAAAAGAGACATTGTAAAATCGAGCACCATATACTTAAGTTACTCTACAACAATATTTGTCTCCGGGATATATATACAAATATATATATATTTCCGCGTTTCCATCCTGTTTCAGGATATTGCGGTCAACACCAGCAGCTTTCAGCTGTATGTTGATTCCTAGGCTAGATTACGCTCATCAGCATGCCACGACTTTCTGAGCGACCGGCTGCATACTCTCGTAAGTCACTGGCGCGACTCGAACCACTTCTAATTCTCGTGCGCTCACGTCAACCACGAGAGTATTCGGGATTAACGTAGTAAGCTGCTAACCCCTCGGCCAGGAAGCTGGCTATATATATACGCATACGTACACACAGACAAACAGACATACCAACGACACACAGGCTCTCATTGTTTGTAGTTTTCTAAGTAAAATATAACCACCTACAGACGGGCGGGCGGGCGGGCGGGCGGATAGATAGATAGATAGATAGATAGATTAGATAGATAGATAGATAGATAGATAGATAAATAGATAGATAGATAGATAGATAGATAGATAGATAGATAGATAGATAGATAGATAGATAGATAGATAGATAGATAGATAGATAGATAGATAGATAGATAGATAGATAGATAGATAGATAGATTAGATTAGATTAGATAGATAGATAGATAGATAGATAGATAGATAGATAGATAGATAGATAGATAGATAGATAGATAGATAGATAGATAGATAGATAGATAGATAGATAGATAGATAGATAGATAGATAACAGACAGGCAGCATATATGCGATTGTTCCACCTAACATGATACGAAAATGAGCTTATGATGATGATGATAATAATACAGCTAGCCTTATCCAGCCAGGTCATGTTAAGATTTATATGGCCCATTTAAGAATTGTGTGCGGACCTAATGGTGAGTTATTCCCCCCACAGAACATCAATCACAAAAATAGCTTCCTTATCACTGATCTCCTCCCATCTCCTCACAGAGCAGTCTGCCAGCCATATCTAACTAGATATCCACATAGCCAATCGTATAGTCTCACGTGACCAGAGACTGCAGAAACCGGATATCCGACATCTGGACAGCGGCCATATTTGCAGTTAGTGTTTGCGGTCTAGTTGCAACGGCGATTTACAGTACCCCAGAGTTATCTTTCAACAAAATACCTGAGTTATCTTTCTTGAAACAAAAAAAAGTAACTCAGTGCAGAATATAATTTACCGGCGGGAATGATCTATCCACAATTTATGCATTAATAACACCACCTCTAGCGCAGTCACTCATATTCACTTTCTTAACCTTGGCAAGCAAGTCTATTTTTATCTAGTATCAATGTTTGTTATGTTGTTTTTTTTCTAATGTAGCAACAAAGAGGTAATAAGAGACCTATCTCTAACGCTAGAGAAACTTGGTTCGATTCCTGTCTATGACGCTTATTAAGATAAAATCAGGGGCCTGATCTCCCTTGGTGAAACCTCACTTCTAGAGAGATTCCATCATACTACTGTTTAGAGGTCGGCAGGTAGAGGGTTCAAACACCTGGACTAAAATGTTGACTTCTTGTCCTTGACTTTGGGACGTAAATTGCAAATACTTCAGAAGTTAGAGTGGGTTCGCCTGATAGCGAGGGACACTAATAACAGGGAAAGCTAATCCCCACGTAAACATCAGTCCTGTGCACTAGAAGTTATGGCACATGTATGGACTAAGCATGAGTTAAAAGTGAGCGAAAGAAATAAAAATTTAAAAAACAATAACCTTAAACTACCGTGAACCAAGAAGAAGAAATATATTGACATTCCACGTGATCTGAACCTCAAATAAAGGTGACTCATAAGCTGTCTCATGTCTCGGACCAAGAAGAAAACATATATTGACATCCCACGTGATCTGAACCTCAAAGAAAGGTGACTCGTGTCTCGAAAGCTGAAATACTTAAAATATAAAAATATTTATATTAAACGTCACGATGGCGTGGAAAGAGCAATGAGGGGGGCGTGGTTCTTGGCAGAAGAGACAGTTGTCGACCACCCCAGGGGGAAAATTTAGGGTTTCCAGGGGGAAGGGGCGGGGGAAGTAAGATTATGTCAAGATCGCGTTTATACAAGAACCGATTACTTGATATTGTTTTTCCCTCCATACTTTACGGTTATGTACTTCTCGCTCTTCTGAAATTCATTTTATAACGTAAGTACACCCGCAAATCACGTTTTATGTAGACGTTTAGACTTGTGCTAGTATGTATTATAAAATTTAGCTTCCATTTTTACGTTTACTCTGTAGGGCGGGAGGAATTTATAGAAAGGAAACACGAAAGGGGGAGAATGACATTCTGAACATATGCTGAAGGGGTGCATGGGCAAAAAGAAGGTTGAGAACCACTGTGCTAGACGGTGATGAACGCTAAATCAGTACTACAGTATGAAGAGGTAGCTACGGTAACGCCATGGTTAAACACACACCTTTAGACCCTGTGGTCATGAGTTCGATTCGCATCGGGCCGGATTAGGGTTTTCCACAAATGACCTGGTATCCCATATTGACCTAGCCTAAAATATGTAGCGATAAATGTTGTTGTTTTTTGTTGGGGGGGGGGGGGGGGGTGTCGTGAAATGCTGAATGTTAGTGATTCCCAGATCGACGACTGTATACAGCGGACCCAGGTGGGAGAAGGGTTAATGAAACAGAAGGATATAAACAACGGATTGACCAGCGCATGTGTATGTAGGTCAAGGCGGGAGAGTCGACTACAACACAGGTGACATGTAGAGTGGAAAAATTGGTTTGCTACAAAGACAGACAGTATCATGGACCAGCCTATTGCGTTCTGGAGGTAGGTTTGCGACTAAGACTGGATAGCAGAATGCGGTTTGGTTGTATTAAACCACGGAAAAGTTCGAGATCAGAAATTTTCCACTGACAAGGGATAATGAAGTCTGAATTTGCTTTGTCCAGCAATGTCAAGGATTATGCGACATAGACTGAGCTATAAAGAGTAGCCACTTTCTTTGTCAGTTTAGTGTGTGTATTCCCAACTGGACGAGAAGATAGAATTATGTGTCCTGTAATGAAAAGAAATATCCTCCCTTATAATGGGATAAAGTGCTTGGCTGCGGATTAATTTCGATTCGTGGATCTACATTAATTCTATAAAGGAACATAGATGTGTATAAGGTATATTAAAATATAGTTTTAGAATAGGAATATAGATGAGCGTGTATTACCTTTATCATTACATATTATTAGTGGGTGTTTTAGACTGAGGTGAATTCTTATGTCTTATGCTGATGGTGACTTCGAAAGCCTTGTCATTATGGCTGGAGAAGGACACTTGCATAAGTTAGGAGTAAGGGGCGGACGCTTACCACTCGACTTGTTATATTCATCCACAGGTTCCCAGTTTCTAGGGACATTAGAGAAGAAAGGAAAAAATACTCTACTTGAACCAATAAAGTACATACTTAGATCCAGAAAGAACCTAAACAGTTTGTTCAGATGAACAAATACTAACATCCAGTAAAATACAGAAGACTGTATGCTAACACTCATATACCACTGGGGCTCCTAAACAGAAAAGAGATGTTAAGGTGGGGCAAGCAGAGACTTCAACCTACATACGACTTGCATACATAGAGTAGAAGGAATAGACAAAGACAATAGTGATAATCATAATAGATAATAGGAAGAACATTGACAATGTGGTGTTTTTTCTCGATGATGGATACTCAATATCATGAAACCGATTTGGGCACAGTCATAAACTTACGGGACTTTTATAGCAATACGGTGACTCAGTGGTGAACAGTTTGTTTTCATTTCACTAACGGATTTACCATCAGACTCAAGCCTACGGATCATCCCGGGTGAGCTCTGTCCTGTTTGATGTGATGTCCTGTAATCGTGAAGAATGACTGGCGAGAAGATACCGCTGATAGACATTCTGAGTTCATTCTGTCACCAACAATAGAATACACTAGCAACTACACAGACAATATCCACCCATACACCAGACATAGTTTTAAATTAAATCTTTTATTTAATGTGGAAAAGAACTGTTGTCGAAGTATGTGTTGAGAGAATAATAGAGAGAGAGTGAAAGAAAGAGATATATGGAAGGGAAGACAGAAGAGAGGAGTGTAGACGAAAAGTCAGTCAATAATCCCAACAGATAATCAGTTTAAAGATGTGCATGTTGATCCCACTCTCTTCTCGGGGAAACAACATCACATAATTGGTGGAGCAGCGGGATACGTACATACATTATACCCATATGACCTGCATATTGGCACAGGCATAGCGGAGTACATGCATGTTGGGACATACTGATTGGAATAAAAAGAAGTATACATTGATGACTTTTAATGGAAGGACGTCCATTGGATATATGGTGCCATTACATTTATGGTAGAAACATTTCATTAATGCTGGTGACTTTACAGTGAGAAAGTTCCAGACAGAGTGAATGTGGATAGGTGGTAAGACACATTACATACCTAGTCACACGGTCACACGTCTACGTAAGTCTTTATCCTATATCTCCTCTTGTGGATGAGAGAGTGGTTGTGATGTACTGTGTGGTGTTGGAGATTTATAATAATTAATAGATATAGATAATGATATCGGTTCTAGGTGGAATATAATTGTATAGTGAGTACTTCTTTTCTGCCTTGAGGGATCTTTACTCAACGTGCTGACTTATCTGCTGTAACTATGGCAACTCCTAAAGTAACTACAGCAGAACTGAGAGCCAACGGGGAGGAAATTGGGTTAGCTGGTACCGAGCTAACTGATTACATACAAGAAAGAGAGAGAGAGATTCGTAAAGGGGAAAGAGAAGACCGGAAAGCCGAGTTGGAAGTGAGAAGAATAGAGGTGGAGACCAAACGAATGGAACTGGAACAGAAGACCAAGCGACTGGAACTGGAACAGGAGACCAAGCGACTGGAACTGGAACAGGAGACCAAGAAACTGGAAATGGAACAGACTGCCAGGAGACAAGAAATGGAACATGAATACCGCTTGAAAGAGTTAGAACTCAAGACACAAACTAAGGGTGAAATAGATGCAGCAGAAGGAAGTTCATCTTCACCTGGGGCAACCCACATGATTGGACAGGGTTACCATGCCATGAAGTTTCCTTTAGCAGTCTATGATGAAAGTAAAGAAAAGATATTCCAGTTTTTGGATCGGTTCGAGGCTATGGCAATCGCTATGGGACTGGAAAGATCCAGATGGGCTCTTAAAGTATCCCAGGCGTTACGTGGTTCAGGGTACGAGGTCTACACACGCCTACCACCAGGACAGGAAAATCAGTACGAGGAATTGAAAGCAGCTTTGATGAAACATTATGAAGTCACAGCACAAACATATCGGAAAAAGTTTAGATCGTCTAGACGAGAGCCGGGAGAGCTATTCGCCGCATACAGTCTAAGGCTGAAATCCTATCTCCAGAAATGGATGGACT
This sequence comes from Cepaea hortensis, assembly GCA_963921405.1. Taxonomy (NCBI): domain Eukaryota; kingdom Metazoa; phylum Mollusca; class Gastropoda; order Stylommatophora; family Helicidae; genus Cepaea; species Cepaea hortensis. The sequence continues at coordinate 96,566,970 of OY992887.1, read as the reverse complement.
TGGCAGAATTCAAGAGGGATTATGAGAGTCTCGAAGAGATGATGGTGGTCGACCAGATGCGAAAGCAAATGTCGAAACCTCTCAGAACCTTCTTGGGAGAACAAGGGGCGGAACGGATTGATGTTGTGAATAAGCTGGCGGAGCGATTCGTAGAGGTACATGGGGAGGCGGCAGAACTAAGTACACAAAGCAAAGGGCAGGAAAAACAAGACCGAAGGAAATCGACGAACGGAAAAGAAACTAAAGGGGAACCTTATAAAAAGACGTCAACGGAGAGTTCAGAGAAGGTGAAGGTAGGAACCCAGAGCACCTCGAATTCTCAAGCGAAACGACAGTGGTCTGAAAAGTGGTGTTCGTTTTGTAGGGCGGCCTCCCACAACACAAAAGACTGCAGATCGAAACCTAAAAGTTCTTACTTCGCAGCATGCAAAGTGATTCCTACATCGGTGATCACAGACAAGGCTGAGGTTGGCGAAGGAGAAAGGAACACAAAGGACACACGGAAACCTAGGAAGGGAACATGGTACACTCACTGCCAGTCGACAACACATAATACTGTGGACTGCAGATGCAAGGGAAAACACGCCAATTGCATAACCAACCTCGAGGAATCAAAAGAGGAAGGCAAGGAAACGGTCAAGGAGATGAAAGACACTCAGGACCAAGAGAGACCACCTGTGGTTGAACTTATTGAAGTCAATGGCCAGCAGGTTGCTTGTCTCTATGATACAGGTTTGGATGGGGAAGCGGTGGTGGACGCCAGCTTAGTAAGCCCAGACCAACTTACAGGGGAGACCATAGAGCTAAAGCCGGCAATGAGGAGTGCTGTTACCATGACGCTGCCAATCGCCAAGGTGGAGATTAAATCCAGGTACGTCACGGGCATTATTCCTGCGGCTGTATTAGCTGACTCCCTATTCCCAATGATCATTGGCACGAAATATGTCTTTTTGGGGATGCCCAAACAGCCAACCCACAAGGGAACAGTAGTCAGTGGATCTCAAGGGAAGGAAAAAGAGGCAGAGACACTATGCGACAACTCAGGGATAGGAGAATTGCATACTGCCCAGAGGAAGGATACTACGTTGCATCCTTGCTACAGGAAGCTGCAAAGAAGTGCTGAGCCACCAGAACGGGGACAGTACTTTCTGAAGAATCAACTACTCTATCGGAGAGCTGGGAGGGGAGATAACCTGCATGAGCAGTGGGTGGTTCCAGAGACCCACCGTCCTCACATTCTTCAGAGTGGACACATCATAGGCGAGAATCGACATATGGGTGTCAGAGAGACCTTGCAGAAAATTTCCGGCCATTATTGCTGGCCAGGAATGACCGGAGATGTACGCCGGTGGGTGAAGTCTTGTTCGGAGTGCCAGAAAGCACCACCCAACAAGCGAATTAAGAGGAAACTAGCTCTTAAAGTGGAAGACAAAGTGGAAGTGTGGAGTCCAGCAGAGACCAATATACTCCAAGTAGGATGGAAAGGACCTTATCCTGTGGAAAAGGTGGTGTCCAAGAACATCTACAAAATACGGATCGGGGAAGAGAAGAAAAATCTCCCTAGACATCTCATTAGGAAATATGAAGAGAGATCCGGGAGCAAAGCTTCGCACTTTATGGTGATGGCAGCCATTGGGACAAAGGTTACCAGTCCAGACGAAGACCAGAGATCGCCAGTACAACATAGGAGGACCTATGGGACAGTACGTGATAGGTCAGATTTACCCAACGACAGGAGGAGGGAAATCACAAGTCAGGGAAAGGACAAGAGTGAAAGTTTCACCGGTAACCAAGTTCAGAAGGGGTGGGTAACGTCGGGAAAAGCGAGAATTACCCAGGACTCCAACCGAAGATTGGCTGACCAGATACAATATCGCCCAAGATGGTCCTGGAAGCAAAAGTCCAGGAGGGGTGGGAAAGACGACTCGGTCCGACGAGGACGAGGCGGAACATCCCCAGAGGAAAAACCGGGGGAAACCAAGAGGACATGGAAGCAGTGTTAAGATCAAGATGGGACAATCCGTCTGTATTGTGAGCCGTCGCTGACGCAAGTCGAAAGGAGGTCGACCGGACGTACAGGAGCGAGGAGCCAACACTAGTTTCAGTCGTTAGTAGTATAGTAGGGTGTCAATTAGAGCGCCTACTGGATAATGAGATGAGCCATGTGAGGATCCAATCATATCATCAACACGTGATGTTAATAGCGACTTAGCAGAAGCTCAACGCACGGTGGATGTGATGGACGTTGTTGCTGCAACTGGACTTCACAGTGGAATACATTTTTGGAAAGGAGAATGTAGGAGCAGATTTCTTATCCAGACATCCAGATCCAGAGGAAGAAGCCTAGGGTTGTGGATCATGGGAATCAAACCTACCGTGAGAAAGATTCGACGCGGTCTAATCTCTTAAGGGGGGGCCTATGTCGTGAAATGCTGAATGTTAGTGATTCCCAGATCGACGACTGTATACAGCGGACCCAGGTGGGAGAAGGGTTAATGAAACAGAAGGATATAAACAACGGATTGACCAGCGCATGTGTATGTAGGTCAAGGCGGGAGAGTCGACTACAACACAGGTGACATGTAGAGTGGAAAAATTGGTTTGCTACAAAGACAGACAGTATCATGGACCAGCCTATTGCGTTCTGGAGGTAGGTTTGCGACTAAGACTGGACAGCAGAATGCGGTTTGGTTGTATTAAACCACGGAAAAGTTCGAGATCAGAAATTTTCCACTGACAAGGGATAATGAAGTCTGAATTTGCTTTGTCCAGCAATGTCAAGGATTATGCGACATAGACTGAGCTATAAAGAGTAGCCACTTTCTTTGTCAGTTTAGTGTGTGTATTCCCAACTGGACGAGAAGATAGAATTATGTGTCCTGTAATGAAAAGAAATATCCTCCCTTATAATGGGATAAAGTGCTTGGCTGCGGATTAATTTCGATTCGTGGATCTACATTAATTCTATAAAGGAACATAGATGTGTATAAGGTATATTAAAATATAGTTTTAGAATAGGAATATAGATGAGCGTGTATTACCTTTATCATTACATATTATTAGTGGGTGTTTTAGACTGAGGTGAATTCTTATGTCTTATGCTGATGGTGACTTCGAAAGCCTTGTCATTATGGCTGGAGAAGGACACTTGCATAAGTTAGGAGTAAGGGGCGGACGCTTACCACTCGACTTGTTATATTCATCCACAGGTTCCCAGTTTCTAGGGACATTAGAGAAGAAAGGAAAAAATACTCTACTTGAACCAATAAAGTACATACTTAGATCCAGAAAGAACCTAAACAGTTTGTTCAGATGAACAAATACTAACATCCAGTAAAATACAGAAGACTGTATGCTAACACTCATATACCACTGGGGCTCCTAAACAGAAAAGAGATGTTAAGGTGGGGCAAGCAGAGACTTCAACCTACATACGACTTGCATACATAGAGTAGAAGGAATAGACAAAGACAATAGTGATAATCATAATAGATAATAGGAAGAACATTGACAATGTGGTGTTTTTTCTCGATGATGGATACTCAATATCATGAAACCGATTTGGGCACAGTCATAAACTTACGGGACTTTTATAGCAATACGGTGACTCAGTGGTGAACAGTTTGTTTTCATTTCACTAACGGATTTACCATCAGACTCAAGCCTACGGATCATCCCGGGTGAGCTCTGTCCTGTTTGATGTGATGTCCTGTAATCGTGAAGAATGACTGGCGAGAAGATACCGCTGATAGACATTCTGAGTTCATTCTGTCACCAACAATAGAATACACTAGCAACTACACAGACAATATCCACCCATACACCAGACATAGTTTTAAATTAAATCTTTTATTTAATGTGGAAAAGAACTGTTGTCGAAGTATGTGTTGAGAGAATAATAGAGAGAGAGTGAAAGAAAGAGATATATGGAAGGGAAGACAGAAGAGAGGAGTGTAGACGAAAAGTCAGTCAATAATCCCAACAGATAATCAGTTTAAAGATGTGCATGTTGATCCCACTCTCTTCTCGGGGAAACAACATCACAGGGGGTGTTAAAGCGGCCATGTGATACTGATCACATGACTCACCGAGTGATGATTGGTCTATATATCAAATATGGGTCAAGCACCATGTGTCCAATGCACGTGAAAGCGTGTACAAGGTCAAGGTTCCTTTACTTACAGCAGACAGCAGAAACATGGAGGGCGATTGAAGGTAGGCATGGCTGCATGGATAAGAGAGTTCGATCTTAAACTTCCAGTGTTGTTATGTCGAAGTAGAGGGTACAGCCCTTACACCATCTTGTATGAGTGCTGTCCTCGATTCTTGACTCGTATAAGACGATCAGCGTCAACTGCTGAGCGGACGAGGAGTGCAGTAGAATGTCAGGTGGCAACGGAAACTGTTGTTTTTCAACCGTGGTCTTTCAGGTCAACAGCCAGCTGCCAGACAGGGAACTTTTTGATTCGTTGGAACATGTCTGGTTCTCCGCCAAAGTTCTGCGTTAATGATTCCGTCACATCACTTTGCCGGCTCCGTAGCGAAAGTGTTTACGGGCGCAGTTCGTAATCCCGCATACCCGCGTTCGAAATACAACTGTGGGAGATTTGGCATTAGACCGCCTTACGTTAGTTTTTTAAGAAATGGTATGGGTGCTGGTCGTTCAGAAAGCAATGGTTAACTAGTGAACGTAAACTTGCCCAGGAATCACGAACAGCCAAAAAATGCTGGGGTTGACTGCTCCGTCCTTTAAAGGATATGCAACTAACTGTTTAACATATCATTTTAATCCTTCCATTCTGCACAGCCAGCGGTTAATGAACCGTTGTAGTTCATTAGTATTTATTTTAGTCGTTTTCCAATTATTTATTTTTTTTTTGTGTGGCTCGTTTTGAACTCAAGCGTAGTCCATACACGTGCTATTACTTATAGTACGCTGGGTTGATTTTGTCTGTGGATTAGCTTTCCCACTTACCAGTGTCCTTCGCCATCAGGTGATTGACTTCTGAGGCACTGGTAATTTACGTCGCGAAGTCAAGGACAATTAGTTAACATTTGAGTTCAATTGACCGGTGTAGGGACTGAACCCGCTACCTCGGTACCAGAGAACTGGACGTTTAAGAGCGAGGGCTCTTATTCATTCGGTCATGCTGACTTACAATTAAACTAAACTAAACTAAACTAAAGATTCTCTTTACTTCGTAACGTAGGTCGCGCATTTGGTGGTGTACAAGGTTACACCAGGCCGGAAGTAACACATCATGGAAGTAATTAATGGCGTGGTTAGCAACCAATCACCGAGGAACTTAGAAGGAAGCATGTGGAATCAATGCAGCGATGGCGTGTTTGTGCGGACGTGGCAATAATTTGCTGACAGGGCTAGAGCCGCGAGTGAGATGAAGCACGCCGAACCAGAAGGCGAGTGCCACTACCGGCTGAGAGACAATGTGCCCGGCGTGGGTTAATTTCTGGGAAGCCGTCTTGCTTACCTGGTTGTAAAATTGACGCTACCTGTAGCACGTGGTTATTGGAAGCGCCCAGCTTCCTGTCATCGTAGTAACTGTTTCCTATATCTGGCAATCTGTCACTCAGCATAAGACATTATAGGCAGCAGTTTCATTCTCCAAGAGATGAGAGTTTTAGATTACACCCGGATTGATGTTTTCATTCGGTAAAAAAAAAAATCTGCTTCTCTTTCCCCGTCCGTCCGTTTCCTTCCTTCTTTCCATCATTCTTTTCTTCCTCCCTCCCTTCATTCCTTCCTTCCTTCGTTCCTCTCTTTATTGTTCTCATTACTGTGCAGTTAAAATATTCACTGTTGCGTTAGCCCTTCGTAAATTCTACACATGAGGTGAGGTGGCCATTTTCTTTCCTCAAGATCGTTTCTTTCCAAACAATTACTACTACTAGTCAATGATGAAGATGATCAGGTGTCTACTTCCCGGGGCGTCGAGTTAACGAGGTGGCGCTGATCTAACGGTCCCGGTGGTCGCAGGTACCGGGAAATTGTTTGGATAGTCAAGGACGAGAAGTCAACATTTTAGTCCAACTGAACTGTGTAGAGTCTGAACCCGCTACCTCGGCATCAGCGCACAGGATGTTTAATAACGAGAATTTTATCCATTCGGCCTGGCTGACCGCCAGATCTGGTAAATAATTTTCACATAAACTTAACACAGGAGTCATGTTTGGCTTATAGTAGGGAGACATTTGGAAACTCTATTACAGTGGTTCTCAACATTTTTTGGCCCATTCCCCCCTTCACCATATTTTCAGAACGCCATTCCCCACCTTCCTATCAAAAATTTGGCCCGTTCCCCCCTTCACCGTATTTTCAGAACGTCATCCCCCCCCCCCCCTTTCATATTTCCTATAAAAAAATCCCCCCACCCCTACACAGTATACATAAAAATGGAAGGTAAATGTAATAGCATATACTAAAACAAGTCTAGACATCCACATAAAACATGATTTGTGGGTCTACTTACTTTATAAAATGAGGTTTAGAAGGACGAGACATACATAACTGTAAAGTATGAAGGGAAAAACTATGTCAAGTAATTGGTTCTTGTATTAACACGATCTTGAAATGGTCTTCATTCCCCCCCCCCCCTGGAAACCCTGAAATTCCCCCCTGGGGGGGGGGGGGACTCCCCACTGGTTGAGAACCACTGCTCTATTAGTTGGGGAGAGTTCAGCAGAGGAAAAGCCACATAATATGATGATGTGGCTCTCTCTCTCTCTCTCTCTCTCTCTCTCTCTCTCTCTCTCATTCACTCGCTCTCTCTCTCTCTCTCTCATTCACTCACTCGCTCTCTCTTTCTCTCTCTCATTCACTCTCTCTCATTCACTCACTCGCTCTCTCTTTTTCTCTCTCTCTATCTCTCTCTCTATCTCTCCCTCTCGCTCTCTCCCTCTCGCGCTCTCTCTCTCTCTCTATCGCTCTCTATCACGCTCTCTCTCTCTCATTCACTCGCTCTCTCTCTCTCATTCACTCACTCGCTCTCTCTTTCTCTCTCTCTCATTCACTCTCTCTCTCATTCACTCACTCTCTTTCGCTCTCTCTCTCTCTCTCTCTCTCTCTTTCTCTCTCTCTCGCTCTCTCTCTCGCTATCTCTCTCTCTCGCTCTCTATCTCTCTCTCTCTCTCTCTCTCTCTCTCTCTCTCTCTCTCGCCCTCAGAGACTGAGCAATATGTTTCACATGCCTGTGCTGTGTGTTTCACATGCCCGTGTTTTGTGTTTCATATACCTGTATTGTCTGTTTGACATGCCTGTATTGTCTGTTTGACTCTGTGTGTGTGTGTGTGTGTGTGTGTGTGTGTGTGTGTGTGTGTGTGTGTGTGTTTATAAATCTGTCATGTGAATCGGTTCGCGCAACTGTGATATATATTGGAATTGAGGGTGGGTGGGGGGGGGGGGGGTTCGTGACGGAGTAGTTAAGCCGCCAGCCTTTGACAGTCGTGGGATCGTTTCTAAATTGCGTCATTCGTTTTCTCTTAGACTTCTTGGGGTGGTCACTGGAGCTACGGAATTCATGCTTTCTGCGACGTTTTTGGCAGGTCGCCCTGTGGAAAGAGACCGAGCCATATGGGATAAACTCCGGTGCAATGAAGTAGACCCTCTTGTGTGTGTCACCCTCCACCCCCTGAATAGATGCACATATATTGTAGAGAAGACAGAATCTGCTGTGGCGCTGGGATGTCATCGGGCTTTTCATATATTGAAGGCCCGAATGCACGGAGGAACATGTGGCCGATCTTTCCCTCACTTAGCAGGCGATGAGTCAAGGTGTCGAACCCTCATTCCACAGTGCTAATTACATTTTCAGCGCAGCTCCATATCAAATTAGCTAACGCGCCCACTAAATTGTACTCCAAACCAGACAAAGACTTTCGCAGTACATCAGGGGCATCAATTTTCAAACACAAGGGGGAGTACTACAGCAGGGAACGAGTATTTATCCAGTTATCTCCCTTGGCGCTTAAACAACCTCGTAATTTCAATGCTCGCGTGGAGGTTAGCATGGCCGAATGGATAACAGCGCTCGTTATTAAACTTCCGATGTGCTGGTGCCGAGGCAAAGGGTTAAATCCCTACTCTGGTCAGTTGGACTAAAATGTTGACTTCTGGTTCTTGACTTGAAGACGTAAATTACAAGTACCTCAGATTTCAGAATGGGTTCGCCTGATGACGAGGGACACTGGTAATAGGGAGAGCTAATCCACACCCAAAAATGCATTCCAGTTCACCAGAAGTAGTAGATCGTGTATGAACTACGTTTGATTTCAACGAGCGAGCGCAAAAAAAAAATACTCAGGTGTGTCTTTGACCCTCCGAGTATCCGCGTGGTTTCTCATTGTAAGATAGATTCATTTGTGTATGTATTGGAATAGATGAAGCATTAGCCAGAGTACAAAGAGCATGATTATTTCAACACTTGGGAGTGACACTTAGATACTGAACAAATCAAATAAATCAATTGAACAGCAGGAGATCAGCCTGGCCGAATGGATAAAGCACTCGCTAGTATGCTGATGCTGAGGTAGCATGTTCAACCCCTACGCCGGTCAGTTGAACTAAAATGTTGGCTTCTCGTCCATGACTTTTGGACGTAAATTACAAATACTTCAGAAGTCGGAGTGGGTTCGCCTGATGGTGAAGGACACAGGTAATAGGGAAAGCTAATCTACGCCCAAAAAGCAGTTCAGTGCACTAGACGTTGTAGCACGTGTATGGACTATGTTTAAATTCAAAGCGAGTGCACGCAAAAACAAGAAAAACAACAATAAACAAACAAACATGAAAAGCACATGGGCGCTAACGTGTTTTTTTTTTCCATAACCTATTTACAGGACATTGCAGTCAACACCAGCATTTTTCAGCTGCTGATGATGTCTTGGCAAGTTTTACATTCAGTAGTTTGGCATTGCTTTCTGAACGACCGGCTCACATAATTTTCCGTAAGAAACCAACGCGACGCAATCCGCTGTCGAATCTCCCGCAGCTGTGTTTCGTGCGTAAGTATACAGGATTACGAAGAGCGTCCTTAACGCCTTCGCCAGGGGGTACAGCGCGCTTACTGTTACAGAAGAGTATTATAGTTCACTGAAAGGAAAATGAGACTATACGGATGTTTCAATAAAGTGCTCAAGAACCCTCTGTGATGTGTATCTTTTTCTGTATCTCTTATGTGTAACTTTGTGTCTATGTTTGCATTTCTGTGATATTATTTCTGCGTTGTGTATACGTTTGTGTATCCGTGGTATTATATATGTGTTGTGTACATGTTTGTGAATCTGTGATATTACGATAGGGATTCAAACGGAAACCTGACAATTGTTTAATTCTGTGGGTTCTCCAAACACGTGGAAATCACTTGGGCTTAGGTCTGGCCAGTACGGGTGATGTGGTACACACTGAAAGTGAAGGTCTTCGGTCGTTTCAAAATTTGCACGAGCAGTATGAGGTCGAGCGTTGTCATGTTGCAAAAGGACACCTTTACTCAGAAGTCCACGTCGTCTGTATTTGATTGCAGGTCGAAACTTCCTACTCCATTCACACACTTGCTGGACTGACAGGCATGCATCACCATACTGGACCTTCATTAGCCGATGAATTTCTATAGGTTTCACCCCTTCACTGATTTAAAAAAAAACAAAAAACAAAAAACTGATAACAGAACGCTGCACCTCTTTGGTGCATGTCAAACGTGGGAGGGGAGAGTTGGGGGGGGGGGGCATCTTTAAGCTGTCCTCGTGGCGTCACCGTGTTCGTCTACATCGTGATGTTGCGTGATAACACTCTTAACATCCTTAACAATAATATTGACAGGTTACAAGACAATGGCATAGCTATTGTAATTTCTATCACACTTTTAAGGTTTTCATTTGAAGCCCCCTCGTATATCTGCCTTGTGTATATGTTTGTGCACCTGTTATATTATATCTGCGGTGTGTAAATCTTTGTGTATCTGTTATATCTGCGGTGTGTATGTGTTCGAGTATATGTTCCGTTCTTTCTGAGTTGTGTATCTATTTGTTTTCTGCGATGTGTACATTTTTGTATATGTTTTGTGTACGTGTTTGTCTGTCTGTGGTGCGTATGTGTGTGTATATGTATCTGCGATGTATATCTGTTTGTGTATCTGTCATGTGTATCTGTCTGTGTGTCTATGACACATGTTTGTTAGTCTGTAATATGTTTCTGTGTGTTATCTGTGATGTGTGTCTGTTTGTATATATGTGATGTGTATCATATGTTAAGTGGATCTTTTTATGCAAATACCATTTCTATCTGTTTGTATTTCTAAGTTGGGTGTTGTTTGTGTATTCGTGATGTACATCTGTAATGTGTATTTGTTTGTGTATCAGTGTTATGTATCGATGATTTGATCTGTGATGCATATCTTTGATATGCATTTGTTTGTGTATATAAATGTGTATATCAGTAACGCACACACAAAGTCAAAGGCAAACAGGAATTGCCGTAATTTTTTACGCGCAAACCACTGAAATCAACGCCCAGCGATCTGCTACCAAATCGCTCGTATTGAGGTAAAATAATCTTTTAAGTGCGTGGGTCTCATAAGTTTTTTTTCTTTTTGCACTCGTTCGCTTTAAACTCAAACGTAGTTCATACATACTACTTCTAGTAGTGCTGGAATTAATTGTGCGTGTGGATTAGCTTCCCCTATTAACAGTGTCCCTCGCCACTAGGCGAACCCTCTCCAACTTCAGAGGTACTTGTAATGTACGTCCCCAAGTCAAGGACGACAGGTCAACATTTTAGTCCACCTGACCGTTGAACCATTAACCTCGGCATCAGCACACCGGATGGTTAAGAATACGCGTCAATTCGCCGTGCTAACCTACTGCCGTATTTCAATCATTCGCATATCTATGACTACTAAAAATAAGGACGAGCACTCATGCTAACAAAGACTATTTATCAAGTTATGCCCCTTCGTATATAGGCACTCCATCGGTGTTTTAGGATTAGGGATTTGGGATTTATATGGCGCCTCTCATATTCACCATGTGAATTCTGTTTCTTGGTGAGAATTCTCTGGTCTCCCGTTTCTCTGCAAAAGTCAACTGTAAGGGTTTGAACAAACAACAAGAAATTTCAGAGTAATAAAAGCATGCACTCCAGATCGACCTAGCATAAAATGTGTACCAAGATATGTCTTATGAAATAAAGGCGGCCAATGTGATACTGAAAATATCACCCACCGAGTGGCGATTGGTCTATAAAAGTATGAATTTAGCATCGATGTCCGATGGGCTTTAACTGATTCAGTGCCAAACAGGGAGTATGTTTACACGAAACATCGTACACAGTCAAGTAAACAAGTATTAATATTATAATGTAAATTTCCGTTCACTGATAGTTGATATTTTGACAGATGCCACAAAACCAATAACACAATGACCCTAGTAAGGTGATATATTGTCCTTCTGTCAAAATGGGAGGGCAGATTTGGCTATATACTATATCCTTCGGCACTGAATCAGTTAAGGAATGTACACGAGTCTTTATTTTTACAAACTGTATTCTAACATAAGGGGGAGTACTACTGTCGGAATCGTGTATTTATGCGGTTATACCCCTTGGTTTATAAAACTATTCATCATGCTCAATTTTCAAGCTTGGCTTTTGCCCACCATATCTGGCGCCCCTCTCACCCACCATGTATGACGCCCCTTTCAACCACCATGTCAGACACCCCTCTCAATCACCATATCAGACGCCCCTCTCACCCAGCATGTCCTTCTATATTCGAGATTCCTCTCATCCCCCATTACTTCATGAGTGTCAACTCGTGTGAATTTAGGAGCAGACAGAACAACTCAAGTCAGAGAACTGAAGGCTTGCATATAACCCATGGTAACACACGCGTGTGAAGCTTGGGCAAAGAACAATCAGCTGAAAAGAATGAGTCGGTTCGAATCCCCATGGAGTTGACTGTTTTTTTTTTTTTTTTTTTTTTTAAATGATGGGGCACCCAGTCCAACACAAACTAAACTGAGTACAAACACATGTTCTGGGAAATAGATGCGGCCTGCGAGATATGGACCTTATCACCCTTCCTATTCTAACTGGGCTATACATTTATGGCATTAGCCCTAAATGCCAGCCGATTGCAAGGCCTAGAAAAGGGTCTCTTACACTAAGAATTAATTATTTTCTTTTGTCTATTTGTCTAATTATTAACCCGGTGTCTGTCCATATTGCCTGTTTCATTTGATTGTTTTATTTTTATGTTTCTCTGTCTGTTATATGTGGCTGTTAGTCTCTGTTATTTTCCTTTTTTTTTTCACATAAATGTTTTCTCTATTTGTCTGTGTGTTTTATGTGGCTGTTGATCTTTTTTATTTTATTTCACATGGTTGTTTGCTCTATTTGTTTGCCTGTTTTATGTGGCTGTTAGCCAGCTTTTGTTTGTTGGTTTGTTTGTTTGTTTGTTTGTTTTTGTTTGGTTGGTTGGTTATTTGTTTTCCATGTGACTGTTGTGTCTATTTGTCAATCTGTTTTATCTGATTTTCTCAATGTCACAGTGTTCAAGCCGCCTAGCTCGCGCCACGGAGCTTGTCAGTTCGATTCCAGACTCCAACATACAGTTAATGAGTGCAATTTGGTCAGACACTCCTGGGGGTCCTCTTTGGGGCTGCGGAGTTTGTGTATATGCGACGCAAACTAGCCACTCTGTGGAAAGAGACTGAACAATATGTTTCACATGACTGTATTGTCTGTTTCACATGACTGTATTGTCTGTTTCACATGACTGTATTGTCTGTTTCACTTGACTGTATTGTCTGTTTCACTTGACTGTATTGTCTGTTTCACATGACTGTATTGTCTGTTTCACATGACTGTATTATCTGTTTCACTTGACTGTTCTGTAATTTTCATTTTATCTGGCTATTTGAGTGTTTCACTTGACTGTTTCACTCGACTGTTTCACTTGACTGTTTAACTTGACTGTTTAACTTGACCGTTTCACTTGACTGTTTCACTCGACTGTTTCACTCGACTGTTTCACTTGGCTGTTTCACTTGGCTGTTTCACTTGGCTGTTTCACTCGGCTGTTTCACTGTTTGTTTTGTAATTTCCTGTTATCTGGCTATTTGACTCTGTTTTCCCCGATTATCTGATCATGTTATGATTGCCTTGTCGTTTACTGTACTTAACTCTTCCTGCCCCAGACATATCATCATCATCATCATCATCATCATCATAATCATAATCATCATCCTGTGCCTTACCGATCATGCTTCTCCACAAATCTCGATCTCCGTGGATGATTCGTGCGTTGATTCCCTTCCGTGCCATGACACAAGACTGTGTAGAATTTTCTCACGCTGTCTTGATTTATCTCTCTTTTCACAAATCTTTCCAGTTGTCACAATATATTCCAGTTTTTGTCTTCTCCTAATGTGGCCCAAAACTAATGACTGCCTCTCTCTGATGGTTGTGATAATTTGTCTTTGCGACTTAGCTTTCCGTAAAATGTTCAATTTGATCGTTTTGGTTGTCCAATTAATTAACAATATTCTTCTACAAAAGCCGGCTCCATGGCCGAGGGGTTAGCAGCTTTCTCCGCTAACCCCGAATACTCTCGTCACGTGACGCGACGAGAATTAGCAGTGGTTCGAATCGCAAAAGTGACTTATGAGAGTATGGAGCCGGTCGCTCAGAAAGTCGTGGCGTGCTGATGAGCGTAATCTAGCCTAGGAATCAACATACAGCTGAAAGATGCTGGTGTTGACCGCAATATCCTGAAACAGGATGGAAACGCGGAAAAAAAAAAAAAAAAACATTCTTCTACAAAATCGCATCTCCGAGGCGCCGCTGATTTTTTTCGCCTGTTTACTAACTGTCCATGATTCGCAGCCGTATGTTACAACTGGTTCTATGTAACATGCAAGAATTATTTTTCTAACTTCCAACAACAAGGACTTATTGCATTAAATGTTCATTTCCCAGACATGTATATTTCCTTAATATACCTTGTCCTACTTATAAACAAATAAACGTAACTCTGGTTGTCATAGAAAGTTAGTAGTCTCTCTTCACTGACGAGAGAAACAGAAAATGACAGCACTGACATGGGTTACAGAGAATGACCTTACTTATATTGCGACAGTAATGACCATACTGACCTGTTGGCAGTAAATGGAAAGAAAGGATAACCAAATGACAAAAGACACAATACGCAGACAGGCGTTATAACTACATGACAAAAGGTACATGACACAGACAGACAAAATAACATGACAACAGACATAAGACACGGGCAGAAAGAATAATCAAATGACAGAAGACACTATACGCAGACAAAAAAGATAACATGACAAAGGATACAAGACACGGACAGAAAGAATAACCAAATAACAGAAGACACTAGAAGGAGAAAGCTGAAATAAAACACACCACCACACAGTGTGGTTTTCGCAAATTAGCGGGTGCCTATTCTAGAATTAAGACTTCCGCAAGGTCAAATTTCCAGAGTCAAAAGTCACAACCCACTACCACATTCAATTATTCCTACCCCTCTTCCACATAATCTTCCTTTCTGTTGGACTTTCCTGGAAATTCCCCCAGGAAAACGCCATCTGGTAGAAAGAATCTCGCGTGTCCAAAGTGCCTCTAATGTTCTTTGTGAAGCTTGGCTGACGTTGCGTCGGCAGTTTGTGTGGTTACGGTCGGAGTTACCCTCGCTTGTTTAGCCTGGGAAAACATGCAAAAATGTCTCCCAATTTTCGCAGAACGTAGGAGTTCCTTGTTCGAGGCTCGGAGCTTTAAAAGATCGTTGGTTCGGATAAAGGAATTGGAAAACGTTAATGCTCGATGAAAGGTTAAGAGTTAATAGTTGGGTATGGGCGGTTTCCGAAGCAGAAACATGTTGTTATGTATATAATCATCATTGTCATCATCTTTATCATCATCAAGTGCATTGCCAGCTGGCGTAGGCGTTCATGTCTCTCTACAGATCTCCGTCTTTGGTGTTATGGATCAACTCTGCTGATGATATCCCTACTTGCCGCCGTCTCAGTTTATCCAGCATAACATCTCTAGGTTTTCCCCTGCCTCTCTCCCCCTTGATATTTCCAGTTATCATGATGTTCTCCAATGATGCCTCTCTTCTCGAAACATTACCAACGAAAGCTGATAGATAGATAGATAGATAGATAGATAGATAGATAGATAGATAGATAGACAGACAGACAGACAGACAGACAGACAGACAGACAGACAGACAGACAGACAGACAGACAGACAGACAGACAGACAGACAGACAGACAGACAGACAGACAGACAGACAGACAGACAGACAGACAGACAGACAGACAGACAGACAGACAGACAGACAGACAGACAGACAGACAGACAGACAGACAGACAGACAGACAGACAGACAGACAGACAGACAGACAGACAGACAGACAGACAGACAGACAGACAGAC
>OY992887.1:96541500-96544000 GCA_963921405.1 Cepaea hortensis | reverse complement strand
GTTTCTGTAAATACGTTGTTAGGTTATGTCATTTGATGGGCTGGACTGGGTAATTGAGTCGGGGGGGGGGGTGTATGTGTGTGTGTGTGTGTGTGTGTGTGCGCGCGCGCGTGTGTGTTATTTCATCACTAAAACATAATAAGCCAGGAAAGAAGTGAAAACTGAAAACTAAACAATGCATGCATACATGCGTGCAATGATGACGTCGATGATGATGATGATGACGACGACGACAATGATGACGTCGATGATGATGATGATGATGATGATGATGATGATGATGATGATGATGATGATGATGATGATGATGATGATGATCATGATGATGATGATGATGATGATGATGACGACGACAATGATGGTGATGACAACGCTGATGATTATGACGATGATTCTGAGGATAATGATGTACGATAATAGTGATAATGGTTACAGTCAAGAAACAGGCCCAGACACGACGTTAGGAGAAAACGTGATTCTAATAGCTAATCTTCTCGCCCGAGACAACTTGCTGAATCCTCTAGCAACATCACCACTTTTCTAACTGTATCTAAAATTGCCAACCTGATCATGTGCCTGCTAGAATCTCAAACACCGTCGCCCCCCCCCCTCCCCCCTCCTTCCATTCCACGACCCCACTTCATCCAATCGGCAGCCAGATCAACGCCACTGGACTGGCTCAAATGATGGATGCCTCGATAATGGGCCTTGTCCGGTCCTTGAGAGACTGCGCACTAATGAGAAACGGTCTATCTTTTCACGGTGGACTTTCAGCAATGTTTTTAGAAAAGATGTGATTAAGTGAGATTTAGTGTCCACCCTGGACCTCTGGCTACTACAATCCATCGGACAGGCCATTTCTATCTTGTATCCATACTGTTTGTAAAGATAGAGTTATCTGATATCCTCGGTGTTTGTAAAAATAGAGTTATCCTATGTCCATGGATGTTTGGAAGGATGGAATTATCTTATGCCAAAGCTGTTTGTAAAGATAAAATTATCTAACGGTCAAACTGTTTGTACGGATAGAATTATATTGTGTCAAATTGTCTGTAAACATAGAATTAGCTCATGTCTAATTTGTTTGTAAAGATAGAATATTTTTTTTGGTCATTTCATTCGTTAGCGTTGGGCTCAAACGTAGTTCATACACTTGCTACTACGCCAAGTACACGAGGCTAATTTTTGCGTTTGGATTAACTTTCCCTATTAAGGTGAACCCACTCCGACTTCTGAAGTAGTTGTAATTTACATCCACACGACAAGGGGGAGAGGTCAACATTTTAGTCCGTTTGAGCGGTGTAGGGATGAATGCGCTACCTCGACATCAGTTCACCGGAAGTTTAAGCGTAAATGCTCTTATCCAGTATTATGTCCAAACTGTAAAGTATAGAATTAAAGATTGAACACAACCCACTACTGGCAACGCTGATCGTATTCCGACACGAATCTTAAGCCTCGTCCACAATTCCAATCTGATGTGGACAGGGCTAAAGATTCGTGCCGGGGTATGATTAACGTTGCCAGTAGTGGGATGCGCTCAATCATTAAATATCAAATCCTGAAACAACCAAACATAAATTAAGTATAGAATTGTCTAATGTTCAAGCTGTTTGTGATGTATGTGTTTATTCATGTGAGTCATGTGACGTGTGTGTGTGTGTGTGTGTGTGTGTGTGTGTGTGTGTGTGTGTGTTCATGTGACGTGTGTATATGCATATGACGTGTGTGTATTTATGATGATTATGTACTTGTATTCAAGTTACGTGTGTGTATTCAAGTTACGTGTGTGTATTCAAGTTACGTGTGTGTATTCAAGTTACGTGTGTGTGTTCAAGTTACGTGTGTGTATTCAAGTTACGTGTGTGTATTCAAGTTACGTGTGTGTATTCAAGTTACGTGTGTGTATTCAAGTTACGTGTGTGTATTCAAGTTACGTGTGTGTATTCAAGTTACGTGTGTGTATTCAAGTTACGTGTGTGTATTCAAGTTACGTGTGTGTATTCAAGTTACGTGTGTGTATTCAAGTTACGTGTGTGTATTCCAGTTACGTGTGTGTATTCAAGTTACGTGTGTGTATTCAAGTTACGTGTGTGTATTCAAGTTACGTGTGTGTATTCAAGTTACGTGTGTGTATTCCAGTTACGTGTGTGTATTCAAGTTACGTGTGTGTATTCAAGTTACGTGTGTGTATTCAAGTTACGTGTGTGTGTTCAAGTTACGTGTGTGTATTCAAGTTACGTGTGTGTATTCAAGTTACGTGTGTGTATTCAAGTTACGTGTGTGTATTCAAGTTACGTGTGTGTATTCAAGTTACGTGTGTGTATTCAAGTTACGTGTGTGTATTCAAGTTACGTGTGTGTATTCAAGTTACGTGTGTGTATTCAAGTTACGTGTGTGTATTCAAGTTACGTGTGTATTCAAGTGGCATGCGTATTCGTGTGACGTGTGTATTCGTGTGACATCTGTGTATTCATGTGAGGTGTGTACATGCATGCGA
>OY992887.1:96501500-96539000 GCA_963921405.1 Cepaea hortensis | reverse complement strand
TTCTCTCCATATTTTAACTGCATGTCTGTCTTGTGAAACGTTTTGCCGAGGGCATATCCCAAAGACACCCACGTGTCTGTGAAATCACGTTCTCTCTTTTGTATTTTGTCCCGTGATTGCTGACTCTCACTCACTGACTCTAGTTGGCTGCCTGCCCCCCCCCCCTCTCTCTCTCTCTCTCTCTCTCTCTCTCTCTCTCTCTCTCTCTGTTGCCTTAGCGACTAAATGAGCATGCTCAAGAAGATAGAGACGGTGTGGGTCCGAAGAGAGTGGTTGCTGTCTCTGGAGCTGTCTCTGGAGCTGTCTCGGCTGGCAAAGATTAGTTTCATCTTCGTGCCAGGTCATGCGGGAGTACAAGGAAATGAGCGGGCTGACAAGCTCGCAGGTGAGGCTACTGTGGAGGGCGGACGCGCCATGGACCAGGTTGACATTCTGAATGCCCTACAAGAAGTAAAACTTTTGCGAGAACCAAGTGATGACTGTGAATTTACAACCATGGTCAGACTGCGAGAACAGCAAATCAAAAGAGATGTGGCCAAACAAGGAAGCCAAAGAAGATTGATAAACCAACACAGAACTGGCGTCGTTAGCCGCTACACGCTGCGGGATTTGCTGAGGAGGGTATCCGAGCACTTATGAACTGAATGGTCCGATGTGCAACGAGGATGATCTGTCGACTAACTACCTAACTAACTAAAGATACAACAACTGCCGGTTTAACAAACTCAGGTATAACAAACTGAGAGGTGCAACAAAACAGAGCTACAACAAACTAGAGCTACAACAAATTAGAGCTACAACAAACTAGAGCTACAACAAACTAGTGCTACAACAAACTAGAGCTACAACAAACTAGAGCTACAACAAACTAGAGCTACAACAAACTAGAGCTACAACAAACTAGAGCTACAACAAACTAGAGCTACAGCAAACTAGAGCTACAGCAAACTAGAGCTACAACAAACTAGAGCTACAACAAACTAAAGCTACAACAAACTAGAGCTACAACAAATCAGAGCTACAACAAAGAATGGGCTTCAACGATGACTTTTCGGTTAGCAAGTGTCTCCGTGGCGAAGTGGTCAAGCCGTTTGACTCGGGCTCCGAAGGTTGTGGGTTCGATTCCGGGCCGCGTCCTTCGGTTCACGAGTTAAATTTCTCGTAGACTCCTGTGGGTCGTCGCTAGAGCTACGGAGTTCGTGCTTTGTGCGACGCTTTCCGCGCTGAAAGAGACTGAGCCATATGGGATAAAACCCGGTGCAATGAAGTCGACCCAGTCGACTTTTAAGCGACTTTTTTTTTTAGTAATGGCAAACTACTCAGTGTACAATGGCCTAGTTTAGAGCTTTCCAAACCACGGCCCGCGGGCCACTTTTGGCCCGCCTGCTGTTAGTAAATGGCACGCGAGGCCTCGTTATTTAAAATAATACATTTTAATAATTTCAAAAAATGCACTCGGAGCGCCACGTCAGCGTCTGCTCGTGGTTGTTATATTCAGATATTATCCAATGCGCCTGTTCAGTTCGCAACGTTCAGCTGATCATATGATTTCATTCTGGCGACTATTGTCTGTCGAACAATTGGAACACTTGCGTTCATTCGCCCAGAGATACATTTCTCGGTTTGGTTCGACTTACATTCATTTTCCGCAATGGCTGTTATAAAAAACAAGCTACATTCCAGACTCACCGACAGTAACCTAGCTGCGCTTATGACTTTGGGCACGTCAGATTTGTGCCCAGACATTGATAAACTGGCATCTTAACTTAAGTAACTGATTATGAAGAACAGTTACAATTGTAAATTAATTACATCACTTGCGATTTTCGAAACTGATTAAAAATTTATGGTCAAATGAACTTTTGATTTTAAACCAAAAAATGACAGCAGTGTAGTACTGACACTGACTGCCTTTAAAGTTTTAGAATTATGTTGACGAAAGTTAAGAAAGGTAAGGATGATATTGCACGACGTTTATAATTTTATAACGTTGTGGCCCGCTTAACTACCGAAAATAGTAGATTTGGCCCTCTGCTTGAAAAGCTTGGCCTAGTTAATCCACCTGGGGTTGGTCGCAACGTCCTGCAAACGCAAAATTTTAAACACAAGCTAGAGATACTTCAGCAAAAAAGCATCAACAATCAGCTGCACATTTTATTGCCTGGCATATTTCACTGCATCCCGTCAGGTACATACAGCAGAGTTATATATATATCATATGAAATGAATAGATGAATCATACTGAAATACACAACACATATAGTCTCAGATCCTGTTAGAATGTGGAGCTTTTGTAATGTCAAATTCGTTATACAGCCTTTCTGTCTGCACAAAATGGGTTCGAAACACCTAATTGCTAATGCCTCCGCATATATGAGCAATAGTTTACTGTTCATCGAACGTAATACACGAAATGTCTGTGCCTTGTTAACTTTCTGGCAGCAATATAGTATGCGTTGAGAGATGACCGAGTTTAGAATTGTATGACATGTCGACTGGACATGGTTTCCGCAAGACTGATTAACTTTTTTTCATCCAAAGTGGTAATATGTTTGGTTACTTGATTTACTAACTGCCGTTGAGTTCTATCTATGTAAGCTGTTGACACACACAAATTGATAAATACGGTTTGATTTGGTTTACGGAGACATAATTCTTTCGCAGATGGAATAGGTATCGGGGCGGGATGTTACATCTGATAATTTGGTTCAGCGGCAAAGAATGTTTGCTTTCAATCAATCAATCATTTACCCTCTCCACAATGAAGGATGCAGTGGATCTCCAACACTAATACATTCTGTCAGATTGATGTTCGTCCATCTATTGATGTTATCTTCCCACTTGTATCGTTATCTACCTCTTGCTCGCTTGCCCTCAACCTTGCCCTCCAGTATGGTTTTTATAAGAATGTTATGACTTTTAAAGTGGCCGAAATATTTCACTTGCCTCTTTTTTATTTCTTTCATCAACTCTCTTTTCATTCCCAGTTTTTCTAGAACCTCTGTATTTGATTGTTTTTGTTTCCATGAAATACGACATATTCTTCTGTATATCCACATCTTCAGGACCTCTATTCCACATTCTAATTGCATGTTCAATGTCCAGGCTTCCTGCTGTTTTAAGTCGTTCCTGTATTCGTTTTATTACGCAGTCCTCTCGAAAGAGGATCGGGGGAGGAAGGGGGAGACGCAATGAAACTCGAAGTCTGTGGACCAGAGGTTCCCTAACCATGGCCCGCTTGTGGCTCGACAGCTGTCAGAATGTGGCACGCGAGGCCTCGAGAAGTCATTTTCCGCAATGACCATTATCAAAAACAAGCAACGTTCCAGACTTACCTACAGTAACCCAGCTGCGCTTATGACTTTGGGCACGACAGATTTGTGCCCAGACATTGATAAACTGGTATCTGAACTTATGTAACTGGTTATGAAGAACAGTTACAATTGTAAATTAATTACATTAATAGCGATTTTCGAAACTGAATTAAAATTTAAGTTAAGAAAGGTAAAAATGATATTGCACGACTTTTATAATTTTATAACCTTGTGGTCCGCTTAACTACCTAAAATAGTAGATATGTCCCTCTGCCTGAAAAGCTTGGGAGCCACTGCTGTGGACCAATGATTCTGTGGGAGTAGGTTTGGGTGGATGACGCTTGATGAAGTTAGTTACTTGTATATCCTTTACAGAATGTGGCAGTCAACCCCATCAATTTTTGGCCGTTTGTGATTTCTTCGCAAGTTTACGTTCAGTAGTTTATCACACATACCACTGTATGAAGACATGTGCGAGGCGGTCAGCTTTCATATCGGCCGCAGCTGTGTTACGAACGACGTATGCCTCATTGCGAATTGCGTACGTAACCCAATTGCCACATTGCTGGCTTGATGAAGACATCACTTAATTAGAGATAAACAAATTAAAGATAAACAAACTAGAGATACACAAATTAGAGATGCAAATACTAGAGATGCACAAACAAGAGATGCACAAAGTAGAGATACACAAACTAGAGATACACAAATTAGAGATACACAAATTAGAGATACATAAATTAGAGATGCACAAACTAGAGATACACAAACTAGAAATAGACAAATTATATATACACAAACTAGGGATATAAAAACTAGAGATACACTAACTAGAGATACACAAACTAGAGACTCACAAATTAGAGACGCACAAACTAGAGATGCACAAACCAGAGATACACAAACTAGAGATACACAAACTAGAGACGCACAAATTAGAGACGCACAAACTAGCGATACACAAGCTAGAGATACACAAACTAGAGATACACAAACTAGAGATATACAAACTAGAGATATACCAACTAGAGATACACAAACTAGAGATGCACAAACTAGAGATACACAAACTAGAGATACACAAATTAGAGATGCATGAACTAGAGACGCACACACTAGAGATATACAAACTAGAGATGTCATTATTGTGACACACCCCTACTTCCCATTTTCTGCCATCGATTTATGTTTGGTCAGGTCCCACTTTTTGTTTGGTAGAGAATCAGCTAAGTTTAAATGGGCCCACTTCATTAGGGGCTCACGGAATCCACATGCTATCGGGCAAGCTGACACCCTGTCCTGTCCGTCACTGATGATGATGATGATGATGATGACGACGACGATGACCAAGACGACGACGACGTGAATGATGATGATGATGATGATGATGATGATGATGATGATGATGATGATGATGATGATGATGAAGATGATGATGATGATGATAATGATGATGATGATATTTAACACCATTTGTACGAATCCAGGTCGAGTACTCTTACTCTCGATGGTTCCACTCTTGGACTCTGATCACGCGCCTGAGATACTTGAGTCCCCAACAATGATGACCTTGACTGCTGGTCTATGACTAACCAATTAGACTTCATCACGCGCGAGATTTTATATGCCAGGGGAAGATAATGCTATGAAGGGAAGTAACAAGTGGTGAATAATCCCATGGAGTTGTCTCCCAGAGCGGTTATTAGTGGTTAAACGGTAGAAATGATGGACTAACAACGCACGATTTGATTGGCGGAATGGCTGGCTGGCTTGATGGTACAACCTGACTGAAGGAATGACTGGCGGCGCGGCCTGACTGGTGGAATGGATGGCTGACTGGTGGCACGATCTGACTGGTGTAATGGCTAAATGATTGAAAGCATAATCAGCTGACCAGTTTACTCCAGAAGAAAGGTAACACCAATACTTCTGGAACAAGACAAGTTGTAGAAGCTGCCGGATCAGCAAAGCAATGCTCTAACTGTCCGCCTAGACCGCTTTCACCCTAGATCAGTTGCCGGCCAATGCTTAGGACCTGGTCTGCCCTGCCATAACATTTAGACTTTAGGTTGCATTTCCTCGCACTAGTGTAAGGCTCTACTGAGCGTAATCCTGCCAAAAATCAACAATCACCTGAAAGATGCTGATGTTGACAGAGATGTCCTGTAAAGGATATGCGAACAAAAAAAAAGCGTAAGGCTTGTGCCCTCCCAATTGCCAGACTCCGCCCGAAGCCGTTGGCGCAATGATGGGTGTGGTGTTTAGTGAGCGTCACCCAACATAGGGTGCTAACTGAAAACAGAAACTTCTTCTTCTGCTGCGTTCATCCGGAGAGTTTTTTTTTCCGGACGTGGTTGCGTTGTTCCTGTTTAAAGCAGAGCTGCGTTCTTGTGCCGTTAGGCCGACACCTCCGACTTCTGCGGGAATTTGCGGAAATTTGTTGACTGGGTTAACCTTCCCGGGAAAACAGATACTGTCTCTAGAGTTATACGGTAGCTTAGTCATATCTGACTACGACCTGACTTTAATTATCTAAGACCTGGTTAAATAGACAGATAAGGAAGTAACTCATCATCATCATGCGCCATGCCGATAAGCGTGGTCGGTCAAGTTTTGCCATCTCACTCGATCACCAGAGTCGTGGATCAGTGTTCCTGTCTCGACCATACAACGTGGCCAAGCCATCGAGGTATTTACTTCTCTGTCCTCCCCTTGTTCTCTTCCCCTCCATCTTGCCAGTTGTCACCAAGTTCTCCAGTTTATTTCTTCTCATCACGTGACCACATATCGTGACTGTCTACGTCTAATGTCTCTAATCACTTTAAGGTTTTCATTTGTTTCTTGTAGGACTTGGTCATTGGTCTTTCTGTCTGTCCATGATATTCTTTGCATTTTCCTCAGAAACCACATTTCTACAGCCATCAGATGATGTCAGCCTGTCTGCTCTTTGTCCACTCTTCACATCCATACAAAAGCACAGGTTCTATGTAACACCTCAACACTCTTTTTCTCGTTGCAAATGACATCTTTTTATTGGTCAGTATGTTTTTCATCTTGCAAAAAAGGCTTCCTTCGTCACGGCGATTCTTGTTCTAATCTCTTTAAGGCATCTCCCTTCAGACGTTATGACTGTTCCGAGATAATTGTACCGATTCGCTTATTTGAGACTTTTCCCATTTACTTGTATATTACATTGTGGTATTTCCTTCTTGCCGGTCTCTCTGGCTGTGGGGTTACAACACTTTCTCTCTGTAATCCCGTTTATCACGCAGAGTCTCGTAGCGGAGCGAGAGCTGAGGCGGTTCGACCCCCGCTCGTGACTTGCGGGATACTGAGCCGGCCGCTCAGAAAGCAATGGCAAACTACTGAACGTAATCTTGCCAAGAGATCAACATACAGCTGAAAGATGCTGGTGTTGACAGCTAAGTCCTGTAAAGGATGTGCTAAAAAAAAAAAAAAAAATTTTCCTTCTTCCTAGTGACGACCATAATCTGTCTTCTTACAATTTAATTCTAACCCCAGCTGTTCACTGTGTGCAACAATCGCATCTACTAAGGGAAGTAACCAGAGACTCCATGTAAACTAAGTTTTGGGTGATGAAGTCACACAAGGGATTGTTGCATGAACAATCCGACAGTAACTAGAGATTCCATCTGAACTACGTCGTAACTAGACGAGACACGTCCATCTCTGCACTCCAGTTACAGCAGATAATCACATTTGTTCGTCTTCATCTTCTTGATGTGTGTCCCTAACTATCAATTTCTCGCTTCTTTCACCTTCACTTTGGCTTCCTCCTATCTCCTCCTGCAATTGACTTCCCTGCCTCTTGACTCGGTCTCTTCTCTCTCCTGTAGTCTAATGTGCGATCCCCGTCTCTCTACACTCCAAACGTTGGTCCATTTTGTCTTTAGTCATTCCATTAATGGTTGACCAAGGGCAGACAAATCTAATTATCTGTGAGTCATATGAGACGCAAGTCTGATCAGCAGCGTCGTAAGATGGCGGCCCTTGAACAGCTTGTGACGTTGAGGGCAGATAAGAAAAATGATCGAGGACAGAACGAGATACATAATTCAGTTGTGTCGAGTTGAGTTATAGACCAGACTATTAGGTACGCAGTGATCAGTGTATAACTAAAACGATTTTTAACTCTTTTAGTCCCACACAGTTGTTGGTTTGTGCTCGCTCTGTTTATTGCAGTTTCTGTATGACCTCTTTCGGTCTCGAACATTTGTGACTGGAACTCTTATCTGCCCCACACAGTTGTGACTGGAACTCTTTCTGTCCCACACAATTGTGATTGAAACTCTTATCTGCCCACACAGTTGTGTCTGGAACTCTTTCTATCCCACACAGTTGCGACTAAAATTCTTTCTGTCTCAATAATCTGTGACTGA
This sequence comes from Cepaea hortensis, assembly GCA_963921405.1. Lineage (NCBI taxonomy): Eukaryota > Metazoa > Mollusca > Gastropoda > Stylommatophora > Helicidae > Cepaea > Cepaea hortensis. The sequence goes on along the minus strand of OY992887.1, from coordinate 96,531,286 downwards.
AACACTTTCTGTCTCAAACATTTGTAACTTGAACACTATCGAACCCTCATCAAGGGCGGGTTGTTACCATTGACCCGGGCTACCAGGTTGACTCAGCCTAAGATGGAAACCATGAATTTTAATGGGAAGTAAAGGCGGACGCGTGATATTGACCGTATCAGCCACCGAGTGCCGATCGGTCTATACAATTATGGGATTAACACCGCATGCTCACTGCATCTTAGACATTGAACGGGGACCTTTACTTGACTGACTAACCCTTAGTCTGTCGATAGGGCTCCAATATGGGACTAGTAACATATATCCAAATATGGGGCTGGTATCATATATCCAAATATGGGACTAGTATCATATATCCAAATATGGGACTAGTATCATATATCCAAATATGGGACCAGTATCATATATCCAAATATGGGACTAGTATCATATATCCAAATATGGGACCAGTATCATATATCCAAATATGGGACTAGTATCATATATCCAAATATGGGCCCAGTATCATATATCCAAATATGGGACCAGTATCATATATCCAAATATGGGACTAGTATCATATATCCAAATATGGGACTAGTATCATATATCCAAATATGGGACTAGTATCATATATCCAAATATGGGACTACTAGTATCATAAATCCAAATATGGGACTAGTATCATATATCCAAATATGGGACTACTAGTATCATAAATCCAAATATGGGACTAGTATCAAATATCCAAATATGGGACTACTAGTATCATAAATCCAAATATGGGACTAGTATCATATATCCAAATATGGGACTACTAGTATCATAAATCCAAATATGGGACTAGTATCATATATCCAAATATGGGACTACTAGTATCATAAATCCAAATATGGGACTAGTATCATATATCCAAATATGGGACTACTAGTATCATAAATCCAAAGAGCACCGTTGCATTTTTTGGCGTTCGCTCGCTTTCAGCTTAGGCGTAGTCCATACCCCTGCTACTACTGCTAGTGCTCTGGACTTCTTCTTCTTCTTTTTCTTCTTCTTCTTCTTCTTCTTCTTCTTCTTCTTCTTCTTCTTCTTCTTCTTCTTCTTCTTCTTCCTCTTCCTCTGCGTTCATCCGGAGTTTTTTTTTTTTCGGACGTGATTGCGTTGTGCCTGTTTACAGCAGAGCTGCGTTCTTGCGCCGTTAGGCTGACATATCCGACTTCTACGGGCATTTTTTCACCGGGTTAACCTTCCCGGGGGTGCTCTGGATTGATTTTTGCGTATTGATTATGAATTTCCCAATTACCAGTGTCCCTCGCCATCAGGCGAACCTTCTCCGACTACCGAGGTAGCCTCATGGCTTGAAGAAATGGGGGGGGGGGGGGGTCCTTCTCTGTTTACTTGTTTACCTTATCAGTTTGGGCTTTATAGGGTCACTTGTTAAATCGACGCCACCTTGACTGACATTGAACACGTCAGCAGAGTGTATTCTTCTTACAGTCCATGCCGTCTGGCCTTGGTGATCATGTCTGTCCACAGTCTTCTGTCCCTTGTGCTACGAATCATTTCTCATAGCCACATTATTCCAAGCCATGATGTCAAACTGCCCAGTATTGTCTCTCTTGTTCTTCTCCTGTCTCTATTCCCTTCCAACCTTCCCGTTTGTAACAACATACTCTAGTTTCCTCGTCGCATGACATGCCCAAAGTATGTGGACTGCCTTCTTCAGGTGCGAGTAATCAGATCTCTTTCTGAGTTAACTTCTGTCAAAATATCTTCATTGCTCTTTCTATTCTTCTGATGGTGTTCTCTTAATTCGTCTATAAAACCACATCTCCGCAGCTTTCACATAATTCCTCACATGTCCGCTGTAACAACATACTCTAGTTTCCTCGTCGCATGACATGCCCAAAGTATGTGGACTGCCTTCTTCAGGTGCGAGTAATCAGATCTCTTTCTGAGTTAACTTCTGTCAAAATATCTTCATTGCTCTTTCTATTCTTCTGATGGTGTTCTCGTAATTCGTCTATAAAACCACATCTCCGCAGCTTCCACATAATTCCTCACATGTCCGCTGATTGTCCGTGATTCACTTCCGTACAATAGGATTGGCTCAATGCTGCTCTTAAGAACTCTTTTACTCACCTCAATGGACACAGGTAAATTGCAGAGAATATTCTTCATCTTATTAAATGCTACCATTGCTTGGGCTATCCTATATTTAATGTCCTTTATACATCTACCATCTGCTGCTATTAAAGTAACCAAATAATGCAATAAATTGACTTGTTTCAGGTTGATTCCATTCGCTATGATGTTACATTTGGGTATATAATATTTCTGTGTAATAACCATTTCTTGCCGGCTCCCTGGCCGAGGAGTTAGCAGCTTTCTCCGTTAACCCCGAATACTCTCGTGGTTGACGTGAGCGCATGAGAATTAGAAGTAGTTCGAGTCGCGCCAGTGACTTATGAAAGTATGGAGCCGGTCGCTCAAAGAGTTGTGGCGTGCTGATGCGCGTAATCTAGCCTAGGAATTAACATACAGATGAAAGATGCTGGTGTTGACCGCAATATCCTGAAACAGGATGGAAACGCGGGGAAAAAACAAATAACCATTTCTTCTGTTTTTCTGTTATTCAGACTAAGTCCTTTTTACTGACTTTCTGTTACAATTACGCGGAGGCTTCAAATGAAAACCTTAAATGTTTTTTTGTTTTTGTTTTTGTTTCGTTTTCTTTTAGTGAATATATTCGGAAAAAGTAAAGAACAAATGTAAAATGTTTATGTAGTAACCACTGCATTCAATGCAAGTCCTCCAGCGTCGATAAAGTGCTTGGATTCCTGTAAAAAATCGACTCGGGGGGGGGGGGGGGGTCACTACTCGGTGTGCTTAACCCGATCGTTAACAGCCTGTCACAGAAGTCACGCCGTTTTGAAACTTTTTACTCCACTCATACACTGGTTGGACTTACAGGCATGCATCGCCATAACGGAAACTCATTCGCCAATGAATGTTTGTAGGTTTCACCACTTCACTGATCTAAAAACGGATAAGTGAACACTGCCTCTCTTTGGTGCATGTTAAAAGTTGGGCAGCCATCTTTAAAATGTTCATATGGCGTCACTGTATTCGACTGCACTGTGATGTCATGTGCTCGACTCTCTTGACATTCTTAACAACAATATCGACAGGTTACAAGACAATGGCTTTGTTATTGTAATTTCTATCACACGTTTAAAGTTTTCATTTGAAGTCACCTCGTGTGCGTGCGTGCGTGCGTGCGTGCGTGCGCGTGTGTGTGTGTGTGTGTGTGTGTGTGTGTGTGTGTGTGTGTGTGTGTGATATTTCTTGTAGCTTCATTTCATTTTCAGCGACCAAAACCCTATCATCAGCATAACGCAGATTGTTTATATTATGTTCATCTACCGATATTCCTGACATGTCTTGCATGGATCTCATTATTATTTCTCTGTATAAATTGAGCAGATCGGGTGATAATACACAACCCCTCTAACACCTTGTTTTATGTGTTGGAAAGTTCCTAATTGGTTGTCAATTCTTCTGGCTGCTCCTTGTTGCCAATTTACGTGTTCCCACTCACTCTCTATTTCTTCAGAAATCTTACTCTTTCTTTAAGATTACATTATATGTCAGTCTTGAGACGCGAACCCTTTCCCAGGAGGCAATAAGCTGATTCCCTCCGCGAGATGATGGCGCCACAGAACACCCCAGAGGGCTAATTCGGTTAGGGAAGTTTTCATCGCATTCTGGTCATGTTCGCATCGATCGTGCAGAAGAGGCTGCGCACTCCAGACTGTCACTTGGAAATACCCGGTGCAGGTTTAAATGTGCACCACGCGTCACTTGGGCCGGACAGACGCGTCGGTCGGTGTCTGGCGATGGGAACTAGAACTTTTGGTGGAAAGGATCCATCCATCCATCATGTGCCATGCCGACAAGCGTGGGCGGTCATGATTCGCTATTTAACTCGATCACCAGAGTTGTGGATCAGCTCGGTGTTCTTGTCTCGACCATGCCACGTGGCCAAGCCATCCGGGTATTTTCCCTTGTTCTTTTCCCTTCGATCTTGCCAGTTGTCACCAAGTTATCCAATTCATTTCTTCTCATAACATGCCCAAAAAATGTTGACTGTCTACGTCTTATTCCTCTAATCAGTTTACGGTTTTCATTTGTTTCTTGTGGGACTTGGTCATTGGTTTTTCTGTGTGTCCGTGTCTGTCCATTCTCCCAAGAAACCACATTTCCACAGCCATCAGCTGTTTTTCAGCTTGACTGCTCATTGTCCACGCTCCACATCCATACAAAAGTACAGGCTCTAAGTAACACATCAACACTCTTTTTCTCGTAGCAATCGAAATCTTTTTTATTGGTGAGTACGTTTTTCATCTTGCAAAAGGCTGTCTTCGCCATAGCGATTTTTGTTCTAATCTTTTCAAGGCATCTCCCATCAGATGTTATGACTGTTCCGAGATAATTGTACCGATTCACTTGTTTACGAATATTCCCATTTACTTGTATATTACTTTGTGGTATTTTCTTCTTTCTAGTGAAGACCTAGTGCCGGTGTGCAACAACCTCATCTACTAACTGTTGCAGATCCTGCTCATTGTCTGCAATCCATATTGTGCCATCTACATATCTAATGTTATTGATATTTATTCCTATCATATCTTCTACATTTCTGAAAATATGTTCACTGTACAGGAAAAAAAGATCTGGAGACATTACACATCCCTGTCTCACACCTCTCTTAATAGGCTGTATTGACCTACTTCATTATCAATCCTTATGGCAGCTTGTTGTTTCCAGTATATGTTTGTTACAAGTCTAATGTTTTTCCCTTCAGTTTGTAAATCCGTAAGCATCTCTATCATGTTGACATGTCTTACTTCATCGAAAGCCATTGTAAAGTCAGTTTAGTTTAGTTTAGTTCAACATCACGGCACATGGGTGTAACCCATAAGTGCTCCGTTCTTCTCCTAACTCAAGCCTGAGTCCGGAGAAACTCAGCTCAGTGCACGAACTCCGTAGCTTCGGCGAGGATCCTTAAATACTTTGGGTAGATTTTTAACTCCAAATATTGCCCGGGCAGCGCCGTTAGGCTACTCTTTTTCGATTTCCTTCTGCCAATGGTTTTTTTACGTGCGCAACAATACACACGGGCGTCCGATCTTACTACCCAGAGACTAGGGGGAATTTTATTACTAGAAGTCCACGTGAAAAAATCCCGATCCTCACCGGGGCTTGGACCCGGGACCCCCGGGAAGGTAAACCCGGTCAACAAATGCCCGCAGAAGTCGGATGTGTCGGCCTACCGGCGCAAGAACGCAGCTTTGCTGTAAACAGGCACAACGCAAAGAAGAAAAAGAAGAAGGAGGAGGAGGAGGAGGAGAAGAAGAAGAAGAAGAAGAAGAAGAAGAAGAAGAAGAAGAAGAAGAAGAAGAAGAAGAAGAAGAAGAAGAAGAAGAAGAAGAAGAAGAAGAAGAATAAGAAGAAGAAGAAGAAGAAGAAGAAGAAGAAGAAGAAGAAGAAGAAGAAGAAGAAGAAGAAGAAGAAGAAGAAGAAGAAGAAGAAGAAGAAGAAGAAGAAGAAGAAGAAGAAGAAGAAGAAGAAGAAGAAGAAGAAGAAGAAGAAGAAGAAGAAGAAGAAGAAGAAGAAGAAGAAGAAGAAGAAGAAGAAGAAGAAGAAGAAGAAGAAGAAGAAGAAGAAGAAGAAGAAGAAGAAGAAGAAGAAGAAGAAGAAGAAGAAGAAGAAGAAGAAGAAGAAGAAGAAGAAGAAGAAGAAGAAGAAGAAGAAGAAGAAGAAGAAGAAGAAGAAGAAGAAGAAGAAGAAGAAGAAGAAGAAGAAGAACCCGGGACCTCCAGCACTCGAGGCGGACATCATACCTCGAGACCACTCAGCTCCCTCTTTGTAAAGTCAATAAAGCAAAGATGTAGATCTTTGCTTACTTCTATAGAACATTCAATTATTGTTCTCAGCATATACACAGCATTCACTGTACCCTTGCCTTCTACAAACTCACACTGTCCTTCTCCTATTTCAGGTTGTATTTTCTTCCTAACTCTTTGCATGATAATTCTTAGCAAAATCTTCGTGATGTGGCTTATTATACTAATTGTACGATGGTGATCACATTCCAAAGCTCCTGATTTCTTTGGGATTGCAATAAATACAGAATTACATAATTCATGGGGTATATCTCCAGTATCATATATTGTGTTCAGCAGTCTATTCCATTTTCTTCTAAAGCATTAATCATTTCTCTTGGTATGTTATCTGAACCGGGGGTCTTGCCAGTTTTCATATGGTTAAGAACATTCCAAACCTCCATCGTCAAAGTCGAAGGACCTTCATTATTATTTCGAACATCATACTGTTCTTTTCTGTTATCATCATAAAGGTTTTTCACATAATCTGATCATACATGTAAAATTTGATCTTTTCCTATTACGATTTATCCATCTGTTGTTATACATGATCACAACCAGCAAAAATAAAAATGCTACAATTGACTGCGACGTCCTGTAAAGGATATGCAACTAATTAATACGCTATCCAGATATTTACCTCTCTGCTTTCCTCTTGCCCCCCCCCCCCCGCCCACCTTTTTTTCCCCCCAAAATCAATCTTCCTATTTGTCACTAAGTTTTCTAGTTCATTCCTCCTCATAATGTGTCCAACAATTCTTGACTGTCTATGTCTAAGTTCTCGATTCTTCTTCTTCTTCTTCTTCTGCGTTCATCCAGAGTTTTTTTTTTTCCGGATGTGATTGCGTTGTGCCTGTTTACAGCAAAGCTGCGTTCTTGCGCCATTAGGCCGACACATCCGACTTCTGCGGGCATTTGTTGACCGGGTTAACCATCCCGGAAGTTTTTGATTCAATTTACGATGTTCATTTGATTCTTGTGGCACTCTCACATCTATACCTAAGTTATTTAATCAATTTGTGGTTTTATCTGCTTCTTGGTGCGTTTTTGTGTGTTTTTTTTTTTTTTTTGCTCGTTTGCTTGGTTTTTATTCTTGGTGCGTTTTTTTTTTTTTTTTGTTGGTGGGATTTTTTTTAGTGAAGGTGCCTTTTTTGCTTCTTTGTGCGTGTTTTGCTTTGTGGTGCGTTTTTTGCTTCTTGGTGCGGTGTTTGCTTCTTGATGCGTTTTTGCTTTTTGGTGCGTATTTTGCTTCTTGGCGCGTTTTTTTTTTTTTTGCTTCTTGGCGAGGTTTTTTCTTTCCTTCTTGGTGCGTCTTATCCATTGTATTCTTTCACTTACACGAGAAACCATATTATTTCTGCAGCCATAGATGCTTTTAAGCATGTTTGGTTTTTGTCCAAGTCTCAGATGCACACAACAGTATATGTTCTATATAGCACATTAACACTTGTGTGGCAAAATAAATGTATCCGCCATAGACCTATATAGCACCTAAACACTTGTATAACACATTTTTTCGCCATAGACCGTCTATATAGCACCTTAACACTTGTTTAGCGAACAAATGTTTCCGCCATATCTTGTATATAGCACCTTAACACTTGTATAACAAACAAATGTTTCCGCTATAGACCTTCCCTCCACTCCCCTCCCGGTCCCTAGGAGACAATTCTGGTCGTCTGGCAAAAGCTCACTGCGTGTGACCCTGGCTGACCCCTCACGTGGGAAAACTCCCAAATCGCGCCACTCTGGCATCTGTCTTTGGCAGTGCACCCAGGCCTGTCCATCAAGACGGTTAAAAGGGAACACCCTCCGCCATTTTCCTGGTGGTTTAAAACAATATCTTCTCCCTTTGTTCCGCTTTCCGGTGCCAGAAGTTTATATTAATAGCATGCCGTTCGTAACAAAGGTTTGGCGCTGAGTTATTTTACTGTAAACATACTTGTTTTTGTCACGTTTTACGATGGTGTTGTTTGCTTTTGGTATATTCCTTTGACACAGTTAAAAAGAATAGAATATGGATGTGACAATTGTAATATCCACTCATCCATTACTTTACCCACTTTTATCCATACTCTCTAACCCTAAGCTTCCAATGTCAAACTCAGACATTATCCAAATCACACTTACGCAAAATCAACACCTGTAGGGGGGAGATGCTTGAGAAGAGCTGCCAACTTAACAATCTGAGACCGAATGAGAAATTATGTTATCAGACAGACAGTGGGATCGACACTTCGTGACACAAATATTTAAAGGCAGAAGATCAAATGGTTCGGTCATCTCGTTAGAATGTAACACCATTAACTACCAGCACTGGCGATACATCAGAGAAGATCTTATACCAGAGGAAGAGGACCCCCGCGACGGAAATGGATTGACGACATCAAAGACATTGAAAGATCACACGGAATGACACTATCCAGTGCGACCTATGGGGCGCAGGTGTGTCAACTATTTCTCCCCACGACGCTTGACAGCAAAAGTGGAAGATGATGATGATGGTGATCCATACCCTCTCCCTCTGGACTTTGAGCTAAAGCCTCATCATCATCATGTTCCATGCCGATAAGCGTAGGCGGTCATGTTTCGCCATCTCATGCGTCGTGGATCATATCAGTGTTCTTGTCTTGACCATACCACGTGGCCAAGCCATCCATGTATTTACTTCTCTGCCTTCCCCTTGTTCTTTTCCCCTCAATATTGCCAGTTGTCACCAAGTTCTCCAATTTATTTCTTCTTATAACGTGTCCAACAAAATTGTGACTTCCTGCGTCTAATTTCTCTAATCAGTTTACGGTTTTCTTTTGTTTCTTGTAGGACTTGGTCATTGGTTTTTCTGTTTGTCAATGGTAATCTTTTCATTTTTCTCAGAAACCACATTTCCAGAGCCTTCAGACGTTGTTCCGCTTGTCTGCTCATTGCACCCGCTTCACGTCCATACTAACGTGTGTAGACAATAAATACCCCAAACTTGTGCAGGAACCATGACCAACTGAATCCCTGCCAGAACACATGTGTCGTGCTCATAATGACCTGGTCGACGTACTACTTCCTAAAAGATTCTCTGCAGATGTGAAGTTACAGAACCGGCCTTGCACACCTTGCTAGTTTCTGAGCTTGGCGAGGGCTCCTCGACACAGTACTCTGTAGAGATTGTACTCAGGTTGAGAGAAAGGTGTGTGTGTGTGTGTGTGTGTGTGTGTGTGTGTGTGTGTCCCCCAACCTGTGTATGTCTATTCTTCTATTCGTAACTCGGTATGTCTATCAGTCCCTCCATCTGTTTATGTATATAACCCTCGATTATTCTCTCTCTCTCTTTCTCTCTCTCTCTCTCTCTCTCTTTCTCTCTCTCTCTCTCTGTCTGTGTGTGTGTCCCTCTCTCTACGCCATATACTCTCTCTACGCCATCCACTCTATCTCTCTCTCTCTCTCTCTCTCTCTCTCTCTCTCTCTCTCTCTCTCTCTCTCTCTCTCTACTTCGTCCACTATATCTATTCTTGACTCACTCACTCACTGCCACGGGGCGGCTGAGGGCTTAACGTGCAAAGTCGCAGCTGCTAGCTCTGTTGTATAAGCTCGCCTGTTTGTTTGGTGTGCAGATCTAATGTCTAGATATCATCATCATCAAGTCGCCACCGTGGTTTCTTCTCTACACTTTACTGATTGTTGGACTCTGCCATTCTACACAAAGTACGCCAACTCACTATTAAACACAACTCTGCTCTCTTGTATAAATGTAACTCGGACTTGAATTTATGGGTTTTTTGTTTTGTTACTATATTCATCACACTACTATAGCATGGACACATCACATATTAATCTCATCTCATCATGTTCCTCTTTTACCTTGCGGTGTTGAGGTGAAGTATAAACATCGTGAGAGTGCCCGATTATGGGCTTCATGTATCGATATTCCCATGGACTCTGCTATTCCCTCCGTCCAACGTTTACGTGGTCGGCCTCTTCCACTGTTTCCATCTGGTCTGTACATCATTGCTTGTTGTGGTATGCTGTTGAATGGTAACCTACTTGCATGGCCAAACCATTTGACTTGCTGCCTTCTAATAAAATATAGTGCTGCTATAACCCCCACTTTAGTCCGGATTTCTTCATTTCTGATCATATCTCTTCTTGATACATTGAGTATTCTTCTCAGGAATCTCATTTCTGCTGTTGTGATTTTCCTTTTCTATTTTTCTGTCATTGTCCAGGTTTGGCATTGGTAGCATAGAGTTGGTAGGAAAATTGTGTTGTAAAGTGCTTTCTTAGTAGTTATTGATACATGTTTGTTCTTTAGTACTGGTGCCATTTGTCCAATGAGTTGGTTTGCCTTATTGCATCTATTTTCGATCTCGTCTTCTGATCTGCCATTTGATGATATTATACTTCCTAGGTACTTGAAACTCTTTACTTGTTTCAAGGGATGTTCGTTTAAGTGAGTTGTTGTTTTTTTCTTCTTTAGTTATAGCCATTACCTTGTTTTGCTTGTGATAATTTTCATGTTATGTTCTCTACACATTTCGTTTAGACTATTCATGTGGTCTTGTAATTCATATTCTGATTTTGCTCTTAGCGCCTGGTTGTCCGCAAACAGGAGTTCTTTAATGGTTAGATTTGCAGATGGTTCTTCTTCTGTGTTCTCGTCATGCGGTATTCTTGCTGTCTCTGCTTGGCTGGTTTCTTTACATATGTTGTCTATATATGTTATGAACAAGAGAGGGGACAGGACACAACCTTGTCGTACTCCAGATCTTATGGTGAAGGGTTCTGAGTGTTCTCCAGTTGCCCTCACTATGCATTCACTGTTGTTGTATAAGCTTCTACATAGGTTTGTTAGATGTGTACTCACTCCATATTGTTTAAGGATTTCCCACAGTTTGTTTCTATCTACTCTGTCAAATGCCTTTAGGTCGACAAAGGCTAAGTAGAGTGTATCATAGAATTCGATTGATTTTTCTATAAGTTGTCTAAGAGCAAAAAATGGCATCTGTGTATCCTTTGTTTTTCCTAAGTCCTAGTTGTGTTTCACTTAGCTGGGGTTCTATAGCTGTTCGTAATCTTTTCTCAAGAATTTTACAAAAGATTTTCCCAGTATGCCTCAACAGTGAAATGCCTCTGTATTGTGTGAAATCTCTTTTGCTGCCTTTGTTTTTCCAAACTGGGATAATTATGGTGTGTCCCCAGTCTCGTGGTGTCTGTTGTTCTACCCAAACATGGTTGAATATTCTATGTAGCCATGCTGTTTCTACTTTTCTTGCTGCTTTAATTAGTTCATTTGGTATTTCATCTTGTCCCGTATATCACATACACCATCATATATTCCACATTATTATAAACACCACATTTCTATACGTTTACTAACATAAAAGAGTGGCTCAATTTTGGCTATGACTCTTCTCGACTTGGTCCGCACTCGGCCAAACCAAAGTCTAGAATGACTTGTCCGGACCTCGCTACCTGCTGACCGCGAAGCGAGTCCCAGCGTTTCCACGCTGTGTGAAAAGTATCCACTTTTCACGATCCAGGTGTCCATTTACTGAACACTGCCGTACCCTTTGACCTCATCTAATTTGGGTTACGGCATAACTGATCCATGTCCTTATCTGAACCATGGCACTCACAATCTCTCTCTCCCTCTCTTTCATCTCTTTTTCATTCTCTCTCTCTCTCCGCCAAACACTGTCTCCTATCCTCTATCCCTTTCTCTATGCCATATACTCTCTCTCTCTCTTTCTCTCTCTCTCTCTCTCTCTCTCTCTCTCTCTCTCGCTGCGTCATCACTATATCTATTTTTGACTCCTTTCCTTCTCTCGCTCTCTTGCTCTCTCTCTCTCTCTCTCTCTCTCTCTCTCTCTCTCTCTCTCTCTTTCTCGATCTCTATCTTTTTTTTTCTCTCTCTCTCTCTCTTTCTCTCAACGTCATCCACTTTCTCCCTCTTTAATCCCTCTCAATGTGCAGCTCAATACCTCTCTCCTTGACTCCCTCTTCTCTACAGTCTACCTCCTCCCAACTTTCCTCTCTCCCACTGCCTCACTCTTTAACTCCCTCTTTTTTAATATTAACACTCAGAGATCCCCTCAGCCAGGGGTCAGACCTGGGCATCAAAGAGGAGAAAATGGAGGAGGTCGGGACCTCACTAATGAGGGAAGCTCGTCGCATGTTTCACAGCCTCGGCCATGATTAAAGACAATGGATCCGATTGGACGATATTCCACAGATCTGAGTCGCAACGAATTTACACAAAGAATTTGATTGGCTGATTTTGTCAACCTCTTCAACCGTAATTAGATTTTCGTTCAGGGCCTGGAAACAACGCAGGGAAAGTGCGGGGATATCCTGAAGATTAGAACAGAACTTTTTGACAGATCCTGTTGTTTTTTTTTTCCCCGCTTGGTCAACGAGAAGGGCAGTTTAGACCTTAGACATGAGCGTTTCTCAACTGAAAGAGGAGACAAGTCTTTGAAAGACTGATTTGAAAATGAACAAAAAATGTAGTGCTAGTGTCATCATCGGCTTCCACCTCCTCCTTCTCCTTCTCCTCCTCATCCTTCTCCTCCTCATCCTTCTCCTCCTCCTCCTTCTACTACTCCTCCTCCTTCTCCTCCTCCTCCTGCTTCTCTTTCTTCTTTTTTCCGTCTTCTCCTTCCCCTTTTCCTTCTCCTGCGCCCACGCCTGCGCCTGCTTCTTCTTCTTCTTCTTCTTCTTCTTCTTCTTCTTCTTCTTCTTATTATTATTATTATTATTATTATTATTATTATTATTATTATTATTATTATTATTATTATTCTTTTCCTCTTTCTTCTTCTTCTTATTCTTCTTCTTCTTCTTCTTTTCCTCCTTCTCCTTCTTCTCCTCCCTTTTCTTCTTCTTACGATTGGCGTCCTTGACGTCCACTGTCAAGCGAGAACTCAAGATGAGTTTTGCCGCTTTTCTATCTTTTTCTTTTCTGTTTTTTTTTTTTTTTTTGGTCCCTAATTAATTGCACGCAGCTTGGAGTTGACTATTTGTTTTGATTCAGTGATAAAAGTATGTGTTCTAAAGAGCAGAGAACACTCCTGCAGAACGAGATCAGCCAGTTTGCCTAGTCCGCACGTGCGCTGCGGTGAAGCGGTTGGACTAGTTGTCCCATGTGTTTATGCAGTCTGTTGTGTGCCGTCCTGTGGCGAAGTGGTGACCTTGTCCTTGTGGGCAAGAGTGCCCGTGTACAGTGAAAGTAGTTCTTTTTAAACGATGACGTCATAAAGCAAATATTTACATAAATAAACACACGCAGTATTTTTTTTGGCGCTCACAGAAGGAGAAGAAAGAAGTAGAGACTAGAGGACGCACTAGACAACATAACATTTGAAAGCTATAGTCACCGACCGGGATTCGAACCTGTCACCTCCAAATGGCGACAGCGCCTCGCTGCAGGAACAGATGTACTTCGACGCATGACCAACTAGACACTCCAAAAAGAAGTGTCTTCATTAGTCATGTCTATCATACACACATGAACCTACAACTATGGAATACGGACAGGTTCCCAAATTGATTTAAATCAAATATTGCACGATAGTGAGTGAGTGATTGAGTGAGTGGGTGACAGAGAGAGAGAGAGAGAGAGAGAGAGAGAGAGAGAGAGAGAGAGAGAGAGAGAGAGGGGGGAGAGAGAGAGAGTCGACAAAATGGCTTCACGTGCTAGAGCTATAAAATCCTCTCTATCTATTCTCTTCCTCTCTCTCTCTCTGTCTCTCTCTCTCTCTCTCTCTCTCTCTCGTCCAATATATGTATTTTAGACTCCCTACTCGCTCTCTGCCTCTCTCTCTCTCTCTCTCTCTCTCTCTCTCTCTCTCTCTCTCTCTCTCTCTCTCCCAAACACTGTATCTTTTCCTGACCGTCTCTCTATAAGCCATCCACAATATCTCTTCTTGACTTCCTCTCCCCCTCTGCTTTCTGAGATAAATGCCACTGACAGACAGAAAACCTAACGAACAAGTCCAACAAGAAACAAATGAAAATCGTAAAGTGATTGCATAAATTAGACGTAGACATTGCGGATTGTTTTGGGCACTTTATAATGAACAATAAATTTAGAAAATTTAGTGACAATCGGCAAATATGATCCGAAAAGAGCAAGTGAAAGGCCTAGAGATAGATATGGTTTAGTTGGCCACGTGGCCTAGTCGGGACAAGAACACTGACCTGGCTGAAAACTCCTGATCGTGAGAGATGATAAATCGTGGATGTCTACGGTTGTCGGCATAGCACAGGATGATGTTTTATACACTCATGCAACATAGGGACGGTGGGGGGCGGGTCTAGGCAAGTGGGAAAGGCAACTCATGCAATGATCACAATTTCCTGTTAAGAGGGAGAGAATCATTGACCAAGATCATCTCCAGCCCCACCATACCCTACCACACACACACCCTTCACACACGCATACTTCATAAAAAGGCTCTGTCTTTCCCCCCTCTCTCTCTCTCTCTCTCTCTCTCTCTCTCTCTCTCTCTCTCTCTCTCTCTCTCTCTCTCTCTCACTCTCTCTCTCTCTCTCTAACACACACTCCAAAGCCAGCGGTGCAGAAACGCAATGCACATAAACAATGACAAGTTATCTCCCCCTATCTCGTCCGCTGACTGCTCAAAACAAAAACCCCATGACTGGTGAAAAACACAAGAAAGAGAAATAACACAAAGGCGGCAATAATCCGCCAACAATTATCAGGCTTTAAAAAGATAACCAGAAAACGTTTAATCGTACGCTTCAGGGGCTGGGCTTAATTCGGTGTGAACCATGCGAACATGCGCCACAAAATTGGCCCGCCGGCAAGCGTTGAAGAAAACAATTAATGCTCCCTTTGAGAAAAAAAGAAAATAAAAAAAACCTGGAGGAATGTGTATAGTCAAATGAAAACAAGTCCGTTTTGTCAGGTTTCTCCCGTTTTCTCGATCACAACGACCAACTACTGGATTGTTCCCATGTGCAAGGAACCAGAGTTCTGTCGGTTCTTGTGTCTAGGGAACTACGTTGTCGTCTGTTCCTGTGTGTAGGGAAAAACATTGATGTCTCTTCCTGTGTATAAGCAACAACATTGATGTCTGTTCCTGTGTGTAGGGAACAATATTGATGTCTGTTCCTGTGTATAAGCAACAACATTGATGTCTGTTCCTGTGTCTAGGGAACAACGTTGTCGTCTGTTCCTGTGTATCAACTCAAAAGATGCAATGAATGAATGGTCCTCAGCATTCGTGATGGACGAACATCCATAAGCAACAACGTTGATGTCTGTTCCTATGTATAAGGAATAACGTTGTCGTCTGTTCTTGTCTATAAGGAACAACATTGATGTATGTTTCTGTATATCAGGAGCAACATTGATTAATGTCCCTGTGTATAAGAAACAACACTGGTGTCTGTTCCTGTATATAAATAACAACTTTGACCTCTTTTCCTATGTGTAGGGAAAAATGTTGTCGTCAATATGGGACAAGTATCTCGTCTGCCTCTGTCTATTTGGGACAACAGTTTCGTCTGCCCCTATCTATATGGGACAAGTATCTCGTCTGCCTCTGTCTATTTGGGACAAGTATCTCGTCTGCCCCTATCTATATGGGACAAGTATCTCGTCTGCCCCTATCTATATGGGACAAGTATCTCGTCTGCCCCTATCTATATGGGACAAGTATCTCGTCTGCCCCTATCTATATGGGACAAGTATCTCGTCTGCCTCTGTCTATTTGGGACAACAGTTTCGTCTGCCCCTATCTATATGGGACAAGTATCTCGTCTGCCTCTGCCTATATGGGACAACAGTTTCGTCTGCCCCTGTCTATATGGGACAAGTATCTCGTCTGCCTCTGTCTATATGGGACAACAGTTTCGTCTGCCCCTGTCTATATAGGACAAGTATCTCGTCTGCCTCTGTCTATATGGGACAAGTATCTCGTCTGCCTCTGACTATATGGAACAGGTATCTCGTCTGCCTCTGTCTATATGGGAGAAGTATCTCGTCTGCCTCTGTCTATATGGGACAAGAAACTCGTCTGCCCCTGTCTATATGGGACAAGTATCTCGTCTGCCTCTGTCTATATGGGACAACAGTTTCGTCTGCCCCTGTCTATATGGGACAAGTATCTCGTCTGCCTCTGTCTATATGGGACAACAGTTTCGTCTGCCCCTGTCTATATAGGACAAGTATCTCGTCTGCCTCTGTCTATATGGGACAAGTATCTCGTCTGCCTCTGTCTATATGGGACAAGTATCTCGTCTGCCCCTGTCTATATGGGACAACAGTCTCGTCTGCCCCTGTCTATATGGGACAAGTATCTCGTCTGCGCCTATCTATATGGGACAAACATCTCGTCTGCCTCTATCTATATGGGACAAGTATCTCGTCTGCCTCTGTCTATATGGGACAACAGTTTCGTCTGCCCCTGTCTATATGGGTCAAGTATCTCGTCTGCCTCTGTCTATATGGGACAACAGTTTCGTCTGCCCCTGTCTATATAGGACAAGTATCTCGTCTGCCTCTGTCTATATGGGACAAGTATCTCGTCTGCCTCTGTCTATATGGGACAAGTATCTCGTCTGCCTCTGTCTATAGGGGACAAGTATCTCGTCTGCGCCTATCTATATGGGACAAACATCTCGTCTGCCTCTGTCTATATGGGACAAGAATCTCGTCTGTCTCTGTCTTTACGGGACAAGAATCTCGTCTACCTCTGTCTATATGGGACAAGAAACTCGTCTGCCCCTGTCTATATGGGACAAGAAACTCGTCTGCCCCTGTCTATATGGGACAAGTATCTCGTCTGCCTGTCTATATGGGACAACAGTCCCATCTGTCTATATGGGATAAGAATCTCGTCTACCTCTGTCTATATGGGACAAGAATCTCGTCTGCCCCTGTCTAAATGGGACAAGAATCTCGTCTACCTCTGTCTATATGGGACAAGCATCTCGTCTGTCTCTGTCTATATGGGACAAGAATCTCGTCTGCCCCTGTCTATATGGGACAAGAATCTCGTCTACCTCTGTCTATATGGGACAAGAATCTCGTCTGCCCCTGTCTATATGGGGCAAGAATCTCGTCTGCCCCTGTCTATATGGGACAACAATCTCGTCTGCCCCTGTCTATATGGGACAAGAATCTCGTCTGCCCCTGTCTATATGGGACAAGAATCTCGTCTGCCCCTGTCTATATGGGACAACAATCTCGTCTGCCTCTGTCTATACGGGACAACAGTCTAGGCTTGCCTGTCTATATGGGACAACAGTCTAGGCTTGCCTGTCTATACGGGACAACAGTCTAGGCTTGCCTGTCTATATGGGACAACAGTCTAGGCTTGCCTGTCTATATGGGACATCAGTCTAGGCTTGCCTGTCTATATGGGAGAAGTATCTCGTCTGCCCCTGTCTATACGGGACAACAGTCTAGGCTTGCCTGTCTATATGGGACATCAGTCTAGGCTTGCCTGTCCAGGTGTAGCGAGAGACAACTGTCCATGTTTGACGTGACAACAGCCCGGAGATCGCGTCTAATCGACTTTCTGTGACATAAGATGGTGTATCATTTTCCATTATATGTCTACGTGTACCACTGTAGACTTTTGTCATGACGTTTTTTTTTTTATCTCCAACTTGTTCTAGCGACTATTGTCATCAGCCTGATCTTCCAGCTTGTAGTTTGACTGGTTTGTTCGCTTTATACTCGAAGGTAGTCCATGTTAGAATGATTTTTACCAGTAGTCTAGCCATTAGGTCAACCCACTCCTACTTCAGATGTACTTGTAATTTACGTTTCCAAAATTAAGGACGAGAAATCAACATTTCACTCAAACTGACCGATGCAGGGACTGAACCCACTTCATCGCCATCAGCACGCCGGAAGTTTAAGATTGACCTCCAAGTACTCTTTCCATACGGGATATTTTATGATTCAAGGATATGTCAGGTTATTTTGTCCCGTGTAAGATGCCCACCAAGGATTTCTAGTTTAACTGTTACCTTAAAGTCTGACCAAGCGACAACTTCCAATCGAAATCTTCAGAAAGATAATAACACATAATGTTATTAATTTAATTAACATTAATATTACTCCCAACTGACAACTTCCGAAAGAAACCCTCGGATAGAAAACCTTCAGTAGTCAACTTTTGACCGCAGCATAACATAAAGAGGTATGTGAGCAGATGCACATTTGTGTGTAGACATACGCGGGCGAGTCAATAAGTAAGTCACGCAGTTCTGTGGGATGGCAGGTAAATGTAGTTGGTGTTTGCTACAGGTGTCATTAGGTGACAGCAACATCGAAATTTATATTCCCGTTCGTCAGGTGGCGATAGGTGTCTCATAGTTTAGTTTAGTTAGTTCTTATGCACATGCGCAGCGCATAACCAAAATGGCGACCGTACTTACGGTGTGTACAACCTAAGAGCAACGTGCTGTTGTGCGTCTTTTGGGGGGAAAAGTACTGCCTGCAAAGGGCATTCAGAAGGAAATGCTTCCTGTTTAAGCTGACAAATGTTTGTCACGTAAAGCGGTGCATAACTGGGTAGAAAAATTTTCTCAAGGACGCTATAAAATTGTTTATGACATCCGATCTTGTCGTTCTGTTGAGACTGCAACAGAAGCATCCGTGCAGCAGGTGGAGGAGATGACTAGAGGTGACAGGTGAGTAACGATATACTCTGTACCATCTGCAATAGGGTGCTCACATGGTTCAGCATACAGCATACTGCATGATCGATTGAAATTTAAGAACGTGTGCTCAATGTGGGTACCCAGACAATTGAAGGAGGAACACAAAATGAACCGATTTGGCCTGTCCTTGCATCATCTCTGTCGATATGAAGATGAAGGAGAAGCCACGCTGAACAGGACTGTTACTGGGGACGAATCATTGGTGCATCACTACCAGCCCGAATCAAAGTGTGCTTCCCCCGGGAAGGTTAACCCGGTCAACAAATGCCCGCAGAAGTCGGATGTGTCGGCCTAACGGTGCAAGAACGCAGCTCTGCTGTAAATAGGCACAACGCAATCACATCCGGAAAAAAACTCCGGATGAACGCAGAAGAAGAAGAAGAAGAAAGTGTGCTTCAATGCAGTGGAAGCATCCTTCTTCGCTTTGTGTCCAAATATTCAAGATTACGCCATCAGCAGGGAAGGTTATGCTGACAGTGTTCTGGGATTGTGAAGGCGTGCTTTTAACCAATTTCATGAAGAAAGGTGACAATGTGAATTCTGAATCGTACTGTGAAATTATATCGATGCTTCATGATGCAATTCGAAGAAAACGTCCAGGACTGCTGACTAGAGGAGTGTTGCTTCTTCATGACAATGCCAGACCACATACGGCTTGATTAACTCAGGAGAAAATTACCCAACTAAGGTGGGGAGTTCAGGAACATAGCCTAGACTTAGCCCCTAGCGATTTCCACCTTTTTTGGCCCACTGAAAACCCACCTTGGCGGGAGACATTTCGCGAATGACGCCGAAGTTGAATGTGAAGTGAAAAAGTGGTTTAGAAAATAGAGCACGCAGTTCTATGCAGCCGGTTTGGGAGGACTGATAAAACGATGGGATAAGTGTATTACTGTTGGTGGAAATTATGTTGAGAAATACAGGTACAATGTATGTATAAAAATAAACTGTTTCAAGTTGTTATCATATTTAGTTATTTTTCTACAGCCATTTGTGACTTACTTATTGACTTCCCCTGGTATATTTCTTCAACTGCTGCATGTCTGGCACAGAAGCCCGGCTCGGGTTTCAGATCCTGCACGCTCTCGTCGTCCCATTGTCTTCCTTAATAGAGAGCGATTATTGCTTCGTCGGTTGACTTCCGCTTCCGCTGTCCTGTAGGGTCTGATGGTTATGTTTGTCTTAGAGGTCATGCTCTCTCTCTCTCTCCCTCTCTCTCTCTGTCTCTCTGTCCCTCTCTCTCTCTCTCTCTCTCTCTCTCTCTCTCTCTCTCTCTCTCTCTCTCGCTTTATATCTCTTTCAATGTTTATCTCTTTCTGTCTCTCCTCTATCTATTTCTCCTTCTCTCGTTCTCCATCTATGTCTTTCTCACCTTGCAAGCAAAATGAAGCAGAGTGTAGGTTAAGGGCTGTAGTTAAGTGTGAGTTTCAAACAAAAGGGAAATGGGGAAAACACGAATTAGTACAGTAGTTCTCAACCGGTGGAGAATTCCCCTCTCCCACCAAAGGGGAATTTTAGGTTTTTCAGGTGGGGGGGGGGGGGGGGGGGGAAATTAAGATTATTTTAATATCGCGATAATACAAGAACCGATTACTTGATATTATTTTCCACTGCATACTTTACGGTTCTGTACTTCTCGCCCTTCTGAAATTCGTTTTATAACGTAAGTAGACCCGCAAATCACGTTTTATGTAGAAGTATAGATTTGTTCTAGTATGTGTTACTAAATTTAGCTTCTACTTTTACGTATACTGTTTAGGTGCAGAGGTGGGGGGGGGGGGGGGTTATAGGGAAGCAATACAAAAGGGGTGAATGACATTCTAAATATATGGTGAAGGGGTGCATGGGTCAAAAAAGGTTGAGAACCACTGAATTAGTAGAATCCGGGGGGGGGGGACAAAGAGAGAGAGAGAGAGAGGGGTGGGATAGGGAGGGAGAGAAAGGGGTTGAGAGGGGGAGTGATGAGAGGAAGGGGGGAGTGGAAGGAAGAGACATAGATATGGGGATGAGAGATGGGGGGGGGGAGAATGAGATGGGTATAAGGACAGAGAAAGAGTGAAGGGGAGAGAGAGAGAAAGGGGGAACTTAATTTATTTAATGACAGAGCTGGGAAATGGATGGCCCGTGTATTACCAGGGCGTATAAGAGAAGCAAAGAACAGTAATACTGTAGCATGTTTACTTAGTTGCCTAACCTTGCTAGGACGTCGCAGTCAACCCCAACATTTGTGGCTGTTTGTGATGTCTTGGCAACTTTACGTTCAGTATTTTGCCATTACTTCCTGAACGACCGGCACTCATACCATTGTATAGAAATCAGCACACGGCGATCAGCTTCCAAATCGCGCACAGCTGTGTTTCGGGATGGCGAATTGTGCCCGTAACCCCTTCGGCCCAAAGCCTTGTAAGCTACCATACATGTGTATAAATAAGGGGCAAATCAGGAGAGCTGTCGTAGGACTAATCACTTAATTCCTTAGAGAGCTTAGCGGCACAACCCAACACATCACGATCAAGTCTACGACGGATTTAGCGTTAGTTAAGTGTGGATCTATGCTCCGTTTGAACATGAAATGCACAAGAATTAAACATTAACAAAAATAAAGCTATTTTGAAACTTTATATTCAGCTCTTTTTACCACTCATTATATGTAGAGAAATCATATACTTACCATGTTTTTATATATTATCTACCATAATATCAGGAGACAAATGAAAATCGTAGATTGATTAGAGAAATTAGACGTAGACAGTCAAAATATTTTGGACATGTTATGAAAAGAAATGGACTGGAGAACTTAGTGACAACTGGCATGATCGAAGCAGATCGAAACAGACCAAGAGGAAGACCGAGAGGAAAATATCTGGATGGCTTGGCCACATGGCATGGACGAGACAGGAACACTGAGCTGATTCACGACTCTGGTGATCGAGTGAAATGGCGAATCATGACAGCCCACGCTTTCCGGCATGGCACATGATTAATTGATTATCTATTATCCAGAATGTTATTAGCTATTATCAACATGTTCATAATTATTATTATTATTATTATTATTATTATTATTATTATTATTATTATTATTATTATTATTATTATTATTATTATTACACACACACACACACACACACACACACACACAGAGGGTGTTTGTAAAGTCTCAATACACTTTGTATGTAGAACAAAATTGAAAGAATTCTTTCTTCCGTTGATAACATCATTCTGTTTGGACTGCAAATACTTACTCCAGCAGACGACAACCATTCGCTGCATATTGTTTCACTGAGGACTGTAGAGCACATTTTTGATGACATAGTGTACTTCATTTTTCAAATGTGTTCAACATACAAAGTGTAGTGAGACTCTAATAAACACCCTTATATATATATATATATATATATATATATATATATATATATATATATATATATATATATATATATATATGCCCGCTCCCTGGCCGAGGGGTTAGCAGCTTTCTCCGTAATCCCGAATACTCTCGTGGTTGACGTGAGTGCACGAGAATTGGATATATATATATTAGGAAGGGAAAGGGAGTATGGAGGAGAAAGAAGGGGGAGAAACGAGAGGGCGAACGAGTTAAAAGAGAAAGAGAGGGAGAAAATATATAAGTAAAAAGGGGGAGAGAAAGAGAGGGGAAGAAAGAGAGAAGGGAAAAGAGAGAGAGGGGGAAGAGAGATTGGGGAAAAGAGAGGGAGAAAGGGGAGGAGACAGGAGACAGGAGAGAGAGAGAGAGAGAGAGAGAGAGAGAGAGAGAGAGAGAGAGAGAGAGAGAGAGAGAGAGAGAGAGAGTAAAATAGAGAGCGAGATGGACATGTCTGAAGTTAGAAGATCGGCGCCAGCGGACAATAACGAGACCGCAATCACGTGCAACTACGTCAGGCATAAAGAAAAACTCGCGCGCCGACGGCCGGACAAAGACACGAAGAAATGGCTCAGACATGATGCATGTGACGTCTGGCCGTTATAGCCCCTAGCTTGAACATTGCTACACTGCCGGCTGTTGGTTGGTTGGTTGGTTGGTTGGTTCGTTCGTTCGTTCGTTCGTACGTTCGTTCATTCGTTCGTTCGTTGGTTCGTTGGTTCGTTTTTTTGATTTGTTGATTGGTTGGTTGGTTGTTTGGTTGGTTGGTTGATTGGTTTTATTGGTTGTTTGGTTTGTTTGGTTGGTCGGTCGGTCGGTTGGTTGGTTGATTGATTGGTTGGGTGGTTGGTTGGTTGGTTGGTTGGTTGGTTGTTTCGTTGTTTGGTTGGTTGGTTCACTTGTTAATTCCTTAGCTGGATGGTTGTTTGCTTGACTGGTTGATTGGTTTTTTGCTTGGTTGTCTGGTTGCTTGTTTGGTTGCTTGTTTCGTTGCTTGTTTGGTTGCTTGTTTGGTTGGTTGATTGGTTGACTGGTGGTTAATTGGTTGGTTGTTTGGGTGGTTAGTTGGTTGGTTGTTTGGGTGGTTAGTTGGTTGGTTGTTTGGTTGGTTGGTTGGTGTGGTTGGCTGGCTGGATTGTTGTTTGCTTGGTTGTTTGATTGCTTTGTTGTCTAGTTAGTTGTTTGGTTAATTTTTTTTTTTTAGTTGCTTGGTTGTCTGGTTGGTTGTTTGTTTGCTTGTTCAATTGGTTGGTTGCTATGTTGCTTGTTTAGTTGTTTGCTCGTTTGTTTGGTTGCTTGGCTGATTGATTGGTTGATTGTTTTGTGGCTGATTGCTTTGTTGGTGAGTTGGTTAGTTTATTGTTGATCTATCCCTGGAAAACCTAGTTGTAAGTCTTAAATTGGAAGTGGGCGTGGCTACGAGGTTTCACACGCTTACATCTTCTCTTCAGTCCACGGCGCAGTGGGTTAGTTCAACACACCACTCAGTGGTACCTAAAGTGTTGTCTTCTCGTCCTTGACTTGGGAACGTAAATTAAAATTACACGTGAAACCGAAGAAGGGTTCGTCCGATGGCGGGAGACACTGGCAACAAGGAAAGCTAATCCTCACGTAAAATCAGCCCAGTGCACTAACTAGTAGTAGCAACATGTGTATTTATATTTTATATTTTCATGTAGAGTTTTTCATGTATTGTTTTTCATGTATTGTTTTTCATGTAATTATATCGGTGTGTGTTTATTGTGTGTGTGCAGATGAAGGCTTTGGCCACAACATCCATTTTGTTGCTTGTGGTCATGTTCCTGTAACGCTTACCGTCGATGTCTCGTGTTATGGTGATTCATTCACTTGTTGTAGCAACTACTAGCAGTAGCAACACGCTCGAGTTCGCAAAGCCTACGAATGCCGGCCCCTCCCCGCCTCTCGCCAACCCCCCCCCCCCCAACCCCCCGAAAATAAAAGAAATCGATGCAATGGAGTTCAGTGTGTTCCAATTATGAATCTATTATTTGAATCTAATCGTATATGAGCGAGACTGATGTAGAGACTTTCCTCCCGACCAGCTACCGAACTAACATCTTCACGGGGGATATGTTGCAAAGACATCCTTCCCTTCCCCACGCTCAGAAACCAGCGGGGGTGTGCAAGACCGGTACTGGAACTTTACATCTGCGGAGAGGCATAAAATAAATGTCTTCTCCTCTGCAGGACGCTGCAATCTCACTTATCAACTGCTTGTGATTGGCTAGTCAATTTTACGTTCAGTAATTTGCCATTGCTTTCCAAAACGAAAAGTCAGCGCTTAAACCCAACTGCATTTTAAAAACAAAAGTACAGTACGGTTGTACACGCACTAATGCGCATTGGGCGTATGGTGCCAAACCCACATTTTGTAGACAGAATTCAGTGAGTGATGCGGTCAATGTCTCATTGTCCGTTTTTACTTCCCAAATCATTTCCTGGTACCCATTACAGGCTGGACCTATCTGGGAGCTTAGGTCAATTTTAAAGCTCCGCCTAGTTGCGGATTCGAACCAAAGACAACTGGGTGACACCGTCTGGGATCACTCTCGGTGGGTCAAGTTTCCTACAGGGGAATCATGTCTTTCCGTGTCGTGAGACTCTAACACACTGGTCGGAGGGAGCCGCAAACCGTAAGTCACAGTTCCAACACACTGGTTGGAGGGATGCGCCAACTGTAAGTTCCGGCTCCAACACACTGGTTGGAGGGATGCGCCAACTGTAAGTTCCGGCTCCAACACACTGGTTGGAGGGATGCGCCAACTGTAAGTTCCGGCTCCAACACACTGGTTGGAGGGATGCGCCAACTGTAAGTTCCGGCTCCAACACACTGGTTGGAGGGATGCGCCAACTGTATGTCACAAATAATTTTTATTAAAATGTTTGCATATCCTTTACAGGACATCGCTGTCAACATTATCATCTTTCAGCTGATTGTTGATTTCTTGGCAAGATTTACGCTCAGTAGTTTGCCATTTCTTTCTGAGCGACCGGCTCACATACCAAGTAAGTTACCGACGCGGTTAGAACCGCTACCGATTCTCGCCGTCGTCACGTTACTCACGAGAGTATACGGGATTACGGAAAAAGTCGCTAACACCTAGGTCAGGGAGACCGGCCACGAATAGAGTAACATTACTTTAATTTGAGATAGTGGTATACCTCAGAAGAAGAGTGGATTTACCGGATGGCAACGGGTCCCTGGCAAAGGAGTTAAGGACGTTGTTCGTAATCCCGTATACTTATGTACGAAACACAGCTGCGCGAGATTCGGCAGCTGATCACGTCGCACTGGTTACTTACGGAGGTATGTGAGCCAGTTGATCAAAAATCAATGGCAAACTACTGAACGTAAAACTTGCCAAGACTTGCCAAAATGGTGGTGTTGACTGCAATGTCCTGTAAAGGATGTGGGGGTGGGGGGGAATACACACGCAAAAATCAGTCCAGTGCACTAGAAGTTGTATCACGTGAATTAACTTGAGTTCAAAGCCAACAAACGCAGAAAAACAAGATGATAAAATGATTTTAGAAAGGAGGTCATCATGGCCGAATAGGTAAAAGCGCTTAAGCTTAAGCTTCCGGCGAGTTCATCGCGAGGTAGCCGGTTCAATCCCTACACTGTTCAGCCGGACTAAAAGAATGTCTTCTCGTCCTTGACTTGGGGACGTCACTTACAAGCATTCGTATCTCAGACTTTTCAAGGCCCTGTATTATAGTGTAGAGATGTTACACACAGGTTAGAAGGCACGTGATGATCGTACAGCACACAAGTCTCCGTTGTTTAGAACATTCTTTATTAGTCGAATCGTTCAACTACAGCATAATGATGTTATGCTCAAATTCTGATGTTTACATGTTTTCCTACTTCCCTGCTAGCTGGACCCCAAGTGACGTGTGTGCCAGCATAGATACACTTCTTCATTCGTGCACACACGTTCACTAGCTATGGTTTTCCCACTAGTCAAGGAATGCGCAGCATTCCTTAACTCTTTACTCCTAAGCTACTCCCTTTACTGTTACATCAGATACAGTCTCCGTGGCGAAGTGGTCAAGCCGCCTGGCTAGCGCCCCGAAACTTGTGGGTTCTGTACCTGGCTACGTCGTTCGGTTCACAAGAGCACTTATCACGGAGACTCCTGCGGTTCGTCGCTGGGGCTACGGAGTTAGTGCTATGTGCAACGGTTTCGGCAGGCCGCCCTGCGGAAAGAGACATGTGGGATATAACCCGCTGCAATTAAGTCGAACATCTTGCCTTTTAAACCATTTTTCGAGGCTTAAAAGACCCGAATATCAACACTTCGGACTTTAAAACTCAGTCTTTCAGACAAGTTACAATCAAAGAAGAACTCAAAGTAAAGACAACAAAGAAAGCACAAAAGCTTAGCCAGTCTCAATGAACTTCACTAAACAAGGACAGGCACCTACCGTGGTATATCCGCCCATGATATTAAATCCCAGAGATCCACATTCGTCTCTGTGAAGTGTAACCCGCTGCCACGAGTAGTCTCCCTTTCAAACGAGAAAACGTGGTGGAAGTTAGACTTGATAAACGTCAGCACTACACATATCACATGCTATAAATAGGTGTAAATAAGCTGAATGCCCTTTGCAGGACGTTGCGACAAACCACAAATTTATTTTGATTTCCTAAGCAATGTTAAGTTCAGTAGTTCAACATTGCTTTCTGAAATGAAATTGTCAACGTTTAATTCCAGTGTAATTCTGGTGTAGTTATGATCCCCCTCCCTGGCTATTAGCGATCACAAGTTTAACAGCGAAAGCTTTTATCCTTTCGGACACATATAGTATCAAAACTTCAAATATCCTTAATTATAAAGCTACAATTTGTGGTCAACTTTCTGAGAAACTACCAACGCGAACGATCAACAACAGCTGGACCATGCCTCACAGAATTCAGCAGAGTCATGTTCACCAACTGACCACTAACTCAAACTATATGTTCAAGAAATGAGCGGTCACTGAAGCATGAACCGCAGTGCATCTCCAGAACAGCTGGCTAACTAGCGACACCATCTCAGCGGTGACCCTGGCTCATTAGCATAAGTACAGATGTGATTAATATTCATGATGGTCGTGGGGATAGCAAGTTGACAAATTTAATAGAAAGCGACAAGAAGTGGAGACAATTCGGGGACAAATCGCTTTAACATGGTATCCATCAAGGTTGGCTTTGAAGTCGCCAGCCCCAGGGACGGACAAGAAAGGCCACGGGCGCAGTAGAAGAGCTTTGAGTCGCGTGGCCTTGACACAAGGCTCGCTGAAGACTTTCAGGAGAATGATGTCTTCTGTCGGGCGGCGCACTTTGGGGACTTGAAACAATGAAGTCGCAGGCTCGATTGTGTATCGACAAGTTCATCGCATTCTGTTGTGGTGTGGGTGATGTTCTCTGCGTGTGTTTGTGTATTACGTGTATAGGCGTGCTTGTTTATGTGTGTATTTGTGTGTGTGTTTGTGTGTGTGTGTGTGTGTGTGTGTGTCTGTGTGTGTGTGCAGTGAGTACTATCTCTATCGGCGCGTGTTTGTGCATTACGTGTATCTTCTTCTTCTGCGTTCATCCGGAGAGGGTTTTTCGGACGTGATTGTATTGTACCTGTTTACAGCAGGGCTGCGTTCTTGGGCCGTTAGGCCACACATTCGACTTCTGCGGGCATTTGTTGACCGGGTTAACCTTCCCGGGGTGCTGCGTATATAAGCGTGCTTGTGCATGTGTGTGTGTGTCTGTGTGTGTCTGTGTGTGTGTGTGTGTGTGTGTGTGTGTGTGTGTGTGTGTGTGTGTCTACTTTATATCTGCTGTTTGAATGTTTTGTGTGGAAACATGTGTGTGTGTGTGTGTTGATAAGTGTATCACATATTTCTCTTTGTGGGAATCTCTCTCTCTCTCTTTCTCTCTCTGTGTGTGTGTGTGTGTGTGTGTGTGTGTGTGTGTGTGTGTGTGTGTGTGTGTTCTATGCCATGGTATATGTGGACTATTTTTAGATGAGGAATGTGTACATTTGTGTGAGGGTTAGGCATCTTTGCATGAGCCTCTGTATGTGTGTTTGTGTGCACGTACGTATGTGTGTACTTGTGTAAATCCATGTGTGTTTGTGTGCACGTCTGTTAACAGAAAGACGATACTACTAGGATATGCATGTGCTGGGCTTGATTAAAGCTATTAAACTAGGACACACATGTGCTAAATATGAGTCCATCTGTATAACTATGGCAAATGCATACTAGACGTGAGTACGTTTATCTAACTAGGACATAAATATGCTAGACATGAGTACATCTATATAGTTAGGACATACTTGACCTCAAGTTGAGTATGGCGATACAACTAGGACATACATGTGCTAGAGGTGTGTAAAGGAATGCAACTGTTACATAATGTCCTAAAGTTGAGTAAAGCGATGCATCTACCCAAGCTGATAACGTGCATACAGCTCGGACTTACCTCTGCTCCCTGAACAAGGACGCCCGTCACGCACTGCTCACTTCTGAGGCCACTGATGGCCTTCTGGAATTGATCCGCCTGGTTGCCCAGCTGCCTGTGCAAGAACCTCACCTGCTTCAGCAGATCTCTTTCTCTTTGGGAGAAAGTGCTGCGCATCACCGCCAGCCGTTCCTCGAGTCCATGCAGTAGCTTTTCCTGGGACTTCATCAGCGTTTTCAGAGCCTCGTGACAGTCATGGAGGTCCAGGGTATGCAGGTACAGCACCAGGCCGCATCCTTTGTCACACTCTCCGATGGGGCGGAACAGGCATGACTCTGACTCGTGCAGGTATATGTCCTTTAGCGGTAAGACCAGGCTGCAACCTGGGTTGCTACACACGACGGGCTGGTAACCACATCTTTGGGCGTGTGACAGAAGATCCGTCAATCTAAAGGTCTCCGTACATCCGTGCTCGAAGAACTCGCATCGGACATTTAGATTTAGAATCACTTCTCGCAATGGTAAGACATTTTCAAGGTCCGTTGGTGTCAAATTCCGGCATTTCTTTGGACAATGGCCGTGTTTGCCGATCCATGGAAGGATGCAGCTGGAGCAGAAGACATGCCCACAAGGAGATCTGACTGGATTGTCTAACACATCTTGACACAATATACATCGTTTGTCATCAGCCACGCTCGTCACAAACTTGGCGCTGTCAAATCCCATTCTGCGTGCTTGTCTATATGTTTGTCAGTTCATTCACACTTGCAGCAACGTGAATTCTCTATCACCTGTCATGAATGCCAAGCACAACTGTTGCGTTAATGTAATGGTTAGTGCATTACACCTACATTGGCAGGATCGCGGTCAGTTCTCGGAGTTCCCTACGAGATGGAAAGATTGGTCACCAATTCCTCTGCGCTCTCAGGCCTACAACATATGATAGTCCTAGCACTTCAGATACCAACCCGCTGATTCTTGCTACGGGACTTGGTTTTTGTTGATTTGTACAGCTGCTGTACAAACACGACACGCCTGTAGTTAGACTAACATGAAGCGCCTGTTCGGTCGTCTTGGTGTCTGCTTGGTCCAGTGTCCAAGGCGATTCTTATCCTTGGCTTTCTATGTCCACATCAGTTGGCTTATTGCATCTGGGGATTGATCATCATAAACAATACAACCTGATCTTTTGTAGGACACCGAAGATAGCAACGGCTATCATTATTACTATCATTATTACTATTATTTATTGCTATTATTATTACTATTATTATTTTATTATTGTTATCACTGCAGCTATTATTAATGCTAACACACTAACTAA